>JACSVZ010000028.1:1366262-1867915 GCA_014706295.1 Lycocorax pyrrhopterus obiensis
CTGGCAGAGCCGGGGAGCGCTGGGGGGGAGCCCCACGGCCCCCCCCGGGCCCGCCGGGGCGCCCCACGCAGCCGTGGGCCCGTCCCAGTGCCCAGCTGGGCTGGACTGGGGGTCCCAGCACGGTCCCATGGGTGCTGCTGCTCCAGCCCCTCCCCGGGCACATCGGGACCCCCCCGAGCATCCTGGTGACCCCGTAAAACTGGGGGGGTTCCGAGCTGTGCACGGCAGTTTTTGGGGGGTATTGGCAGCGGCCGCCTCACAGCGGGGTCTGGGGTCCCCCGTGGGGTGAGCAGCCCCCCACGTGTCCCCCCCTCCCCTCCAATTTTCTCCCTCCTGACCTTGAGCCCGCAGGAGGAGCCACGGCTCCCCAACCTGTTGCCATGGCAACTCTGCTTTGCATCACCGAGTGATGGGGGGGACGGGGGGGCCCCGCTTGGTCCCTGCTTGGAGGGGGCAGCGCTGTCTCCCCCATGGGGCCGCGCCTGGCGCGCAGCGCTGGCCCCGATCTGTCACCGTTGCTGTGTCTGGGGCAGGAGTGGGGGGTCCCCTAGAGGGGCCATGGCCTGGGGCCAGCCCTGGGACCCCCACGGACCCCCGGTGCCCACCCCCATGGGGCAGAGACCCCGTCTGGGCCCCCCCGGGCTCCCGCTGTCACCAACCCTGGGTGTCCCCGGTGTCCCAGCCGTGACCCGTGTCCACGGCACGGCCCGTGTGTCCCCACGGGGTGTCACCATCCCCGTCCGTGTCCCCAGAGCGGCAGCGGCACCCTCCCGTCACCCGCCCGTGGCTGCTGCCCCTCCAAGCACGGCGGGACCCCCGCGGGGTTCGGGGGGCGCGGGGCCCCCCGGGTGGAGGGGGCAGCGCGGGGTCCCCCCCTTCTCCTCCTCCTCCTCCCCTCCAAATTGAAACCAGTTGTGGCGCAGGGGCCGAGCCGGAAAAGCGGCACATTCCTTCCCCTAACAGCTCCCCCCGGACGGGCCCGGCCGGCGAGCGGGGCCAGGGCCCCCTGCCCGCGCCCCCCCGGCCCCGGGGGTCCCCCCAGTTGGGCTGGGAGGGGAACGTGGGGCGAGCTGAGCCCCGAGCTCGGTGCTGGGGGGGGCGGGGGGACACGGGGGTGGGGGACAGCGGGGTCGGGGGGCGATGGGGACCCCCCAGCCCCGCTCTGAGCTGTCTCTCCCCGCAGAGCGCGGCGGCAGCGCCCAGCCCGGTGATGGGGAACCTGCCCCCCGGGGATGGCATGGCCGGGGGTCCCGTGCCCCCCGCCTTCTTCCAGGTACCGAGCCCCGCGTGTCCCCGGCGTGTGCCCACCCCTGAGCCCGCTGCTCGTGTGTGCCCAGCGTGTTTTGGGGGGGGGTCACACCCCCACCGTGCCACGGCCTCCCCTCGCCCGGGCCCTGTGCCCCCACACCCTCACCGGCCCCCCCAGACTCCCCCTGAGGTCGCAGCCCCCCCCCAGACCCCTCCCAGGGGTCACCTCCCCCCAAAGCCCCCCGCCCATAACCCCCCTCCCCCCGTTGTGTTTCTCTCCAAGGCTCCTGCAGGTGCCCCCCCAAAGCCCCCCACCCCCGGGGTGCCCCTGCTGGGCCCGCACAGCCCGGTGAGGGTGGGCACAGCCCCCCCGGCCCCCCCCGCGACCCCCCCAGGGTGACACCGAACCCCCCCCAGCCCCGGCTGACCCCCAGACCCCCCCTCTCTTGCAGCCCTTCATGTCCCCCCGCTACCCCGGCGGCCCCCGGCCCCCGCTCCGGATGCCCAACCAGGTGAGGCGGTCGCTGCCGGGACCCCCCCTCCCCAAAAAAAGGGGTGCGGCCCCCCCCCCTCCCCAGCACCCTGACCCCCTGCTGCCCCCCCCTCTCCGCAGCCCCCCGTGGGTGTTCCCGGCTCCCAGCCGCTGCTGCCCAACGCCATGGACCCGGCTGCGCGCTCGCAGGGTGAGTCGGGGGTCCCGGTCCCCCCTCCCCGCGTCCCCCCCAGACCCCAAGGCGGGTTTGGGGGGGGGGTGGGGGCCGTGGGGGTCTCACAGCTCCCCCTCCCCGATTTGTGCAGGGCATCCTGGCATGGGGGGCCCAATGCAGCGCATGAACCCCCCCCCGGGGCATGGCCGGGATGGGGCCGCAGGTACGGGCAGGATGGTGGGATACTGGGATGGTGGGATACCGGGATACTGGGATGCTGGGATGGTGGGACACTGGGATACTGGGACACTGGGATGGTGGGATACTGGGATACTGGGATACCGGGATACTGGGATGGTGGGATGGTGGGGTACTGGGATACTGGGATGGTGGGATACTGGGATGGTGGGATGGTGGGATACTGGGATGGTGGGATACTGGGATGGTGGGGTACTGGGATACTGGGATGGTGGGATACTGGAATACCAGGATACTGGGATACCGGGATACTGGGATACTGGGATACTGGGATGGTGGGATACTGGGATGGTGGGATACCGGGATACTGGGATACTGGGATGGTGGGATACCGGGATACTGAAATACCAGGATACTGGGATGGTGGGATACTGGGATGGTGGGGTACTGGGGTACTGGGATACCGGGATACTGGGATGGTGGGGTACTGGGGTACTGGGATACTGGGATGGGACAGGGACCTGGATACAGGGGTGGCAGTGGTTATGGGGCCAGGGGGACAAGGATATGGGGGTGGGAATGGGTACAAGGGGACAGTAATGGGGGTACGGGGATAGAAGGGTACAGGGATGGGATACAGGGATAAAGGGATGGGAATACAGGGATGGGGACAGGGATACGGGGATGGGGACAGGGATACGGGGATGGGAATGGGAGTACAGGGATGGGGACAGGGATACGGGGATACGGGGATACAGGGATACAGGGATGGGATACAGGGATACCGGGATGGGATACAGGGATACGGGGTGGGGATAGTTCCAGGGGTGTCCCAGCCCCACTGACCCCCCCCTCTCCCGGCAGAGCTACGGCAGCGGGATGCGCCCCCCCCCCAGCTCGCTGGCCGGCCCTGGAATGCCCACCATGAACATGTAAGACCCCCGTGCCCCCCCCCGAAACCCCCCCAGTGTGGGGGGAGCCCCGGGACCAGCAGGACCCCCCCTCACTGTCCCCGTTGCCTTCCAGGGGTCCCGGTGGCCGCGGGCCCTGGCCCAACCCCAACGCCAACTCTGTAAGTTTTGGGATTGGGGGGGGGGGTAATACCTCGGGGGGGTCCCTATGGGGGTGCTGCCCCCATGTCCCCCCCTGTGCTGACTCCCCTTTGTCCCCCCCAGATCGCCTACTCCTCCTCATCCCCTGGGAATTACGTGGTGAGTGTTGGGGTGCACTTTGGGGTGGGGGGACTGCAGTGACCCTGTGACCCCCCCCGAAACCACCCCCCCTTTTTCCTTTTCCCTTCCAGGGCCCTCCTGGGGGCGGCGGCCCCCCCGGCACCCCCATCCTGCCCAGCCCCGGAGGTGAGTGAGGGGATGGGATGGGGCGTGAGTGGGATTTGGGGGCGTGAGTGGGATTTTGGGGTGTGAGTGGGATTTGGGGGGGTGTGAGTGGGATTTTGGGGTGTGAGTGGGATTTGGGGGGGTCCAGGCTCACCCCCCCCCCGTGTGGTGTCCCCCCCAGACTCCACCAACTCCAGTGAGAACATGTACACCATGATGAACCCCATCGGACCCGCGGGGAACCGGCCCAACGTGAGTGACGGGATGGGGGACAGGGATGGGGGACAGGGATTGGGGTGAGGGGGGGTCTCCCCAACATTCCTCACCCCCCCTTTTCCCTTCCAGTTCCCGATGGGGCCCGGACCCGAGGGGCCCATGGGCGGGATGAGCGCGATGGAGCCGCACCACATGAACGGATCCTTAGGTGGGTGACACCCCCTGGGGACGGGGGGGTCCTGTGTGTCCCCCCAGCACCCCCAGGACCCCCAAAATCCCAAATCCTGTGGGATGTGAGCTCCATCTGCGGCCGGACGGGCTCGTGCAGGGTGGGGGGGGCACATGGATGGGAGGGGGGAATGGATTGAGGGGACGGGCGTGGATTTGGGGTCACACACACGGATTTGGGGACACACGGATTGAGGGGACACGTGGATTAGGGACACACGAAGTTTGGGGGGACACACGGATTGGGGGGGGCCACTAACGCCCCGCTGTCATCCTGGCAGGCTCCGGGGACATGGATGGGCTGCCAAAGGTGAGCTGGGGACCCTGGGACCCCCACGGTGCTGGGACCCCGTTTATTGGGACCCCCCATGCACTGGACCCTTCCCATAGACTGGGACCCCATTTATTGGGAACCCCCTCCCCCATTCACTGGGAGCCCCCCACATGTATTGGGATCCCATTTATTGGGACCCCCCTCCCCATTTTCTGGGACCCCCTTTATTGCCCCTCACCGTGTATTGGGACCCCATTTATTGGGGTTCCCCCATGTACCAGGACCATCCCATTTACTGGGACCCCGTTTATTTCCCCCCCAGGTACTGGGACTCCCCCACCCCAATGCACTGGGGACCCCCCCCATGAACTGGGACCCCATTTATCCCCCCAAACCCACCAGAACCCCCCCATACCCCAACCACCCCCCCCCGCTAACCCTTCTCTCCCCCCTCCCCGCTTTCCTCCAGAGCTCCCCCAGTAACTTGGGGGCCCTGAGCAACCCCCCCGGGACCCCTCGGGACGACGCCGAGCTGAGCAGCAATTTCCTAAATCCCTTCCAAAGCGACAGCGTAAGGGACCCGGCGGGGACCCCCGCGGACCCCCGGGGGGGCAGGCGGCGAGGGCGGGGGGCCCGGGGGGGGGCGCGGCGGCGGCGGCGGCCGGGGACGGGGGGGGTCAGCGAGCAAATCCCGGTGGCGACCCCCCGAAATCGTGTCACCGCCACCACCGGCAGCGACAGCAGCAGCGACAGCGGCAGCGACAGCGGCGACAGCGGCGCAGGGGGGGTCGCCTTGGCGTGAGGAGGGCGGCGCTGGGGGGGCTGCGGTGTGCGTGCCCCCCCCCGGGCCCCCCGCCCGGCCCCGCTAACGCTGTGGTGTCTCCGCTCTCTCTGTAGTACTCGCCCAGCATGACAATGAGCGTGTGAGCCCCGCGCCGAGGCCAGCGACAGCCACAGACGCCCTCACCCGCCACCGCCACCGCCACCGCCACCGAAAAAAAACTCATTAATTTTAATGATCAGCGCCCCCCCCCAGCCCAGCCCCGCCCCGTCACAGCCCGCCCCGCCCCCTCAGCGCCCCCTCCCCCCTTCTCCCCCCCCCCCCACCCCGTTTTTTTTTTTGTTCTAAACGAACACTAAAAACGAGCAGAGAAAGCGCGGGAGGAAAAACAAAACAAAACAAAACAAAACAAAGAAATAATAATGATGATTAGAAATAAGTCACGTGACTTATTTGCTGCCCTCGCCCCTCCCCCCCCCCCCAGGACTGGGACCCCCCCCTCCCCTTTTCCAGCCCTTCCCACTCCCCCTGAACTGGGACCCCACCCAGCACTGGGAGCCCCCCCGCTCTGTACTGGGAGCCCCCCCCGCCGTTCCCAACCAAACCCCCCCTCCCCAGGACGGGCTCGGTGCTGGAGGGGGGGTCTGGCACTGTGGGGGTGCAGGGGGGGCTGTTTTGAGGTGTTTTGCCCCCCCCCCCACATGGGGTGGTACCAAGCCTGGGGATTTTTGGGGGGGGGGTTCATGGCATTGAGCCCCCCCTCCCCTCCCCTCCATGGCAGGTGGTGCCAACCCCCCCCCCCCTCAATTTCGGGGGTCTGGGGGGGCTTCACTGAGCTGTGCCCCCCCATGCTGGGAGGGTGTGACCCCCTCCCAGTCCTCCCAGTGCCCCCCCAAACCACACCCTGGGGGGGGCGGTGGCAGAACCAGCACAGCCCCCCCAGTGTGGGTGCAGCCCCCCCCCCCCAAAATCCGGGCTGTGCTGGGGGAGGGGGAAGGAGCGGGGGGGGCCAAGCCATAACCCCCCCCCCATGGAGCAGCCCCCCCCCGCCCCCTCAGGGCTCTTCAGGGGGGTCCCAGTGCAGAGCAGCCCCCCCAGCCCCGGGGGGGTCCCAGCCCCCCCAGCCCCGTCTGTGTGCTCAGCCAGCACTGTGATCCCCGGCCCCCCCCGAGCGCCAGACCGGGGCCCCCCCCGACCCCCCCAGGGACCACTTTAATATGAAGGAATTTTTTTCTTTTTTTTTTTTTTTTTTTGGTGTGGTTTTGGGGTTTTTTTGGGGTTTTTTTTTTTTGGGGGGGTTTTGGTTTTTTGATTTTTTTTTTTTTTTGGTTTTTGCTGATTTTTTTCCTCTTTTATAACAGAAAGGACCTCAAAGCCCCCCCCCCCACCCCCCCCGAAGAGTCCCCCAAAATGCCGCCGCACACCCAGACCCCCCCTCCCCTGTACAGCCCCGCACCGGGGGTCCCCCTCATGCCCCCCCCAGGTGGGGAGCAGCCCCCGGCCCCCATAGGGGTGACCCCCCCCAATAGGCGTAGTCGTTCTGTGTAGGGACCCCCCCTCATTTCTAAGCCTTTAGACCCCCCCCCCATTGCTTATCAAAACAAAATGGGGGAACCCCCCCCCAAAAAAAAAAAAAGAACAAAAAGAAAAAAAAAAAAAGAAAAAATACAAAAAGAGCAAAAAAAAGAAAAAAAAAAGCCCTAAAATGACAAAGAAAAAAAAAAAACCACCCCACGACCCCCCCAACACCCCCCCCCCCGCATCAATAAATGTAATTTGATTTTTTTTCAGAAGGCGGCGATATTTGGGTCTCGTTGGGGGGTGGGGGGACCCCAAAAGCAGGTGAGGAAGACCCCAAAACCACGTGAAGAGGAACGATGTTAGGGGGACCCCAAGAACCCAGTGAAGGGGCCCCAAAACCAGGTGAGGCTCCCAGGAACCACCTGGGGGACCCCAAAGACCAGATGAGACCCCAAGAACCAAGTGAGGGGACCCCAAAACCCAAGTGAGGGGACCCAAGAACCAAGTGAGGGGACCCCAAAACCCAAGTGAAGAGACCCCAAGAGCCAAGTGAGGGGACCCCAAGAACCAAGTGAGGGGACCCCAAAACCCAAGTGAAGAGACCCCAAAACCAGGTGAGGCTCCCAGAAACCACCTGGGGCACCCCAAAGACCAGATGAGACCCCAAAACCCAAGTGAAGGGACCCCAAAACCAGGTGAGGCTCCCAGAAACCACCTGGGGCACCCCAAAGACCAGATGAGACCCCAAAACCCAAGTGAAGGGACCCCAAAACCCAGCAGAGGGGTCACGCTGTGCTCCGGGTTTATTGGTGGGTACAAAGCTTCACAGTTTGGAGTCGCCATCAACATTTGGGGTGGGGGAGGAACAGCCCCCCCCAAAAAACCCACCCTTCCCACCCCCCTAAAAAGCCGCTCCAGGCTGGCACGGGGCGCTGGGCGTTAGTCGGCGCCGTCGATGTGCAGGGGGGCTCGGGGCGGCCCCGGCCGGGGGGCACAGGGGTGCCCGTTGAGCTGGGCGGGCGCTGCCGGGCTCTTCTTGGGGAGCAGGGGGCAGGCGGCCCCCCCGGGACAGGCGCGTTTGGGGCTCGGCGCCGGCCGCTGCATCTTGTGCTCCAGCAGCATGTGGTTCTGGGGGGGCAGCCCCAGGCAGGCCCTGGGGGCACACAGGGGGTCAGGGTGGGCACCGCGGGGCTGGGGGAGGGCGGGGAGGTGGGGGGGACACGGAGCGTTGGGCACCGGGGGGCAGTGGGGTGGGTGTTCCGGGCACTGGGATGTGCTGGTGATGGGCATTGGGAACTCGGGGATACCTGCAGGTATTGGGCACCGGGACCAGCTGGAATGGGGCACCCCAAGGAACTGGGAACCCCAAGCTTTGGTTACTGGGACCCATTGGGAGCCACTGGTGCTGGGCACTGGGATCCATTTGTTTTGGGCTCCCCGCCGGACATCGGGGACTGGGACCCACTGGTGCAGGGCTCGCTGGGCACTGGGTACCAGGAGCTGTGTGCTGGGACACCCCAGGCATGGGCACCCTGCTCCCCTCGGGCGGCCCAGGACTGGGAATTGGGGACCCATCCATGCTGGGACCTTGGTCCTGGGCATCTGCAGGACCTCTGGGCTCTGGGACCATCATTCACCAGGTCATACTGGAACCCACTGGTGGCACTGGGACCCAGCCCCAGCACTGGGCACCCCAGGCCTTGGGCTCCAGGTCCCCCTGGATTTGGACACCCCACGATGGGCACTGGGACCCTCTGGCACCCCGGCTATCCCACACTGGGACCCCCTGCAAGCCTCTGGGTGCCACCCTGGGCACCGGGGCGGTGGCACTTGGTGGCCACGAGGACGGGGACCCGTGGGTACCTCAGGATGTTCTCGATGCAGCTGCGCTGGCGGAAGAGCGCGTTGACCACGGGGGTGCCCTCGGGCACGAGCGGGGCCTTGCAGAGGAAGGCGAGGATGGAGAGGACGCTGTGGAAGCCCTGGAACTCGGGATCGGCCTCGGTGCAGAAGGTGATGCGCTGGCACAGCTCCGTCAGGATGGCCAGGTCCAGGATGATGGGGCTGGCCAGCAGCGAGTCCTGCGGGCAGCGAGGGGGTGAGGAGCCACCCCGGCACTGAGGAGACACCCGAGGACACCCTGGGGACACCCTGGGGACACGCTGGGGACACGCTGGGGACACGCCGGTGGCCCCGCACGCACCTCGCAGGTGTTGTGGATGACGATGGTGTTGGTGCCGCCCATCATGATCTCGGACGTGTACTCGTCCAGCGCCCGCTTGCTGTCCCCCACGTAGGGCACGTACTTGATCACCACCTGCCAAAGCCACGTCCCCGTCACCCCCGTGGTCACCCCCCACACGTGTGTGTGACCCCCCCCAGGCCCCCCAACTCACGCAGTGGTCAGGCTTGTCCTGGGGGCCGTAGAGGATGGGGTTGGCCTGGACCGTGTCGTCCACCACGTTGCTCTTGGAGATCTCCTTGGAGCGGAACTGCTGCGGCGCCGAGAGGTTCTTGCCGTCGTTGTTCCCCAGGTGGTTGTAGCTCACGATGGACTTGGTCTGGGCAGGGGGCGGGGGCACGGACAGGTCACCCCCTGTCCCCTGCAGCTGGGGACACCCCCCTGTCCGTCCCCACGTACCTTGAGCCCGGCGCCCACCAGGAAATCCACCAGCACCGACTTGAGCTTGGTCTGCCCCGACTTGAAGTCGTCGCCGCCGATGAAGACGCGGCGCTGGGCGGCCAATTCCACCGCCCCCGGCACGAAGGTGTTCTGGGGGGAGCCGTTGATGTAGGCGCAGCCCTCCAGGATGCTGGCCACGGCGAAGAGCGTGGACGGGGACACCTCCAGGCCTCGCTGCGGGGACACGGGGCAGCTCAGCGCCACCGCGGTGCTGGTGCCACCCCTCCCCGCTCCCCTCGCCCGCCCCCTGACCTCGATGGCCCTCAGCAGGTTGTCGGCGGTGTCGTTGAGCCCCGGCACGATGTCACAGAACCTCTCCGTGTTGGCCGTCCACAGGACGATGACTTTGTCCACCCCGCTGCTCTCCTTGAAGTCTCGGATGTCCCTGCGGATCTGCTCCACCTGGGACACGGCCGAGGCGGGGGGGGCGCGTCAGAGCGGTGGCACCGCCCCCATGGCCATTGTCCCCTCCCCTGCCCCGCCCTGCCAGGACCTGCTCGGCCATGGAGCCCCGCAGGACGTTGTCCGCCCGCTCCTCCTGGTTGGCGGCGATGAATTCGGGGATGTAGATGGAAGGTCGGGGCTTCATCTTCTCCATGTGCGGCCAGAGCTGCTCCTGCAGCGGCCACTCCAGCACCTCCGCCCGCTTCATGGCCTCCGCCAGGTTCAGCGAGGAGATGTCCCAGCCTGGGGGACACGGGGTGACCCAAGCGCTCGGGGTGTCCTGTGCCCCTGTGGGGTCCCCCCCGTGTCCCACCTACCGTCGAAGACGATGTCGTTGGGGTGCACCATGGGCAGCAGGTCCCGGAAGGGCACGTAGACGTCACCGGAGGGGCCGGTGCCCAGGCACACGGTGGAGGCTTGGAGCAGGGAGCCGTAGTAGTTGGCTTTCTGGGATGGGGAGGGCAAGGGTGAGAGGATGGCAGGGAGAGGAGGGGTCCCAACACCCCCAAACTGGGGGCTGGGGCTGCGGAGCCCCCCCACAGGGCCAGGGAGGAGATCGGGGTGCAAGACATGGGTGCAGCTGAGCTTGGTGTCCCCATCCCTGGGGGATGACCCCGGGTCCCAGGGGTCTTTCTGGGGACACTCACCCTGCTGGGACACCCCGGGGACATGGCCCTTGCAGGGGTCACACTGAGGACACCCACTCCGCTGAGGTCACTCTGGGGACACCACCCTCACTCAGGTCACGCTGGGGACACCTCCCCTTGCTGGGGACACCCACCTTGCGCCCCGTCTTGGTCATCCAGGACAGCCCCAGCTTGTTGGCCAGCACGGCCGCCGTCACCGTGGTGCCGTTGTTGCCCCCCCAGCCCACCAGCATCACCCCCAGGCGCGGCACCTGCCGGCCCGTGCGGAAGGTGAAGCGGGTGGAGCACGGCCGCACCTGGGGACAGAGAAAGGGGACAGCTGGGGACAGCGGGGACAAGCAGAGCCCCCCCCGAGCCCCCCGCCACCTGCCCACCTTGGTGACGCCGTTCTCCTTGCAGACGTGCACGGTGCTGTACGTGTACTTGGCCTCGATGAAGTCCTTGCTGTAGGTGACGTTGGGGCTCTCCACGAGGAACGGCTCTGCCATTGTTCCTGGAGCTGCAATAGGAGGAAATGGGTGTCAGCGCCGCTGGCCTGGCACGCCGGGCCACCCCCCCCCCGGCCCTCCCCGGGCCCTCCGCCCTGCTGGGACGTGGCTGTGCCTCCCGTGGGGACCTTGGCTCCCTGCCCTCCCAGCCTGGCGGTGGCACTGGGACGGTCACTGCAGCCCCTTCTCACCCGTGTCCCGGGACAGGGGGGGAGCTGGGGGGGACACCCTCACCCCAGAACCTCACGGAGGGTCCAGAGAGCCGAGGGGTGCGGGGCAGACAGGGACTGTCCCTGGTGTCCCCTCCCCGGGGGTGGCACAGGAAGGTGTGGGGGACCAGGGATGCTCCCAGGGGACATGGGGTGTCCCTGCACGCCGGGGGGTGCAGGGGACGTGGGAACTGTGCCCTCGATCCCTGGGGGTGGCAGAAAGCGCTTCCAGGTGACGTGGGGACAACCCTGCACCCTGGGGTGGCACAGGGGACACGGGGACCAGGGGTGTCCCTGCTCCTGGAGGAGTCAGAGCTTGCAGGGGACATGGGGTCAGAAGCTGTCGCTCCCAGGCATGCAGGGAATTTGGTGACAGGGGCGGTCCCTACACCCTGGGGTGACAGATGAGGCAAGGGACATGGGGACGAGGGCTGTTTCCACTCCCAGAGCTGTCCCAGGGGACATCGGGAGCAAGACTGTCCCGGGATGGCACAGGGGACATGGGAACAAGGGCTGTCCCTCTCCAGGGGAAAGGGGATTTGGGGACAGCGGGTGTCCCAGCACCCCGGGGTGCCGGGGGACACCGGGACGAGAGCTGACCCCGCCGAGGGCGCGGGGGGACACGGATCCGCAAACCCGAACCTCTCCGGGGGTCAGTCCCGCCCCGCCGCGGGCACTCACCGGGCCGGGCCGCGCCGGGCGCGCAGGAGCCGGAGCCGGTGTCTGTGTCTGTATCGGTGCCGGTGCCCGGTGCCAGTGGTTGTGCCCGGTGCCCGTTATCTGGTGCCGGTACCCTGTGCCCGGTGTTCGGTGTCCAGTGCCGGCAGCCGGTGTCCGGTGTTCAGTGCCCGGTGTCCGGTGTTCAGTGCCCGGTGTTCAGTGTCCGGTGCTGCCCCGCGGGGACGAAGCGATCGCGCTGCGGCCGCCCGGGCTCCCGCCGCTTAATCGGCTCCGCGGCCCCGCCCCGGCCCCGCCCCCGCCCGGCCGCGCCCCCCGCACGTGCCCACCGGCACCGGCAGCCCCGGACCCCCAGGGCCCCCCCGAGCCCCCGACCCCCGGTGCCAGGGCACGTGCGGGGCTCCCCGGACCACGCCGGCCGCTCGTACCGGGGGGGCGGCGGGAGGTGGCGGGCGGGAGGGGGAAGCGGCCGCTGACCCGGGAAGGGGAAGTGTCGCCGGAGCCGGTCCCGGGCCGGGACCGGGGGTCCCGCCGCAGCCTTCCGGCCATTGACAGCCCCGGGCCGGCGGCTTCCTGCGCCCGGGACCCGCGGGCGCCTTCCCACGGCGCCGCTCCCACGGGGCTGCCAGCCCGGCACCGGCACCGGCACCGCGCTGCCCCCGGCAAGGGCACCCGGGCACCCCACAGCCTCTGTTATCCTGCTGCTGCCCCCGGCGTGGGCACCCCAAAAGTCACGGCACTCTGGAGCCCCCGGCAGGGACACCCCGAAGGTCCTGGCACCCCACAGCCCCTGGCATGGACACCCCAGAGCCCCCGGCGTGGGCACCCCAAAAGTCACGGCTCGCCAGAGCCCCTGGCACGGCCCCCCCGGGAGCCCCGGCACCCCGGAGCCCCCAGGGCGGACACCCCGGAGCCCCCGCCGCCCCTCCAGCGCCCACCCCGGGTCCCCGCCGGCGCTGCCGGGGGGCACCGGCCCCCGTGTGAGGCCGCCCCTCCCGTGTGGGCCCGGGGAGCGCGGGGGGTGCCCGGGGCCGGCGCAGAGAACGGGGCCGCGGCCGCCCCCCCGCTGGCGGCCCCCGGGGTCCCGCTGCCTTTCAATGGCCCGCCCCGCTTCAAAGGGGCCCCCGGAGCCGGAGCAACGCCCCGGCCCCCTCCCCACCCTCGCTCCCCGCAGACACGGCGAGGACAGCTCTGCCCTCCTCCGCCACCCACCCCGCTCCTCGGGGCTCGCTGCCATCGCCACCCACCCTCCGGCACGCAGCGGGACGGGACCCACCGGGACCGACCCCGGAGGGCACCTGCGGCCGGGCGGCCGCGGGGAGAGGCGGCGGTGAAGGGCACGGCGGTGCCGGGGGGCCGCGTCCGGCCCCTTGGCCATGGAGGAACAATGATCCCTTGGTGCCGGGCTGGAGGACAAAACGAGCCCCGCGCTGGAATGCCAGTGCCTCAGCAAATTATTGAAACAAAAATAACATTTCTTTGTACAATAATCCTGGGGCGGGGAGGGTCCGGGCAGCGCTGCCAGGGGCCCAGAACTGGTATTTTTCCACTGCTTTCCTCTTTTTTTTTTTCCTTATTTTTTTACTTTTTTTTTTCGCCCCCCTCCCATAACTCCCACCATTGTTCCTTCCCCCACTCCCTTCCCACTCCTCCCACGCTCGGCACCGCATGAGCGGGGCTCCCTTGTTCCCGCTCGCCCAACGCGTCCATGGGCCGGGAGCCCGGGCCGGCCGCCCAGTGCCTTCGCTCCCCAGCTGCCGGGGGCTGGCGGGGGGCCAGCGGAGCCGTAGCGGAGCCATAGCGACCGGCCCCGCTCCCCCAGCAATGGTGCCCACCCCCCGCTGCCAGCAGACCCCCCGCTCCAGCCCCGGGATGGGGATCCGGGCCACTCAGCCCCCCCGGGGGCTCCCGAACTCCGCAGCGCTTCATTATAAGCAGGTTCAGGGGCTGGTCCTGCAGCAGCCGGAGATGCTGCGAGTGCTGGGAAGGGCTCGGTTGGGGGGGTCCTGCCTCTGTCCCCCTCCCCACAACAGGTCGAGGCCAACCCCGCCAGCGCCAGATTTGCGCCTTGCAACAGCCTCAGCATTCCCTTGCCACGTTTTCCTTCCTCCACGGTTGGGTTTTTTCCCCTCGTGTAACATAATCCCAGGCTCTGGCCCTTCATTATCCCTGCTGGCAGCTCCTCATCCTCCTCCCTCTCCCTGTGCCATCGCCCTCCGGGCGCTGCGTGCCCAAGGTCGGACCCACGCCCGGAAGGGAGGGAGCAGGGGGTGATTTTGGGGGTCGTGCCCGGCGCTGGAGGTGCAGCAGCTGCTCTGGGAGAGGGACCAGAGCCATCGGACCGTGGCAAGGACGAATTATTCTAATGAGCTTCCTCCTGTAAACGAGCCACGAGCAGAGAAAGGTGCCCAGGGGAAAAACCCACGAGGGAAAAATCCACAGAGGAAAAAACCCATGGGGAAAAAACATCCACAGGGGAAAAAAACCACGGGGGAAAAAGCCCACGGTGCTGTCACCGTGTTTCCAGCATCCCTCAAACCTGGCCAGGGCCTTCCCACGCCTGCATGACCCCAAATCAGGGACAGTTTGTGCAAGATGCGGTGCGAAGTGACTTTTCCCAGGTGTGACCTGAGTTATCAGTGAATTATCAGAGCCCAGGGCTCCTCCTGAGCCTGCACCCGGCTCGGTTTTGCCACCCGGGAGGACGCGGAGAGCGGGGATGCTCCCGGCGCGGCGGTCCCGGCTCCCGGCGGTGCCGATAAGGAGGCGGCGGCGGCAGGAGCCCGGCTGGCTCTGGCACAGCAAACGCAGCCAGTAAATTTCCACTGGGGCAGCTCCGAGTTAATGAGCTCAATGCGTGACCCCGGGCAGCGCCGGAGCTGCCAGCGGTTGGGAGGAATTCCCCAGGAAAGCTGGGAGGGGATGGGGACCCTTCCTGTGTGAGCGGCCCCGCGGGGCAGGAGGCGGCCTTGGATCCGCTCAGCGCCCCGGGGGAAGCTCACAGAGGGTGAAGGGGGCCTGGGGTGCAGAGCTTGGCTCAGAAGCCACATCTGAAACTAAAACTGGAGGATTTGGGGATTTGCAAGAGCCTGGGCTCAGCTCTTGCTCCATGGCCGAGTCCCACCGCTGTCTCCTCGTGCGGGTGCTGGTGCTGCCGTGTCAGCTGCAAGGACAAGGACACCTTTAAAACAATAAACCAAGACTCTGTAAAACGTTATTTGATCCCTGGATTATTGTCACCTTCTCCATAGTTTGCTGTTTTGGAGGGACAATCCCGAATCCAGCGCTTAACCCAAGTGAACACGTTACGGACACGGGGAAGGCAGTGCCAGCACCTGCGGCCTCCAGCCCTGTGAGTTTGTGCCGGTCCCCCTCTGCTCCAGCAGGGAGGCAGCAGGAAAGCAGCAAGCAGCGATTCCAAGGCTATCACACTCCCGAGTAGTTTTATCCTCGATTTTGTGTTGCTGCTCCACGCAGCCCCAGGGACGCCGCCGGAGGCAGGGCCAGAGCAATCCCTGGTGACAGCAAGACAAGGGACAGTCCTGACACAGCCCAGCTTCTGCGGGATGATTCAGCCGGGTGGGAGGAGGTGCGAGAGCTCCGGCAGGGTCCGTGCCAGGCTCATCCCCACCTCCTGCTCCAGCAGCATCCCCGGGATGGGACTCGCTGCCCCAGCAGCCCCTCCGTGGATTCCGAGCATCCCGGAGCCTCCTGCTGCTCCAGGGCCACGGACCCTCCAGGCTGCCACCAGCAGCATCCAGCGCCTCTTCCAAAGCAGCTTTTCCTCCGAAAACGCGGACGGAGCTGCAGCGGGAAGCCCCCCCCCCAGCTCGTGCCAGGGCTGGAGGCCGATCCCAGTGCAGCGTTCCAAGGAGCTGGCCCGCTCCAAGCACCTCTTCCCTCTCCTCTTTCTTACCTACTCCCTGCTCTGACACTTCAGCTCACTCAAGTGACCCGGTCCCTTCCCGTTTCCTGCTTCCAAGCTCCACGCCAGCCATTTATCACCTTTCCCTTTTGAGTTTCCTTGCAGGGAGAAGCACTGAAAAGAAATCCACAACCTTATTGTCTGCTTGTTTTCCAATACAGTGAATTTATTATATGTTGCAAAATCAGCATTCAGCTTTTTTAGTGTACAAAAAAAGGACACTAGCTCTTAAGAAAAAAGATTAGGAAAGCTGAAGACTATGCTGCCTTGAAATTGTAACATTTTGGCAAAGTGAAAAGCTCTTTTGTAAACTCCAACTCCATGGCTCAATATAGTTTTTATCCACAGTACAATATTACAAAGTAAAACACGGTATCAATAAGTTAAGATCATACTTAATCACCTAGAACTGGTTTCTATTAACCCAAAAAGCACAAAATTTTGCCTAAGCTTTGTCGTCTCTAAAAAGAAAAAAAAAAAAGAAAAAAAGGAAAAAAAAAGGCAGATTCGACTACAATTCTTTAACACAGTCCAAAAGAAAAGTGAAGCAGGAAGTTGGTGGATGCTAATTGGGTCTCACAGTTTGGATAATTCATTAAATATTTTCAGGGTTTTTTTTAATATTCAAATTTTTTAGAAGTTCCAGAATATACATGTAAATGTACACAATACATCTTTGTATACAACTCTGTTTGCAAAAATATCTTATAGCAGATGTATAAAGATTGAGATCCATCTCTATCCCCCCCTCCCCCAAGCAACAACAAAAAAAACCCCCCTCCTTTCAAAATATTAAGGATCAGGAGAAGTGTTTCCATGGAAGAATTTACTCATCCTGGGTTTGTAGCTGCTGCCTCTTCTGCCATCCCGAGTTCTGCCTCCTCCGCAGTCGGAACGAAGCCCCCACCAAGCCCCAGCACTGGGGAAATTCAGTTTTTCCACCCCAAAACCCCGGCACTGGGCAGGGCCGGCGATGCCGGGCTGTGCAGTGCCAGTCCCACAGCGGGGCTGAGGATTTGTGACATCCCAGGTCCTCCTCATCCCCTCCCAGATCCCCTCGGCTCCGGACGCGCCCACCCCGCTGCCGGAATTCCCGGCTGGGATTCCCGGCAAGGCCCCAGAAATTTTCCAGACAAAGCTCCTTGCCTCCAGAGCTCCCAGCATTTTCCAGAAGCACCGGAGGCAGGTGCTGCTGCACCAACGCTCCCTGATTTGGGTTTGATTCGATTTGGGGAGGAAGGGACGGGAGCAAAGCATTCCTGACCCCCGAGATTCCCAGCAGGAACGCCCTGGGGGGGTTCTGGGGTGCTCCCCCTGTGCTCCTCGGGCAGAGCATCTCTTCCCACCCTCCTCCACAGGTTTGGGGCTGAGGACCAGTGGAAGACTGGTGGCATTCCAGTGGCATCCCAAGGGCCACGGCCACCGTGTCCCCCTGGCTGTCGCCTTTCCCTTGGAGAAGGGGATGGCAAAGCCCTGCTGAGCGCTGGATGCACAGGGAGAGACCTCAGAATAAAGTGACAAAGCAAAAAGCAGTGGCCCTGGCTGTGTGACAACAATGAAATAACAATAATAATAATATTAATAATTATTAATAATTTTATCTCCTATTTTTAATACAGCAGATGGACCCACGTTTCGTTTGGGACAGGAAAAAAACTCAAATAACTCCTTGTTGTAAGAAGTGTTTCCCTCCTTAACTCTGCCATTCCTCTCCTTCAAAGGGTGAAAGGCTCTTCAGTGCAACCTCCAAGGGAAGGAGACTCCACAGGGAAGGAATCCTTTACTTTGAGATAAACGGAAGCGGGAAGAAGTCAAATCCCACAGGCTGGCAGGATTAAAAAGGGGAAAGGGGAGAGAAAGAAAGGAACAGCAGAGTTAAAGGACACCTTTGTGCTTTTCGGAGTGTTTCTCACACCCTGGCCATACTCTAAAACGTTCCCTTCAATCCAAAGTAAAGAATTTAAAAAAAAAAAAAAAAAATCAGGAAGCAGGAGTGCAGGGAGAAGCTGGCTGAGATAAAGCACACCAGCGGTGGAAGGGATCCGCGTGGGAAAACAGCACCTTACTGCTCCCACAAGGATTTGCTGCTGCCTTGGAAAGACACACACACACACACACACACAAAAAAATACCCCAGGAGAAAGCAGAGCACCCCCCCACCCCCTCCTCTCATGGATCAGGGAATAAAGTCACTCGTCTGGGTGACTCCTGGGTAAGTTTTAGTAATACTGCAAGGAAAGGGTCCCAAGCACTTGGCCTAAAAGGAAAAGGGAGGCACAGTTTTAGAAAAAAGATGCTTTTTTCTTTCCTCTTTTTTGATACAAAAATAGACCATAGTCTCATTAGCAATTAATAAAATTGGCTGCCTTGGTAGAAAATTAGAAAAGTCAAAGCCAGACAGGTCTCCATCTTCCCAGCACTGGTAGCTGGAGGTGAACTGGGCAGACTGGGGGGAAGGTTTGCACCCAAACGCACAAAGCAGATTGAAAAAAAGGGGTTTTGGGGGGGGGGGTTTTTGGGATCCACCTCTGCCCTGGCCAAGGTGCTGAGCCCCAGGGGACCCCCTGTGCTGCCACAATCCCCCCCAGCCCGAGGATGACAAAGCAGGGACAGACAAGGAGAGCTCAGGGAACGTGGTGTATTTCCGCGGAGCCGGGAGCGCACAGCTCTCATTCCGAACAGTCCTAGCAGCAATTCCAGTTCCTCACCATTTGTAGGACAATTTGTAACCCACGTGGAGCTGGGCCAGGGGGAATTACAACTTCATGCCAAACTTTTAATCCATGAAAACTACAGATTCTTAACCTTTGGGAGCTTCGGTCACTTTAGGCAAGGTTTCCCTCAAGTGTCAAACGCTGGCTTCGAATAAGCAGGAATTTTTTTTTTGTTTTTTTGTGATTTTTTGTTATCCATTTGTTACATTCCAACATTCAGAGAGGCTTAAAAACTCGGGAGGAGCGTGCTGGACGTGGACATGACAGATCTGGCATCTTAAAGTCATCCCCAAGTTCTTCAACCACGAGGAATTAATGCTCGTCTCTGAAAGGGATTTTGGGTGTACAAAAGGGAACGTAACGTCCAGGGTGACTGGATTTTGGTTTGCCCTACCCAGTCCAGGGGTGAGTGGCAGCTAAAACTGCTGCTGGTCATACTCTGCTATCAGTTTTTTGATGTGGGCCAGTTTGTTGTGGAGGTATTCGCAGCGGTTCTTCTCTTGGCTGTAGTTGGGGTTCGTCTGCAAAACAAACAAAGAAAAAAAAATGGAAATGCAGAGGTGGGAAAGGTTCTGGACAGATCAAAGCTGAGCCCGAGCTGGGCTCGACAGCACAGAGCAGATCATGGAATCAGTCATGGGATGGTTTGGGTTGGAGGGAGTGCAAAGATCATCTCTGTCCATGGACAGGGACACCTTCCACCACCCCAGGGTGCTCCAAGCCCCGTCCAACACTTCCAGGGATCCAGGGGCAGCCACAGCTTTGCTGGGAATTCCATCCCAAACTCTCCCCACCCTCACAGGGAGGAATTCCTCCCAGTATCCCATCCATCCCTGCCCTCTGGCAGTGGGAAGCCATTCCCTGTGTCCTGTCCCTCCAGGCCTTGTCCCAAGTCCCCCTGAGCTCTCCTGGAGCCCCTTTGGGCTCTGGAAGAAGCTTTAAGGTCTTCCCAGAACCTTCCCTTCTCCAACCTGGCCGTGGACACTGTCAGGGATGGGGCAGCCACAGCTTCCCTGGGAATTCCATCCCATTCCCTGCCCACCCTCACAGGGAAGAATTTCCTCCTAATATCCCACCTAAACCTCCCCTCTTTCATCTTAAAACCATGGAAAAAAGTTTTTTTAGGTCCTTCTTTAAAATAGATCTGTTCTGATCAAACCCAGCCAAGAATAAAATCCCTTTTCAGATTATCCAGCTCCGGGAGCCCCATCACAGGGAAGGAGCACACCTGAGTTAGGCTCAGCCTAACTGGGCTTTCAATCACCCTTGCCCTCTGCCCCCACCTCACAGCCTCTGGAACAAAGATGAACTTCCAACATGCAGGGAATCTCTTCAAAAAGCTCCTAAATCCCTCAGGATGACAGGGCTCAGGACCGTATTCACTTATTTAAAGGAAAAAACCCCCAATTCCCACTGGGGTGTGGATGCTTTGCATAAAAGTACTGAAATTTAAGGCATTTTATGTGCCCCAAACCCCAAAAATCTGGGGACAGAGCTCCAGAGACTGATCCCAGCTCGGATCCCGTGTCCCAGCAGCCCCCAGATCCCAGAGGATCCTGTTATCCCTCAGCCTGTGCATCTGAAACACGAACTGTTCCTTCCCTGGAGAGATAAAGGCGCTGGCTGAACACACCCATTGTGCCACGGCCACGGCTCAGCGATCCCCGGGATCCGTGGAGCACTCCCAGCTCCCCCCAAACCCTTTCTGATCTGCTTTTAGGGACAGGCTGGAGCTGAACAAAGATCTGCTGCAATTGCCTCAGAGCCTGGGTTTGCTCTTGGCAAGGGCCCATCTCTTTCAGTCACACCAGGGGCACCACCCAAAAGCCGCCTGTGGCCAAGGACATTCCCTTACCTTTTTAATTTTCCGATATTCCTGTAAAATTTGATCGTGGATGGTCTAAAAAGAAAAAAAGAGGAAAAAAAAAAAACCAGGGCATGATTTTCAGCTCTGCAGCAGGTATTTGCTGATGGCTCAATGTAAACAATTCCTCCAGATTCCAACCAAAATCTGCTCCCCCCATGGCTTCCCTGGGGAGATCCGACGGCTACAACCAGCTCTGATTCCATGGATATCCTGGAGCTGATGCAGAAGGACGAGGTCCCACTCCCCAGCCACGAGAACTACCTGTGACAAGCACCTGGATTCCAGGATAATTCACATTCCCAAAGCCCCAACTGATTGTTTTTTCCCCCCCCACCAAGATCTGAAAACAATCCAGTGAGGAATTCTGCAAGGAGAAGGGCAGGAGGTTTGAAGGGAGGAAGCTGTGCTTAGCACAATAGGTGCTCTGTAAAAATCTGTTTATTATCCTCGACGAGACTCACTTTTTCAAGCTAATGAATAGCTAAAACTCTTTAAAAATCACTCTGACAAGTCCAATAATGCTGCATTATTCAGATCAAAGATTGCAGAGGAACAGATGACCCCGTGCTAACTCCCCTTCCAGCCCCGATACGCTCCCATATGTGCAAATATGAGTTTTTCTGGCTGGGATACACTAATAGCTTCCAGCAGCTTTTGGCTAAGGACACCAATTGTCTCACTGAGGCCTTTCCTTGTCAACAAGTCCCATGATGTGGCTCCAGCCTGAAAAAGGAGCAGCGCAGAGCTGGGCTAGGAGCGTTCCCCAAAGCTGTCAGCTGTGTGCACGTTCCCCAGCAGTTCCGAGGCTGGAATTCAGACACCGACCCAGCCCAGACAGAGCAGATCAAACGACTGCAGCTTTGCCACGTGCACAACGACCCTTTTCGGGTGTTTTTAGCTCTGTTTCTACCTTATATTCCTCGGAGCCCTGCAAAAGTTGCTTCAGCTTGGCGTCCAGCTGGGTGAACCGTCGGGTTATCCGCTCTATCCGGGCGTGCAAGTCCCTGTACTCGTTGTATTCCGCGTTGAAGTCGTTTTTGTAGCTCTGACGCTGCTCCGAGGAGGAAATGGCTGCGTATTTTCTGCAGGGAGAAAGGGTTTGGTGAATGGGTTTTTGAGGGGAATTGGTTCTGGGGAGGAATTGGTTTTGGGGAGGAATTCTCCCCGGGATGCGGCGGTGCTGAGCATGGGGGGATGAGCCTGCCAGGTGACTGGAAACACAACAATGGATAATTCAGGATCATAGGAGCATTTAAATGGGATATTGGGAAGGAATTCTTCACTGTGAAGGGTCTGGCATGGAATTCCCAGAGAAGCTGTAGCTGCCTCATCCCTGGAAGTGTTTGGAGCGACCTGGGACAGTGGGAGGTGTCGCTGCCCGTGGCAGGGGTGGCACTGGATGGGCTTTAGCTCATTCCAGCCCGAACCATTCTGGGATTCTGTGATAAAAGCTGGAAAAGCCCTCCGAGATCAAATCCCAGCACTGCCAAGGCCACCACTAACTCACGTCCCCAGGTGTCACATCCACGTGGCTTAAACCCCTCCAGGGATGGTGGCTCCCTGTCCCAGTGAAGAAATTCTCCCCAATATCCCATCCAAACCTCCCCTGGTGCAGCTTGAGGCCGTTTCCTCTCATCCTGACTTGCATTAAAGTAGCAAATTATGGAGGCAACCACCAGGGATTGTTGCCTTGACCTCCTGTAAAACAAACAATGTTTGCTCCCAAAACTTCCTATCTCTGCCAGATAGGGTGGGAGAGGCAGGTACAGCCAAGCCTGGGAGCGGCTGGGGGCGGAGGAGGACACTCAGATAGCGCTGCTGCAGCTTCTCTAACTGCTGCTGGCCCGCAGAACATGGAGTTCTGCATCTGTGCCAGGCATTGGAACAGCAGGAATACGATGCTTCCAGTGTTAAGAGTCTTTAAAGGAACACAAAAAGCATTGAGCCATCGTTGCAAAACGCTCGCAGGGTGATTATGTGGCAAGAGCACGACAAGAAACCACGGTGAGGAGCTTTATTCCGTTTTTGGGGTTTGTTTTTTTTTCCCCACCAGCAACTCTATTTCCAGCACCTTCTGGAGACACTCGATGTGCCCTGAGCTCAGGTTGAACTGATGTGCCTTTGGGGGCCTTTTGGAAGTTATTCTGCTCAACAAAAAGCCATTAAAGCTGACATTTAGAGCCCTCCCTGAAGGTAACACTCATCTTTTGGTAGGTGATGGCTCTGATTTGTCTCCTGCTCCGGCTGCAGCAGGGCCAGCTCGGTGCATGAACATGGAAAAGCTGATTTAGGCCTCAAATTCAGGGGGAACTTTTGGTGCTTTAACTTTTTAGGTGCTCTAAACTTCTAGAACTGACTCCTTGCCAGGGGCTGGGGTGAAGAATCGTCCACACAGGATAACGAAGCATCAAACAGCAGTGACAGCTCTTAGAATTTGAGGAGCTGGACACAAACCAGTCAGGTCACACCAGGTGAGAGCACAGAGCCCAGAAACCTCTCCCAGTTCCTTTGCAGAGGGCCCAAGGAGCTGCAATATCCCTTTTTGGGAAGGATCAGCACGTGGGTGAGAGAAAAAAAACACCCCCAGCCACCCAAATTCTTCGGAATGGCCCGAAAAATGTCACCTTGAAGGGATTGTTTGTATGGCTGATCCAGCCCAGCAAAGCAGAAACCACACCAGAACCCTTTATCTGCTCCAGAGCTTCCTCCTCCTCCTCCATCCCTTCCCTCCCAGCGATCCCAGCACAGCCAAACCAGCTCTGATGGAAACAACCCCCAGGCTGGGACACGCACAGGGAATTTCCCCTTCCCCCCAAGCTACAACTTTTTCCCCACCCCAAAGCTTTGTTTAGAACAGGTTTGGGTTTATGCAGATTTTGGGCTCCCTTCACAGGGATTTTTGGGCTTCAGTTGTTTAATTAACCCCGAGGGGATCTGATTAAAGAGTCAAGAGGTGAAACAACTCACATGCTAACCCAGGGGTTAGAGCCTCCCAGTAAAGAATATTTCCCTGCTTTATGTAGATGATCTTGGCTCTGAAGAGGGGAAGAATTAGCAAACCACCCCAAATCCTTCCTTGCCCTGTCTTCCACAACATGAAAGCAGATTATTCCCTCTCCAAGCTCCCAGCTCTAACGTGGAGATGTTTAATCCCTTCAAACCCCCCTAAGGTATGAAAGGTTTCTTGAAGCACTTCAACAATTTATAGGAGATCACCTTGAGAACTCCTTGAGGAGGTAAAAATCAGCTTTGATACCAAGTTTAGTCTCAACAGCTGATCTGCAGAGCTGGGTTTGCTCTTTTTCTTACACCCACCTAACGAAGTTCTATCAAATAACACAAAAAGTCCAACAAAAATCCCCAGCACGTTGTGATTTTTTAGCTTGAAACACGATCCCAAAGTGATGAAGCAACCAATAAACATACTTACAATAAATAATCTGGCATTTCTGAAGTTGATGTTGGTACACTAGAATTATTGCATGTTCCATTTAAACCTGAAAAAATAAAGACTTGTTTATAGACGTTCTTAAACTTCAAAGCTCTTTGCAATTCAGCTTCAAACTCATAAAACGCGCCCGCAATATACAGTTTATGGAAGTCTAAAGGATTTCTGTTTTGCTTGGAACTGACAGAGGCAGAGGAGCCACAATAAGGTGGCTGAAAGTTCAAGGCTCCTCCAGTATTTTGTCTGTCAGCAAAACAACACCAGCATCAGCCAGTGCACCGAGCAGCGAAAAAATCTGAATTTAATTGGTGGATAAACAGTGCCTGGAGTGGGGTAACACCAACAGCACCACTGGGAACAAGGCAAACGCAGCCCTGAGCCCAGAGAGCTGAGCTGGGCAAGGTGAACCTTCTTTTCTCCTGCTTCTACACCTGAGGGATTCCCCTGTGGATACTCCAGGGGGAGATTCCTGAATTAATACCCCAGAGTCCTGCAGGGCACCGCAGAGAGGCTTTTAGGGAATGCAGGTCTCCCCTCACACAGCTCCACACACAAATCCAAGTGGAGGCTGCACCAGCGAAGGCTCAGCTAAGAATGTTCAGGAACTGAAGGAAGAACAGAATAAACCTGAGGCAGACTCATCCTCCACATCCCCCAGACGCTGCAGGATAAATGTGGAGGAAGAGAGCGGTTGGATCCGCATTTGGAAAGGGATATTTTCCACAAACTGCGCGTTACGTTCCAAGTCCTCACCAGAGTCAGCTGCACAACCTGAGTCAGCAGTACCCTGACTGCATCCTTACAAAGATGGATTTTCCTCTGAGTTTCCACAGAAAGGCTCTCCTGAGCGGGATGGGAGGATGGCACAAACCCAGCGCTTCTAAAACCAACCCAATCCCAAACTCCTGCTGCAGCTCCTCCCGCTTTTCCTCCTTTCCCGACCGTGGCGTGGAAGATGCAGAACAGGGTTTAAGGATTGTGGAAGGAAAGGGACACGGGGAGGTTTATTTTGCCTGTGAGTGCCACCTACTGACTGAAAGGACCCCAAAGGTCCCTCCAGAGCCTCTGGAACAAAATTCCCGGGAGAAACTCCCACTTCTGGCAGAAGGTGTCTCTGCCCACGGCAGGGGGTGGAACCAGATGAGCTTTAAGGTCCTTCCAACCCAAACTTTTTGTGATCCTCTGCTTCCCTACAGCCCCAGGGGGAAGTGGGGAAGGAGCAGGATGGGGCTGGTGCTACCCACAGCGAGGCACAGAAGGAAAACATCCCAGTTCTGGCTGTCCAGGATCCAAGCAGGACTGACCACATCCTGTTTGTGATTGCTCCCAGTCCAGCTCGGATTTGTTACCTCACTACAGCAGCAGGAACAAAACCCAACTCCTATTACTTAACAAAAAATCCAGGAATTAAACTGTAAAGCGAAGCAGAAAAGGTGGTGGAGGCTCAGCAATTTCCCAGGTATTTGGGTATTTATAACACAAAAATATGTATTAAAGAGAGAACGTGTGTGTGTCCCTCCAGAACCACTGCAGAGGCACACGGTGAAGAGAAACAACATGGCAGAAACACAACATTCACAGAAAAAAACTGGGATTGACACAGAAGCAGAAGAATTCTCAGTTCTGCAGTGCCACACAACCATCAAACCCCATGGACTGTCCCCAGGGATCACTGCTGAGCCATCAAAGTGCACTCTGTCACTGCTGCAAAGCCCGTGGGGAAGGGGAGGGCTGGGACCAGCTCAATCCCAACGCCCTGAGAAGCTCTCCCTTTCCAGGAATCCAACAAATCAGTCTCCATTTCGAGGTATTGTCCTTTTGGAGCCGAAACTGGAGGGTTTTCATGCACCAGGCATGAAGGGGAACGTAGAAAACAGTAACAGGGTGAAGGAAAACGCAAAGAAGAATTGAACAGATGTTCCCAGAGGCTGCAGGGAAAGTCCCAGTGCCCTGGGGAGCTGTAACAAACAGCAGAAAATGTGGAAGCAGCAGGAAAAGGAATGGATGGGATCACCCAAGAAATACTCTCTGCTCTGACTTCTAAGAGTGCACGGACCCGACTTTTTTGAAAGAGTGGAAAATGCTTTCATCCCACCTCAGTGGAGATTCACTGTTGTGTCAGTCCTTGAATAAATAAATTCCCAGCCCTAGTGGGATGCAAGGAAGCTTTTCCAGCCTGGAAGAGCTGGTTCTCCACTGCTTTAACAGCATTTATCACCAGGTTTATCTATCATTTCTTTTGTAGCCAATATTAAAAGCTTTTGTGAGTAACTTTTCATTAGAAATCCAAACAAGAGTCATCACAACAGCCAACACAAGCGCTGCGCTGCTCTTCCCACTGCTCCCAGCCTTTCATCCCCACAGATTATCCCAGCTTTTAATTTAACCAGGAGAAACATGACACGCTCTGAGGCAGCTCCAAACAGCACGGAAGGTTAAACAGGAAAAACCTGATATCCTCTGTGGAGAGGAAGCACCTCTGGTGATTTGTAGGGAGGACAGCGCTGGCATTTGGGTCCCCACAGCGCCGGGGATGGCCCAGGATGTGCTCACTCCTCCAGGCAATCCTGGGATCACACCCAGCCAACACCACAGCACCTCTCGGCCCCCACTCACCTGGGACCTGTTCCTGGGGAACACTAACTAAGTCAGCATTTTTTATTACTTCACAGTTCTGCTTCTCCTCTTTGCACTTCTCCTCGCTTTTCTTCTCCTTCCTCTCCTTCTCCTTGTCTTTGTGCTTTTTGGACTTTTTCTTGGATTTGACGTAGGAGCCGCAGTTGTGTTTGCTGCTCTGGGCACAGTCTGTGGGCAGGGGGTGACTCAGTCTGTCGGGAGGCTCCGTGCTCTCACAGTCTCTGCCGTTGTGAGTCAGGTCGTTGCTGACATCCGAGAGGGGATCGTGAGGCCTGGGCAGCTCCAGCACCGGGAGGGTGGAGCTGGAGCTCACCGGCTCCGGCAGGGCCGGGGGCAGGGCAGGGGGGGCCGGGGTGTCCTTCCCGTTGGAGGAATTCAGCTTCCCGTTGAAAGTGGGTTGGGTCCTGTGAGCCAAATGCGAGATCCTGGCTTTTTGTTGGCCAGGGGGTCGATGAACTCCAGAGGTTGGGATCGTTTCTGTTTAGAGGAGGGGGAAGAAAAGGAGAAATGAATCGTGTTGAAGGTGCAGGAGTGGAGCTGGATGTTACCACTAGGTGGTGGTGCGATACAGGGGAGAAGGGAATATCCCCGGGAAAAGCAGCTTATCCATCCCAAGCTGCCTCCCAGAGCCCACACAGTTTGGTGGGAGAGCTTAAGGAATCCCAGCAGCCCATCAGCCATTCCTGACCTCCCCGATTATCCCCGCACAGGCCCGTGCCACCCCCAGCCCGCCCTCACTGCGGCTTGTTTCAAACCCAGCCCTTTGGAACTCAAACCCTGCAGCCTCCCCCCGTCCCAGCCAATTAGAGAGTGGAAATATCCCTGGAAGTGTCCAAAGCCAGGCTGGACGGGGCTTGGAGCAACCTGGGACAGTGGAAGGTGTTCCTGCCCATGGCAGGGGGTGGAACAGGATGAGCTTTAAGGTCCCTCCCAACCCAAACCACTCTGGGATTCGGTGATAAAAACATCTGTCCTGAGCACCCCAAAGTCCCTGCCACGGAAAAACGTGCTCAGCCCTCTGGAGCAGGGAGGGATTCACTGGTCCTGCATTTTATTCCCAGCTCTGTGGCCAAGAGCTTCACCCCTTCCCCGTTCCTTCCTCTTCTCAAGAACGGGGCATTGCCCGGAAGAGGGGAGGAAGTGCTCAGTTCTCAGAATTTCAGGCAAAAGGGGACTTTTGCAGCACTTTTAAAAAAGCCACGTCACAGGGGCCAACGTGACCCGAGCAACCCTTTTTTGAACAAGGGCAGAGAAGGAAGTGGCTCCCAGCTGTGCCCATACCTCGGAGGCAGCTGCCTCCAGCCTGGAAAAGCTGCTCCATGGAAGAACCCATCCATCAGGCTCAGCCCAGCCCATGCCAGCCACAACCACCTCAGCCAGCCCTCAGTGTGTGCCCACCTGGCAGCTCTGGGGCTGCAACAGCTCTGAGCCAAAGATTATTTAGTGCCCAGAGGAAAACAAGCGATAGCTCTGGATATTTCTTTTGGATAATCCATTATTTTCTTTCTGTCTCAGGCAGGACCGTGACGTGTTTGCGAATGGAAGTGTTGTTCCATCACTGAAACGCAGCTGGATGATGCCTGGAGCAGCCCCTAATTCCCTTTTTCCCCTGGATTTTATCTCTCTTTGCTAACTCAGGGGTCTTGAGGACACTGCTCAGTGCCAGGAATTCTTTCCACCTGTCAAGGTAATTAAGGAAGAGCTGCTGGTTCTGCCACTGAGCTCAAGGGGCAAGGACAGCACGTCCGACCGGCTTGGCAACATCGCTTCCCAGAACTCCCCGTGTCCATCTCCCCAAGGAGGGGCCATCTCCCACGGCAGCCTCTGAACAGGTGACAGAGCTAAAAAACTGCCACATTTTACAACTTTTTCTCTAAAACCAACAAAGAGCAGCTTCTCCAAACTCATCTCTCTGCTTAGGAGGGTTCTATACATCCATTTTCTAGAATTACCAGACCAATCTTCTTCTTCACCTTCGTTCCACAGCTGAGCCTTCCCAAAATATTCTGCATTCCATCCTACCAAATCCCAATCCTCTGCTGGCGCTGCACCCATTAAAAACCATTTCTCTAAATAGAAACTGCAGCCAGCGAGTATTAAAAAAGTGACAGCTCACGATGCTGTGGTTTGCTGTCTGACACGACAGAATCATGCTGGAAACATTTATATTCCACATTGGATCGTCCCTGTTTCACCAGCCTTTCCTAAATCCAACCCAACCAACCACCCAAAGTTTCAACTGGGTCATTCTGAGAGATCAAAACCTCACCCTAAAGACCTCTGAATCTTTAAAATACGGACAGCCAGAGAAGCAACATGATTTTTTAACCTTAAAAAAAGACACAAGACCAGGATCTTTGCAAGCTAACTTGAAGGTGATCATTCTTCATTCGCCAGGAACGTGCCCACAGCAGAGCAGGAGAGGATTTGGAATCAGCTACCTGGCAAACAAGTTACACAGTCCTTGTTCTCAACCAGAGAATTGCCTCCCTCTCAGTGCCAGAGAGCACATAATTTCTTTACCTGTTAATATTCTTTGCCACTAATCCCCGGTGCGTCTGTCCAGACAAGTAGGCATTACACATTCCATTGGCAGGAGAAGAATAAACACTCAACTTGTCTGGGCTGACCCACGCTGCGAGAAGGGAAGGCAGCACGCATTTCACAACGCCAGCAACGCCTGTGCTGGGAGATACTGGGAGAAGTGGGGACAAGGCTCCGTTTGACACGCGTCAAACGCGGCTCCTCCGTGGTTTATGGTCATGGAAAAAGCAGGCAAAACGTTCTTTTCACAGCTCTGTGCTCTGGCATCTCCGAGCCAGGAGCGGCCCAACCTGCCCCTGATCTGTCACGGCAATTAGGCTGCAAAAGGTCAAGGGTTTTAATAACTCAACCATGTTTGGGAGCTGCTTATTACAGCTTCGTTCCACTCAATTATTAGTAATGAGGAAAACACAAGCTTGTTCTCCCAGGAACTCCAGGAGGGATGGAGGCACTGCAAAAGGAATTTAGCCCTTAAAACTAAACCTGAGCCTCCTTGTCAGAGATCCTCCCCACGTCCAGAGGAGAAACAGATGCTGAGGAAAAGCCAGACTTAGACTCCAACTTAATAAAACAGAAATAAAACCCCAAGGACCTCCTGACCCAGCAGCAGGTGATTACAGGGTGCAGACAGGCACAGCTCAGCCTGGACCCACGTCCAGCAGCCAAATCCATCAGGAGCAGACGGATCCCGGGCTGGGAGGGGGAATCACCCACCTGAGGGGGAGAGCTGGAGCTGACGGTGTCCTTCGGAGGGCTCAGGGAAGGCGCTTCTCCCTGGAAACCGCCGCTGTTCTGGGGCTGGCAGAGCTTCCTGCAAAACACAATCGGGGGCTGGTGACATCCCGTGCCAGGGGGACAGGTGGCACTGCACACCTTGGGGCAAAGAGCCTTTCCCGGGCTCAAACTCCGAAAATTCCACGGAAGGAGCTCGTTCAGGCTCTGATCTCTGACAAAAGCTGGGAAGGAGAAACTACCACAGGAAAATATCACTGACAAATTGGAATTCCTGATCTCCTTCTTGCTTTGCTGTGATTTTTGTGGCTCTTTGGTGATGGAAGTAACACCTTGGACCAACATGGCCAAGGCCGAGCTCTTGGGCACATGAAAGGATTCCCTGTTGAGGTTGGAACTTCTTTTTCAACAGTTTTACCTTTTTTTCCCTTGAACTGGTGATGTAAGAATTAAAACAAATTAATTCCAGCCTCAGAAACATAATTCACATGGAGATGAGTAAAAGTGGCATTGAATTTTAAGGTGAAAAGGATATCACGTATTATTCCTGCTGATTGAAATACAGCTCAGGAAGACATTAATTAAACAAATTTCTGCTGAGTTTTTGCTTTCTGAGACAACTCAGAAAGCAAAGCTCACTGAAGAGGGGCTGAAACTCAAGCTCAGATGTTGAAGAATAAGTTCTCCCACTCATTAGCATCATTAAAACAACATTTTATGGCAACAGCAGCCCTTTCAGCAGCGAGCTCCTCTGGGTCCAGGAAAAGCAGGAGTATAACAGGAACTGCTGAGGTATTATTGGTCCACCAGGATTTACATTTCGGGCTTCCCAATAATACTTTTCAGTTGCATCATGCAAAACAGAGCTACTCTGGGCTGTGTTTGTGGTATTGGACAAATAAAAAAACCCTTTTGTAGCAACAAAAAGTACAATTAGGATCACGTGAGTGCCTGAATTCTCCTCCAGGCTGGGTCTCTGCTCCTCTCCAGATCTCAGAGTGTTTTCCCAGCCCACCAGCTTTGTCCAACAATTCTGACACCAGACTGGCCCTCCATTAATCACCCAGGAAAAAAACACTCTTGCATCAAGTTGCAGCTGACAAACTGAAAAAAACCCCACAATTCAGGGTTAAAGGTTTTAATAAAGTAGCTCTGCAGTCAGTTTGTCAGGAGCCTGAATAACCCACCTTTAAATTCTCTCACAAGAAACTGGAATCAGCATTAAAGCTCACTCATATCCTTTAAACATTGGGAAGATGATCTCAGAGATAACACCCATGACTTGACAAGATTTGGCTTTTAACCCCAGCTTGAACCTTGGGCTGTGTTGCAGCAATATTTAGACATCTGCAGTGTCACCACTGTCCTGGCTTTGTTTAATTTTATTTAAAACAACCTCAGCAGCCACAGATCGACTCACGGAAAGGACTTGGGGATTGTGAAAACGGGAAGGAGACACTGGTATTGCCTAAAAACCCCAGTGAAAGTGGTTTTTGGGGGGCTGGTTGATCAGCCTGAGCAAGCTTATCACATCTCGTAATTGGTAATTATGGATTTTAAGGAGTCATGAAAGCATCGAGGTCAGCAGAGGAAAGATTGCAGAGAATCCTGGAATGGTTTGGGTTGGAAGGACCTTAAAGCTCATCCAGTCACAGGGTGGGACACCTTCCCCAGACCAGGCTGCTCAGGGTCCCCAACGGTGACAGGGAGACGGAAAACATAAAAAAAGGAGGAAAAACAAGCTGGTTTAACCCAAACAGGAGGAAAACCGAGCTGCTTTAACCCCAGCACAGTTAGACCCAGCTTTAACATTTGCAGATGTGTTAATTCCTGCAGCTGCTGAGGCACTGAGTGGCCACTGGCCCTGAAATCCAGGAGGCCCTGGAACAATTGGTTGGCTCCAGGCAATGACGGCGAACCCCAACGTCTGCTGCCTCCTGTGCCCTTTCTCTGTGACTCGTTTCCTCCTGTCTTCAACCCCACATGTTTTTTTCCCATTCTGGAGCCTCATTACCTGCACTGGCTGAGCAGGGCTTTGTTTGTACAGTTGAATACATCCTTTCCAAGGTCTATTTTTAGACCCTCGCCCAAGTGAATGCCACAATTCTAGAAAAAGCAGTAAACATGGCTTTTCCACAGGGAGAAATTCACTTTGGGGTTTGTTTTTTTTTTTTTTTTTTGAAAGGCATAAAGATTGCGTGGCAGTTGGATTTTTCCTTTTAATTATAATTTTATCATTTCACATCAAGGCCATTTAAACGAGTTCTGATTTTCTTTGAGCACACCAAAGCACTTGGAGTGCAAGTTTTCTGTTGGTTTAAAAAAGTCTCATCTCCAAGTCAATCGTGCTTTTAAATCATGGGAAGTGCTCAAACAGAGCACGCTGTGCTTCAGCTTAACCAAAAGTGCAATAAAACAAAGCACAAGTAAAAGCTCTGCCTGCGTGACCAGATCTGTACCAAGGCACTGAAAAATATCAACACTCAGAGCAGAATTCTGGAGCAAACTGGGAGATTTGGTCTCTTTCCCTGCCAGTCAGAAGCTTCCAAGCCTGGAGGCTTCACCTAAGGAAAATATCTGTAGAGGGAACAAATTTTCAGCAGCTAAGGATGAACTGAGTCTGCTAAGGGCTGTTTCAGGAGGGAACAGAGATCACACTCCAAGCAGGACAACCAGCATGAGTTTTAAGGGATTTATCCCACAGAGCAGCATCGTGCTTTTCCATGCATCCACGACCTCAATCAAATCTCAGCTCCAGGGGTGAAACACTTCAACCTGCACAGGAAGCCACGTGCAAGGAGATGTGGAAAAAGGGAAGGAGAGTTGAGCTGCAGATATTTAATCCACTCATCTCCCAGGATTTTTAATCCACTCATCTCCCAGGATTTCAGACCAGCAGTATGAACTCTACCAGCTCTGCTCCCATCCAGGTTTCCCCCAAGCTTTGCCTTTAACAATTTGAAGACAGCCCAGGATGATGTGAGGAGTGGATCCACTTGGATATTCAAGTTTAGTCAACTCCTGCAGGTCCCTGGGTGATGGACAGTTTCAAATGATGTCAGAATAAGTCACACACCCAACTTAGGGACCTCGGTCACCCTGATTTACAGCACCTGCCCTGGCCCAGGATTCCCTGGATGATATCAGAGAGAAGATGCTGGATAATTACCTAACGAGGATCCTTTTCAACAACTGCTGATCTCCTTCTGAGTAGCCAGGCCAGTCCTTCTGCACTTCTTTGTATACACAATCTTTCAGTGTGAAAGTGCTGTCCTTGGCACTCAGATTTGCCACCTGCAACAGAAGGAATTTGGAAAGCCATCGTTAGGATTTCATTTTCTCACTTCCTCCACCAAACAAGAGCTAAGATGAAGGCAAAATCTGAGCAGACTTAGCAGCTGTTAGTAGTGTCAGAGAACAAGGAGAGACTTTAATATTTCATTTCCTTATTATTAAGATTATTTAATCAAACTGTGCCTTTCCTCTCGCCTTGTCACTGCAATAATTCATAATGAGTTTCTAAAGCACATCCAGTTGAGTGGGAAATAAGTCATATCTGAAACAGATTATTCAGCTTGGGGAACCTGGACCAGTACAACAGCACTTGATGTTAACACCTGGAAATAAAGCCTAATGGGAACAGGCAGGTCACTTATCACACCTGTCCCATAGCCAAAATGGGGCAGTTTATGGCCAAAGAGGAACTCTTGGGGCGATAACTTGGTTAACAATTGCCAGGAGATAATTTCTCACTAAAGAGCCAACAAAACAGGCCACAGGGAGCTGCTTTCTCAGGGAGCTCTGAGGAGAATGCCCCGGGATCACCTGGATTTTATGAAGAACTTTTCCAGGGCAAGAACAGAACCTGGGATTTCCAGCTTCAAGCCAGCAGAGCTCCGCAGGGAGCTCAGCACATCTGCACCAGCAGCTGCCTGACATTTTATCCAACCCTGTCCCTGTGTAGCTTCCCCACAAAACCCTGCGTGGTGCCTGCACGGAGAGGAAACGCTGCTGGAATGGGCAGAGCTGGATTAGAATGGAAACAACTTGTGAAAGAGTTATCCCAACTTGGATCAGTCTTTCCACAGCCTGACTGAAAATTTAACTTCTTGCTGCTGGTTACACGCCTGAAAACCCGGAGTTGGCACAAAGCAAAGAGCCCCAGCGAGGCCTTCACTGATCATGAACCTCTCTTGGGTGACCCACAGTCATGGAATGGTTTGGTTCCATCTCATGCCATGGGCAGGGACACCTTCCACTATCCCAGGCTGCTCCAACCTGGCCTTGGACACACTCCCAGGGATGGGGCAGCTTCTCTGGGCAACCTCAGCTCGCAGAGCACTGCAAGTCTGAAATGAAAATAAAGCTTTCAATGTGTTTTTGAAGAGGGATGAGGAGGCCCAGGTGCCAAATGCTCTGCCCAGAGCCAGGCAAAGCCAGCAGCTGCATCCCAAATTCCCTGCTGGAGCCCCTCAGCTTGGGGATTGCTACCCTTGAAAGTGGAAAATGCTTTTATCCACTGCACGGAGATCTTGTGCATCTGTTTAGGGATTACTGCTCTCCATGGAGGACGTGGCTGTGCTCAGGGATTTCCATTATCCACGCAGCAGGAAAATGCCTCAAAAACAAGCAAAGGAGTGGGAAGTCTTGAATGAGCTGAAGACGCTGCTGATCCCTCTGCTTTTGTTCTAGGGAGGCTACGACCTAATATTAAAAATACCAAAAATCTAGGAATTGCAGAGCAAAAAGCTGCACAACCAACACGGCAAACTCTCCTGATAAGCGAAAAATAGAAAGCCCAGTTATCAGTTTACATGACAAACACTTTGTTTTTCCTTTCAGTCCTGTCAGCTTTCCAAAATCCTGAGCCAAAATACAGGAAGAATTTGAGCCGTGTTTTACATCGAGGTATCCCTGTAAACACACCCAGGAGACAAAAGCGAATCCAGGTTCTCCTTTACCAAAAAAAAAAAAAAAAACCTCTCCCAGAATTTCTCTGCTCCCCTGCCTGTTCCTGGAGCCCGGGAAGAACAACTCGGATTTTTCTCTGCACAGAGGCTGAGAGCTGCTACCTCCTTGTTTTGCTCGTGTGGGACTCTGCAAGCTCCACCCCAGCCCTCCCAAAAATAGAAACCTTGCAAAATGAGGCAAAAAGGCCGCCAGGAACACGGAGTCCTGCGAGAGATGCAAGAGCACAATGAAACCCACACCTAGACAGATTTAGACGTGTAGCTTTAACACAGCCTGTAATTTTTAGCTTATCTGTGTCTGCCTGTGCATGGGAGCCCTGGGAGGGCTGAGAGGGATTAACTTTACGAGCACCACGTTTACAGCCAAATCAGCATTTAGCCCAACGAGGGCGGCCCCGTGGCCAGCGCCGCACGCGCCGCTCGCCTGCCAGGGCTGGGGCAGAGCATCCATCAAAAGTGAGTATCAGAAACACAGTTTTCTACTCTGAAACTCAGTGACAGCGCTGAAAAAGTGCTCCAAGAAACTGCTGGGAAATTAAGGGCTCTGGGATTAAAATCTAAGGAAGGAACGAGTTGTGCCAGCTGTGACTCTGTTTTTAATACGACCTGCCCTGTGCCCTTGGGCAAACTGAACTCCTGTCTCACTCTTTATGGAAAGGAGTAAAAAAGAAAAAAAAAAACTAAGGAGTTTTTTCCAGAATCTACTCCAGAACAGAAGAAGGCAGCTGCAGCATTTAAATAAATAGCCGTGGTGTGTTTAATAAAGCAATGAAGGTGTTTACTGCGAGGCCTAAAATGGCACCTTTAATGTGACTCAAAGTGCTAGGAACTGATTCAGCTTGGAGACAGCTTTCACACTCGACATACAAATAATGTGCTTGGCAAGGAGCTGCATGATCTTCACACCTAACCAGTGGCACTTCCAAGCAGGAAAGGCTCTGAGGAGCACAAAAAAAAAAGCAGGGACATCTTTGCCTTCACATACAAAACCTGTGCCAATACAGAGCATTGCTCTTTTACATCCATGAGAATAAAATAGAGATTTAGAGGTTATGACCAAATAACTTGCAGATCCTCTGTTAAAGAGAATCCTCCCCATGACCAAGCAGAAGTGTCCCTCTAAAAGGGACTGATCTGGCGAGCCAAAATCATCCGGCTTGGTCGCACCCCTCTAACCCGAGGCGTAGCCACGGGAGGCTCCTGCTATCTCTGCACCAGCACTGGGAGCTGAGAACTGCGTCCCCCACGGCCTTTAGAGTCACATTCAGCTGCAGCCTGGAGATAACAGGTTCCACTGCCACGGGAGGGGGGGGGCTGAGAAGACATTTCCCTTTACCTAAATCGTTGCCTCCATCAGAGTACAAACCTGTTGCAGAAGGTTATCCAGCAAATCCTTGTCCTGCTGAGAAAGTCCATCCTTCTGCAATCTGAGAATAAGTTCAGGTTTCTTATAAGGCTTTAGTGCCAGTAAGTGCACAACCCTATCTTTGAAGGGTCTCTGGGAAATCGCACTATTGCCTCTCTTTATTGCACTGGCAAGGTTGACTGGCGTTGGGCGCTTCCTGGAGGGAACAGCATCGGAAGCTCCTGGTGCAGGTTTACGCACCTGAACCTTTTTGCCTAAAATGAGATGAGAATAGTGAACTGCAGCAGTCACCTCGCAAAGGCCAGTGGGCTGTCAACACCAACACGGAGTCTGTCACACCCCTGTGAGGTGCCACGAGGCGACAAGGGAGGACAAACACCACCAGCACACCCCCTCCGTCCCGACGCGCCGCCGGAACGAGCATCCCGTGAGGTTTATGGTTCATGACAAGCTTGTAACAAGTAAACAGCAACACCGAGCTCTGGAAACCTGAGCATTATTGGCCACCAGCTCACATAAAGCTCCCTTTGTTTGCCAGCTTTTCATTTATCCCAAGTGCACGTATCCCCACGGTTAATCGAACTATTTTTGCCCTCCCTACGAGAAGAAAATTCTGCATTATTATGTAGAAGAGTGGAAATACGGAGTGGAAAGACCAGAACTGGTCAACGAGCGGCTCCCCGCTGCTGAGCTCAGCAAAAATGCTCCTCCAGCAGATGTTTCTGCTTTCAGAACAATAGGAACTTTATGGGGCTGGGTCCACCTCCCTTCCCCCTCCAAACACGGCCCCATGAATGGGGCTGACACTGGGCCATCAGCCTATTCATGAGGGTGCTGCCTGTGCTGATGGAATAACCCCTTCTCCACTGCGTTTGCAGATAAGTGACAACGTAAAGCTGCCTCAGAAGTGCATCCCAGCTCCAGCCCCACTGTGGTTCTTGGTTGCTGACAGCACCATCCAAGAATTCATTTTTCCCCACTCCTACTGAAAAACAGAACCTTCACACACCATCACTTAGCGAAGCCCAAATCAAAGGACTGGGACAATTTCGAATGCAGGAGCAGCTCCCAGCTACCACAGGCAAACCAAGCAAAGCTGAAAACAAAACGTGTAGGTTCCAAGGTCTAAAAACCTGGAGATCCAATCAATAATCACTTGGGCCGGAGAAAGTGACCTTCGCTAGGACAAACAACATCCAGCCTTTACTGCAAGTGTTTGGGAGGTTTATTCCAGCAGGGCACTGCTCCATTGCTAGGAAGCGACGTTTTCAACTGAGTCATCTGAAGATACTGGGGATTGTCTGCACTGTTTGTTTTACTGAGCTGCACATTGCGTAACCCAGGCCCCATTTCCTGGCTTTTTATTACACACCGCGGTGCTGGGAGAGGAAGCACGACCCATCCTCGGCAGGGCTGAGGGGAGGTGAGAGGGGGAACGACACCAATTCGCACGTTAAACATCCCACAATCCAGAGGTCAACTGGATTTTGTTTCCAGAAATGGGACGAGAGAAGATTCGTCAGCTTTCTAGAACTGCCTTAACTCTTGCCAGGTCATGAACAGTAAAAACATCACGTTGGGAGGGTTCCACTTAAAGGCTGCAGCCAAAATGTGCAGTGATAGGAAAAGAAAAAACTAAGTTAAGGCAGGACACAAAGGATTTTCAAATATTTATACACGTGCACGTCTGTGGGTGCATGCACACATATTTAGCATGGCTACAAGCACGCATCCCCTGCAGCTTTACCTGCAGCTATCTATTTACACATCTATTTATTCAAGTGTCAGCTCACATCTGTAAGTTCTGCTGCTCTCCAATTCCAACATTTCATATAAATTTTTCCACATCTGAGCTGCCTGGAACGACTCCACTGGCGCTGAAGTGCTGAGCTCCGTGTTCTCCTGGAAATGTGAGAGCCAGCCCTGTCCCTCCAGCCCAGCCTGCAGGGAATCAGCTGATGCTGCTGGCACACCAGGACCTGCAGATCCCACACGAGGACTGTCCTTCCAAGCCCTTCCTTCTTGGACCAGAGCTCTCCTCCTCAAACACTGACATCTTATCTAGGAGCACTGTGAGCACACACTCTGGCCCTGCTGCTTTCACACGGCTCTGTCTCCATTTCAGGGCAGTAAAAGGTTTTAGCAGGAGTATTTTTAATTTTAAAAAGTTTTGCTCCATCTTTCCGGGAAGCAAATTGCTTTGAGAATCTTCTCCCTCAGAAGCTTTAACTTCAGGCACTTACTGTAATGTTCTCAAAGAGGAGCTAAACAAAATAATCTTCTGGCCTACAGGAAATCAATGCATTTCCTTCCTGATTACTATCTTGCTTCTCAGCTTTGAGCACTTGGCTGCTGTGACAATGAGTCAGGGTCAGTTCTACATTTTGCAACTCAACCCTTCTCATCACAGATCCTCTGAGAAGAGACTGGCTGCAGATCACATGGGCTGCAGGAAAAGCAGCTGCCTCAGAAAAACAAAAAATAGTGAAACTCTGCGTTCTGGTTACTGTTTGTGCCCTAGGTTTGTGAGCTGAGGTTAAGCAGGGTCCTGAGCCCAAGGCTGGCTCTCTGCAGGCTCCCTGTGTTATTTGCCGTGGTTTTATTTCCTCTGCTAAGGCTTTCCTGCTGTTGTCACAGTGAGAAGGGCTGTTCCAGGCTGCTTTGGTGCCCGTGTTTATTAACAGAGGGCACTGCTGACTGTGTCCTGCCTGCTGTGGTCTCGTGGGGCACAGCTGTGACACGGTGGTGGCAGTTTTAGCTGAGCTGGCCAGCAGCACGGACACTGGGAGGGCTCAGCAGGGAGCCCCAGCACGTGACCTAATGCCAGAGCCATGTCACTGCACACAGACAACCCCACAGGGCTCTGGGACCTTAAAGATCACCCAGTGCCACCCCCTGCCACAGGCAGGGACACCTTCGGGTTGCTCCAACCTGATCTTGGACACTCCCAGGGCTGGGGCAGCCACGGTTTCCTTGGGGTGACGATGGAAGTGAAGACAACACAACACAAGGAGAGCAGCCCCCCTAAATGAGACACCCACGAGGAACTACCAGGAACTTTTCAGACTGCCACAATCAAGCCAACAACATCAGGATTTGCCTCCAGAACCTGCTGAGTCCCAAATGGAGTCGAGACCCCCAAACTGAGTGGCTGCTTACCTACATATCTCCCCCCAGGTTTAATGACTATGGCGCTCCGGCTGCGAGTCTCCTCCTCTGCCTGTGCCATGCTCTGCCTCGCCTTCTGGTAGGAATCATCAGTAGCACACACGGTGATTTTATCCTGTATGCTTCCCAGGCAATCCAAATGGATATTGCCATTGCTGCAAGAGAAATGCAATGCAAAAGGTACTCCTGACACTGCAAAGGGACACCAGGCTGGCACTGGGGGACAGCTGGGGGGAGGGTGTTAGCTGAATAATAGTGGGGGACACACAGGGGAGCTGAGAGGGAACCAGATGCTTTCCAAAAAAACACATCAGAAAGACTCTAAAAAGGAAGAAGGTGCATTAAGCTTTGTGAGGGAAAAGATGCTCCAGAAGAGAGGGTAAAAAAATAAAAAAATGAAAAGGCTGGGTTTTCCTTGGATGCCCCACTCACCTGGATACATACTGCTGGATGCAGTCAAAGCTCCCCTGGGGACTGTCCTTGCCAATATTGGAGAGATAAAATGTGAAGGTCCGCACTTCCGCCGGTCGATCGGGCCTCGGGATCGCGATGTGCTGCTCGGGACAGGAGGGGGAACATTGGTCACTCGGGCAACCCCAGGCTGAGGAGAGATCGATTCTCCTGCAGCCAGGATGCTCTGAGGCATCTTACAACAAGGAAAGCACCTGGGTTACTGCACAGAGAGGCTGCAAGAAGAATTCAAGTTACCCCCACTGTGTGCGGCGGGAAGGAAAGGAAACAGAGGGAAGAAAGAGCAGCTGAAGATGGATATGGCTGTGACAGAACAGAGCTGCCTCTCAAACAGAGCCCACAACCTCCTTGTTCTAGGAATCTGACCCAATTCTATTGATTCAGGCTCAAAACAGACTCGCTCCCACTGTTTATATTCAATTTAAAACACTCGAGGCTCGTTTCTTTAGAATTAGTGATCCAGCACTAAACATAGCACACGCCAGGTCACTAGGTAGCATGCTTATTCTTTTTTAAGAAATTATAATTCCATAACAAGATTTCATGGCTCACAGTAGAGTGTGACGCTGCTGCTAAATTAAATATTTAATCAAGCATTAAGTGTGCTCCACAGACAACTCCACAGCCATCCTGCATTGTTGTTTTCACCCCCCCCAGCCATTCATTTTTCAAAAGGGAAACTGCCTCCCCTCTGCATTCAGGATCCGACGTAAATGTCAGCATCTGAGCTCTACTATCACATCAATATTTGATAATTAAGATGGCTTCCAGAAGCTGAGACAGAAGGAACACCAGCTCCAGCCTATTTTAGGCCAGGCTTTCACCACACGGATTTATATTTACCCAGATTGCCACATCTATGCAGAAAATACACACTCCCAGCAAGCCAGCCCGTGGCATCCACACATGACTGCGCTGGGACAGGAGGGGTTTTGGGTGGTTTCCTTCAGACCTCAGACATCTCCAGCAGCCTGGAAAACCCAGGGATCTGTGTCCCTCTGCTAAACCACAGGGATGTTCTCGGAGGCAGCAGAGAAGCTCTCGAGCCGAGCCCGTGTGTGGCGCTTCCCTGCCCTCAAACAGAGCTCCCTTCTTTCAAGCCCAGAAAACCCAGACTTGAGCCTTGCTTTATACAGAAGGACAAGTCATCCCCAGGATCCGGGTCTGAAAATACTGGGAGCAGATTTTTTGGGTGCTGCTGGACCCTCCCTGAGCAGCCCCACTATCTCCCCTGCCAAACGTGCGCCGCAGCCCTCGAGCCCTTTTAATCTTTCCTGGCATCCTCTGCCCCCACCCAGGCAGGGGGAAGAGAATTCCCCTTCTGCTTTACCAGAACAGGCACAAAGGCAGGGTTATGTAAGCAGCAGATTGGGGGGATTTTGCAGCTGGAAATTTGGTGGGAATGAGGAGAAAATGAAAATCCAACGGGGCCGTTCTGCTTCCAGGGGGATCGAGCTGTGCTGCATCTGAGCCTGGAAAATAAAACCCGCAGGATGTCACCAAATCACATCTCCACACGCTTAAAAGAACTTTCTCCTCACTCCTGCTTTACCACTGGAAAAAAACAGCTGCTCCAAAAGCCCCAGTTTCGGACTTTTGTAGGGTTTTTGCAGCGTTTCCAGAGGCTGTAAAATGAGGCAGAGTCACTTTAGTACTGAAAAGTGTCGCATGTGCAAGCCGGCCGTTATCTAGGAATTATTTTTAGCTGAAAACAGAAGGTTTCTCAAGCCACCAAAGCAGCATGGTGACTGCTTTGAGGGAGCTCTAATTTTGGTGCTGGGTACTGCACCAGTAACCAGAGACACTTAAAAATAGGTCGGTACAGATGTGACTTCTGTTTTCTTCTTTCAAGAAACATTCATCTGTGGACAGCTCGCTCCCAACAGAGATTTCACCTCCCTCTATTAATAAATACCAGAACTTCATCCCAAGAAAGGGGGGAAATGCTGTATTTTCCAATCACAAAGCGAAGATGTTCTGCTCCCAACGGTCACATTAAAAATGCTGCAGAACACATGTGGGTTTGGCACCTGAAGGGTTATTTTTTTCTCCCCCCCCCAGTTCAGTTCTGTCCCTGCTCTCACCACCCCACAAGCACCTGCAAATTTCACCCAGCCTCAGCTCTGATTGTGCACGTCTTTTTACCAGAATAGAAGCGTTTTCAGTATTTCTTGTACAGTTCTGCACACAATTTGTAATGCTGTGGTACTCCAGCTCTTAAATTCTAATTGATGTGCCCGTTGAAACAAGCAAAATGCTCAAAACTCCATAAAAACTTGTAAAACTATCCAAGAAAATCCATGAGGAAAAACTGACAGCCAGCTGCTGCTCCTAAGGAATATCCATGGTCCCACTTTAGAGGAACACTGATAAAAACAACCCGGTTATTAGGACTGAAATTCTGATTATTACACAGAATAAAAGCCATTAACAAGAGCAGCATCACTACAGAGAAACGCATCCCGGGGCAAAATCCCAAAAGTTTTTATCAGCTCCTGTGAGAGTTGATGCAAACCAGGATCCAGGCAGGAGGTTTTGTCCCTTGTCACTGGAACAGCTGTTTTATTTTGGGCTACAGCCACTGATTTCCTCCTTTCTGCTGCTGGCCAGAGCTGCCACCTTGCTGACCCTGGGTTTTATTCCCAACAATTCCCCTCCCTGGTTAATTAGTGTCTCAAACATGGAAGTTTCTTTTTCTGTGTATTAGAAAGCGAAAGTATCCTTGACAGCTTTCATTAGAGCAACACTGGAATAGGTGAAAACACATGGACACAGTCACTTAAAGGCTTCTAGAGAATTCAATTCAAGAAGCAGCAGTTTGTTTAAATTCTTGTTTTATGTCCTGCCTCCCTAAATCATCCAATGAAGCTTTTCCCTCTTGAGAGAGGGATATTTGCACAGAAAATTCCCACTATTAAAACCCTCACTGCTTTAAATCACACTGGCACTTGTGCTGTGCACAAACTTCCCACCCTCAAAAGTCAATGGGATTCTCCATAGCTGCATTTTTGGGAAGCAAAATGGCAAGGCAGCAAACTGGGGAATGGAGGAAGAGTGGAAGAAATAATTTAAAAAATAAAGCAGCTCAACAAATATGTTTTAATGCCATCATCTGGGTGTGAGAGCCTGCTAAATTCCTGGAACTCTCTTCAGCCCAACTGATGGAGGATCCCTCGAAAGCATTTAAAGCCTCAGCTCCTTAAAAAGCAGGAGAATCCCAACATGCAGAGTCCTACCCTTCAAAGCAGATGGTTCCCCAGCTGCCAGCTCCTTGTCATACCCAGGAAAAATAATAATAAAGGGACAAAGAGCTCTTTCTGTGCGCTCCCATGGAGCTGCAGCTCTCTTCAAAGCTCTACCTTTGGCCTTTCCTCGTCAGTGCCATTAATTAACCAGCGAGGAGGAGCAGGCAGAGGTCAGCCCTGGCTGCCACATCCTCCCTCCAGCCCAGCCCTCCTGGCTCCTCTCCTTCTCCATGGAGTGACACTGCAGGTGCCAGGCAGCTCTCCCACCAACGACTCATCTCCGGGAGTTCAGGGCTTAAATACGATTCACTCTTTTGTTTTTATATTTTTAATTTCTAGAAGCAACTGCAGGATTTGAAAATATTCTTAATTATCCGCTGAAATCAATATTGTTTTTGTTAATCCTTGTCCATATCAGCTCCAGGTGAAGCCCACCACGAGCAGAGAGCACAGGCTCAGGGCAGAGGAACATTTTAAGCTGTTTTGATCCCTTTTGCTACCTTTCCTTCAAGGAAGAACATTCAGAGGAGGAATTTCCAAAACCTAAGCAGCTTCACAGGAAAAGCCAGGTGGAGATGCTGCTTCCAAAAGGAAAGGAAAGCATTCCCAGTCTTTTCAGCTTCTTTATTCCATGCAAAGCTCATCCAATAAAGACAAATCACCCACCCTTAAGTTTTCCTCCTCACTTCTGACTGTGCCCAACCTCAGGGGAAGATTTTGATCTCAACTTTCACGCTGAGCTTTCGGGGAAGTTTAAGTCTAAACAAAGTAAAAAACCTGGAAATTGCTCCTTTCTTTATTTCCCAGGACAAGAAGGTTTGCATTTTTCTTCTTAGCTTACAATAACAATCATGTCTTTCCTGCTACATTTTCTATGTACTGTTGGGGAGAATAATATCACAAAGTAGGATGTGGGCAAGGACAATGTGCTGGGTTTAATGTCTACTCAAGCCAAGCCTTTTTGAAAGCTTTAATGTGCCAGTGCATGAAAAACAATCACAAGTTACAGCTGAGTTCAGACTCTTGGAAAAAAAAAATTTAAAAAATTAAATTCCCCTTCTTCATGCAGAGACTAAAGTTAAACACAGACGTTTTTAGAAATAAAAGGTATCTAAATGACATTTTTCAAGTTCGCTGAAGGGCTGCATTGCTTTACCAGAAACACCACCACGTAAATCTCAACGTTGTCAGCAACTGGCATGACTGACTGGTTCAAGGGGCTAAAAATATCCTGGAGTTCTGTCACTGGAACAGAACTTGGGGAAGTAAAACTCCTAAATCTAAAATAACTTCTGGTACTCACAGAACTGCAGTTACATTAAATAAACCTCCAGGACTCTCAGAGCAGCCTCCAAGCTCTGCTGCTGGAAGGAACTGGTACTCAAAAAGTCTTGGGATACAGGTGAGGGTTACATGGATTTCTGCACCTTTTCCCTGTTCCACCCAACACCATGGCCTCATAAATCTGAATTTCCCAAGGTTAGGCAATAAAGAGGAGGAAAAAAGGTTTTAGAGAGAGAGAATCCACGTGATCCATGAGCAAACACCTTCCTGGACCACACCTGAACCTCAGTCTCTCACTTTCAGCAATCACAGCATCGTTCCTTGAGCTGGAACAGCCCAAATTCCTCACTCCCATTAAATGAATAACCCAGGAAAGAACTTTCCAGGGACAAACTTACCCCTTGGCTTCCTTGAAACTGGATGACTGGTTTTGACGTCACAGCATCCTACAAAAACAAGTGGAAAAACAAAAATTACCTCAGAGAAATTCAAAGCTCCACCGTTCACTGCCAAACCACACTCAAGCTTGGATTTTTTTTTACTTTCCTTAGTTCTTTTTTAAAGGGAAAAGGCTCAGGGAAATGTATATTTCAAATAAGAAAACAAAAAAATTCCTGAAACAGAGGTTTGTGCCCAGAAAAGGGATAAACTAAGGTCACCCTCAGCTCAGGAGAGGAGCAGCTCAGAGGTGACACGTGGCTCCTCCCGACCCCTCCACCACATTTTGGGCACAGAACAGCTCAGCTTTGGTGCTTATGTAAGTTTTGAGTTAAAAAATGGACACTTGAGGGGAAAATTTATTCCAGTTCTCGGCCTGAGAGGACGCAAAGCGAATTTTTTCCAAGAGAAAGCTGGCAATCCTTTGGAAAAGCAAACTTTTTGCAGCTCCGTTGCAAAATCGTGTTGTTACATTGCCTGTTTCAACAATCGGCCTCTTCCTCCAGGCTCAGTTGCTTACATTTAAAAAAATCATATTCCTGATACCCCAAAACTGCTCCAAACTGCTCAATTTCAGCCTTTCTGCCTCGCTGTGATTTTAGAGATCACAAAGACTTCGATTCCAGGTCTCACCTGAGGTTTCAACTCAAGGAAGAAACAACAGACCCAACCCAAGCCACGCTGAGTTTGGATTTCTCCAATTCCAGCAGAACTGGGGCTGTGGATGTTTTATTTCCTAAACCACACAAAGCATTCCATGATGGGAATTGTGCTCCATGGGACTCGGGGGATCCCATTGTGAAGCCTTCCAAAGGGACAGAAGAATTCACAAATAGGTTGAAAGTGTCATTTATAAGTGAAAATGTTGCCACATGTATGGGAGACACATTTCCAGGGGAAAACCACCAGGAATTCGGGAGAGCAAGCAGAAAAGGGTGAGTTGTATTGTCCTGTTTGTGTCACCCGATTTCCAATGGATTAGAGAAACAGATATTTACATTTTAGCACCAAGAGAGTTAAACAGCTTGAAATTCATGAAGTTTATCATCTCTCATAAAACTTTTCCAGCTCAGGAGTGAAGAATCTCAGCCACGACATCGACAAAAAAATGGCTAAATTCACCAGCAAAAGAAAAAATCCTTTTAGCCCAGATAAACCTAACAAAACTTGGATGGATAAACCCAGCCCAAGACAGAGTCTGAGGCTTTGGAGAGCCCACCCAACACAAATTCACAGATCTGCATCACACCCAGGATCATTACGGGATGTTTATGATGCTGAGGAAAGCAGGAATGCTCGGAGCTGACAGCACTCCCTGAGCACTGGATAAGGAATTTTATAGACCCAGAACAACCTTTAGAAAGCACCAATAAACAACATCTTGCTCTTGGTACAGAGATCACTGAATTCCTCGAGTGCCACGACACTGCATTCCACAGCACACTGTTCATGGACAGCCTGGCCAGCTTTTTGTTCCCCATGTCCAGAAATTCGTAGGAACATACTTGAGCAAACAAGCATTTGAAACATGAAAAAAATCTGGATTTAAGGAAAAAAAAAAAAAAAAAAAACCCAACGAAAAAAGCCAATCCATGTGGTTCTTGTACAGCAAATTACAGATTTGGGAAGTTCTGCTCTTCGGTCTGGAAAGCTGTTTAAGGGGAATAAAAAGGGGGTAAGGAGGATGGAATAAGGAGGCAGGAACAGAAGTCCTGATGCACAAATCAGACATGGTTTAATTACAGAACTTATAAATCCCACAGTCTACAAATAAACTGGTTTGAAGTTAAGTGGGTAATATCAGCTTTATGCAAGTTAAATGGCAAAGTTGAGATTTATCTCTCAAAATCCAGCGTTTCTGCCTGTGCCTGTTTGTGGTCCCCTCTGGAGGAACAGCGCTGCTGGAGCTCCCTGCCATGCTCCACAGGAGGGGTCACAGGGAACAGACGGGTATGGGATGGACACTGCACCATCCCAGCTCCCTTTTTAGGCAGGGATGGGGAAGGGGAAGGCTTTTGGCACCTCAGCAGCACCATCCCTGAACCTCCACAGGCATCGCTTCCCCGATGCCCAATTCCGTGGCTACAGGTCGTTCAGAACGCTCATGGAACAGGAGAACACACTGCACACCCTAAACTAATTAAGGATGTGACTCTAAGTACCTTTATTAGATGAAATGAAATCCCTGCATGGACACCTCCATTCAGAATAAAAGAGAACAGACGAATGACGTGAAACCAAATTAAAACCACATTTCCATTTATATCTTCATTTGGATTAACTTCCTTGCATGTTCTTGGATGGACAACCCCAATTTTAAGGAGTTCTTGCTGCCCTTTCCAAAATCCCTCTGTCATTTTCTAAACAGTCACCTCAGAGTCACCTCATTCCTGTTCCTTAGTGATGCCATGACTGAACTTCCTGTGTGGCAGTTCCTAGAAGTGCTATTCCATCCCTTTTTAGTGGGAACAAGGTCTTTCCCTCTGTCTTTCCAATTAAACCAAGTCATCTCCTCAGCCCTGGATGCAGTAAATCCTTGGCAAATCAAGGCAAACCTTTGCGTTCGGACAAAAAGAAAAACAAGATAGGCTTGTCCAAGCAAAGGGGCACAACCTCACCCAACGAATTCCAGCTTTATCCCTCCAGGAGACTCTCTGTGTTTAAAAACAGCTCCTGGAAGATGATTAAAGATAAAAACCTGAGGCAGAAAAGCACAGTTTGGTACTTTGCAGCAGCCACCTGCCAGGTGAGCAGGTTTTGTGCTGCTGCCAGATGTTCATCCCTGCAGCTCATCCATGAGGGCGACAGCGCTGGAGAGGTCCAGAGGGAAGGAGCACAATTCCTGGGATCTGTGGGGAGCATCACACGAGAACCACCCGCTTCCAGAGGCAGCAAAGCCCCTTTAAACACACCTCAGACGCAGGAATCCCACTCCTGCCCCGTGCTATTGTTCCAGCTGAAGGCTCCCTGACGCAGCTGGAAGGTTGGCAAAGCATTCCCGCAGCTCCAGCGGCTGCCAGGTCCCACAAGGAGCTGCGTCAAACTTCCTCTGGAACGGCAGAGGAGCTGCTGGGCCAGAGCTGGGCCCATCCTGCAGTCCCAAAACTCTGCAGGAGTAACTCCCAAAGGAACATCCAAACCACAGCTGCGCCTCTGAGATCTACCCAAACTGGAATTACCAGCTTCACCCTTTCCACCTGACTGGAAAACAGACCCTCAGAAAGGGCCTGGATACACCTCGGTATTTATTCCATAAAATTTCATTTATTTGCCATCTGGAAAGAGAAATTCCACCCTTCCATGCCCCGTTTCCTGCTTTCCACAGCTCCTGCTGTATTCCCTGGGAATGGTGGAGAAATAAAACCCTTAAAGCTCTGCTCTGGGATGCCAACATGAATAAAACCCCACAGACCCAAGTGCTTTTTGTCAGTCCTCCACATACCATAAGATTATTTCAAAAGTCATGAGATTAAACCAGAAAAACCCCAACACTCATCCCCAAAGCTCCCACAGGATATTTGGCTTTTATTATCACAGAATTATACTCATCCTTTAGTTTCCCCAGGCTAGAGGAGAGCACAAAACCCTACAGAGAGACTCTGAAAGCTCACAGAGGTGGTGGCAACACACAAACAGCTCCTCACACTTAAATATTCCAGCTCTGGCACGTGGAAGCTGAGTAAAGAGTAGGAAGAACAATAAAGTGTCAATAAAACAGGGAAGAATTGAATGTAAAACTAATGAAGTGTTTTATCAGGGATGATTGAAGCTGGCAGAAGGTTTTAAACACCTTTAGCGGAAAAGCTGGATGGGATGTTCCTACCCAGGATCAGAAAGGACACTGGAAATCCTCAGGTCAAGTACTCAGCTGAAAGCCTCCCTGTTTCTTCAGGGAAACACAGATAATCAAAGAATACGTCGTTTTGGGAAGTTCTGTCATGTATTTACTGGAATTTATACTGCAGCCTGGGTTCTATGGAAAATATTTGCCTAAACTTAGTATTGATGTGTTTGTCTGCTTTGTTCAATGTTCAGAGTCGCCAATGCCCAGAGTGCAACTGAAAATTTACCCTTATTTGTGTTGGAACAAGGGGATTATTTTCAGAATTTAAAGCTTCTTACAAACAGTTAAAATTAGTAGCAAGAATTCCAATAAATATACAGAGAAATTATAAAATCCTGTTAACCAAAGCTGGCATTAATGGGATGTTTTCAACCATCACATGCAATTCCAGGTAAAACCAGTGCCCAGGTGAAGCTGCTGCACACCTCAGGAACCAGTCACAAAAATGGGAACAACCAGAAATCGCTTAAAAAGCACAAATTTCAGACTCTGTAATGCCCCAAACTCCAAGTTCCTCTTTAATTCTTTAGTTATGACTGGTTTATGTTTCTTTAGCCCACACAGCAAGGTCCAAATATAGGCAAGGCTCCCTCCCCTACTTCCTCTGGCTTCCCAGCACAACTGGGCAAAGGGTGGGATAAAAAGGGTCTGATCCCAATCCAGGAGGATCCTCAGTTTAAGCACACCTGGATACGTGGGAAAAGCTCCTGCAGAGCTACCCAGATTTTACTTTCCATTTATATTTTTGTTTTCAACCCCTCCCGGACCTTGCAAAGCAAACCAGAGGCCAAAAGCAAAGCAGATCCACCCCGTGCCTGGCTGTGACAGACTCCCAGGAGACAGCTCCGAGTCCCTGAGTTCATTAGCAGCAAGAAATACAAATCCCAAGGGACAGGAATACCCTGGAATAGACCCACAACTTCAAGTGAGTCTGTGTGAAGTTTGCTGGCAGTCAATTAGCCCAAGCTGGCCCAGGAGAGAGCCACTGTATATTAGGGAGAGACAAAAGGCTGCTCCCAGGACATTCCACTATTCCAAGGCTTGTATTTACCTCCTCCCTGAAACACAGCAGCCAAAAAAGCCTCCTGAATATTCCCTTTTTTATGTCCCATCCATTACTTGTGGAATTAAAACACCGCGTCCCTGCAACACAGTTTCCATCTGCAATTTGAGGCCTCCCAAGGATCCCGTTTGAAGTTGAGGACAGATGGGATGGAGTCTGCTGCGACTCGAAAATTACAGTTTTGCTATTCAAATCCAACATTCTCAAGGAAAGAGCCCTGGAAATTCCAAGTAAATCCACCACTATTGAGGCTTTCTACTCAAGGGAGGTGCCAGCTGCCCAGGTGAGCCACGGGGACGCTGCTGGAGGATTTAGGATTCACCCACATCCTTCCAGGGATGCAGATGGGATCTGCAAACCCCAGGGAGCAGGAGCAGAGCGGGGTGTGACAGGAGTTCCTTGGGCAGCAACCCCCAAATTATCCCATGGACACCTCTGCTCACTCCTCCTCTCCAAGACAATCCCATTTATCACCTTGATGAGCCAAGTGTTATCACAGACCCCTCATTTTCCCCTCCCCAACATTTAAAAGAATTTACTTTGGGCAGAAGCAAACACTCGAGCTTCTAACACAAGTAATTTTTTAAAAGGTGCTTTTGATGAAGGTTTAAGAGCTGGACTCTCACCAATTACTCTGAACTGTAGTTTGTATTTATAATCATTTATCATTTGCCTAATAGGCATTAATGGCCACATTATCACCATAATAATAAAGCACCTACGAATCCTGCCCAGAAGTACAAGCAGCAATAAAATGCTCAAAAGCTTTTATGTCAGCCAAAATGCTAAGCTGTACATTTGAAAGTTTTTAATTGCTAAACTGCTAAAGACACACTGGCTTCTTTGGTTATAATTGCATCATTTAAAGTGGGCTGTTACAGCACAAATGTTGCTTCCTCAGTGGTTTAATTTTCCAGGGTTAAAAATCGAGAGTGTTTCTATAAGATGAAAAATAAAGGAGTTTAAAGTATCAGCTCAAAAAAAGCCCTCAACTTGATTTGCTGAAATTTATGGTTATGTTAAAGAATTTTACCATTCCCAGCTCCTTAAAGTTACAGAATTTCATTCACCATTCCCAGCTCCTCAGAGTTACAGAATTGCACCATTCTAGTAAAATTACCAATTTTACCAGGAAGCATCATGAGCAGGCTTTGACATCACTACACACTGAGCATCTCAGATATCATCCCACTTGAAATGCAGAAAAACTCAATTTTTGTGCAAAGTTTAGACAGTAAGACACATGATTAAGTTAAAAACCAAACTGTAGCCTCATGGAAATGCTTTGTCCTGCCCTGTACAGCAGAAAGCCAGGCCCTAAATGGACAATAGCCTGTATCAGCAAAGCAGAGAGCAATTAAACTCCACTGTCATCAAGATGTCACCCCACAGGCACGAGAGCTGAGCCAGCCATGCAGCCTGTTCCCTCTCGCATGCCTGGAGCTTCTGATCTCAGCTAATCCAGGTTAAAAAGCTCCTCCTGAATAAAATGCAGTGGGTTTGCTGGGTCTCTGCTGCAGAATTTAGCAAGACTCAAATTAAACCAACCAAACTGTGCACGGGCAACCCCATCCCTGCACCTCCCTGCTCGGGCAGCGCCAGAGCTTCCTCCAGTCGGGAATTAAGGGAAGGAGACGGAGTGGGAAATAGGATACATGAACCCCATGGCTCCCCAAACACCCATCCCAAAAACTCAGGACAAGGGATGGAGGTGGAGGCTCGCCAGCCTCACTGACAGGCTGTGGCACACAGTGATTTTTGCCAGATTCCAACTGGTTTTTTCATGGAATAATGGAATGGTTTGAGTTGGAAGAGACCTTAAACCCCATCCAGTTCCACCCCCAGCCATGGGCAGGGACACCTGCCAGTATCCCAGGTTGCTCAAGCTCAGCAAAACTTTTTTGTTTCAATTTGGTAACTCCAATTAAAACTTTCCAGTGCTTCAAAGCAATCTTTGCTTCCTAGCACAGCATTAAGTGATGATTTTTCTGTATTTGCAAAAATAAAGCTTTAAACTCCCAAAGAACAGATAGCTCTGACACAGTCTGATACTCTGGCCATCCCCAGCACCAGAGCACAAACTTTGGGAGAGGTGGGTTTGGGAAGGGAGCTCCAGCTCCCTGCACACCCCAAAAAATCCCGGGATGAACCACCTTGCTCCTGACCAAGCCAAGCTGTGGGGCCAGCACAAGGTACAGTAGTTTTCCACTAGGAAGGAAAGCTGGGCACAGAGGCAATTTAGGCAGTGCCTTTCAGGAAGAAAATTAAAAGGAGGCTCGAATCCTTGGAGAAATAATTAAAGTATTGTGAATTGGTATCGCGTTTACTCAGCCCACTGCGAAGCAGGAGACTTTGTTTGGCTGGAGCAGAGCCTGGCTCTGGCAAACAGAGCAGCCCATCCACTGGGCTGAGCCCTTCCCAAGAGCAGGAGCCACCAAATGACTTCCTGCAATCCCTGCTCCTACATTTCTACAGCAGTGCAGATACAAGAACTGAGGAACTCTTTTTCACGAGCACCGACACGGATTTGCCCTGCAATGAATACGAACACGCGCAGGGGCTGCCATGGCTGCGAGGAGGAAATGGTCTGTCTCCAAAGAAAATTCCAGCTTTGCTTATGCACAGCTGGCACTTCCAGAGGACACTGAAAGAGTTAAACCCACCTGTCTGCAGGGAAAGGCTCCCTTGCCAGGGGATGGGGAGAGACACTGCAAGAGGACAAGAAGATACAGGGTCATTTTAAGAGCTACAACATTTTTATTCCAAACATCAGCTCCCTTTGGAATGGCCAGTCAATCACTGGATTCATTGCTGCTTCCTGGACACCCAGCTTCACTGCTGGATGGGATCTGGGGGCTCTGCCTGGCTGAAGATGGAAAGCAGAGGAAATCCACCCCAAAAACAGAGGGGACTTCAAATCCACCTCAAAAACAAGAGGGCTCCAAACCCACCCCAAAACTGGAGTGGTCCGAGGTCAGGGGGAACGTGGATGGCAAGAAACAGGAAAAGATCAAAGTGGGTTTGTGGCACCACGGGCTCCCAATTAACTCAGCCACAGCCCCAGATCTCAGGAGCAGAGGCAGGAGTCGGCCTCCTCTGGGAATCCAAGTTCGGAGACTCCGGGCACGTTTCCCAATGGGACAGTGCTCCTTTTTTAACTTGATGTTTTCCCTCTTTGCTTTTCCGGGGAGTTAAGGGAGACCTGCTCATTAAGGCGAGCAATAATCATAAAGTCTCATCACTGGGCTGCCACAAGGGCTGTAATGATGATTATCTGCAGTTTAATCATGACAAACTCCCACCAATTCCACTGTTAACAAGATGGGGCTGCTCAGGGAGGCTTTGTCAGAGGACCAGGAGCCAACTCCCACGACTTCCAAAGGCTTAGGGAGGAAAGGCTTTTGGAAGGAAAAAAGCTCCTTTGCATCTCTGTGCAGCTTCCAGTGTTTAGAACTGATCAAAGCAGTCAAAATCAATTAAAAATGTCTATAATGGAAGAATTACTAAGTCACAGAACACAGTGCCCACTTTATAGTGTAATAACCCAGGAGTTTCCTTCCTCCAAGTAAAAAGAAAAACCCTCCCAGTTTTGATACAATTACTGCATCTCCCTGAAAAGGAAGTTTCATTTTGTGTGAGTGGATTTTCTGCATCCTACTCGCTCCAGAAGGGTGTTCCACACCCTCCCTGATACCGAGAACCAGCAGCCCTCAAAGCTATTTTAATTTTATTAGTCAGTGTGGCATTCTTGAGTCCAAACTGTCCATTCAAACACCATTACCTTTATTTCAGTCTTGTCCTGTTCTCCCCGAGACAGAGGTTCAAGGATCCCTCTCCCTTTTCCACAAGCACACCAGATATCAGCAAAATTCTGCCCTAACTCTTCTTTTTATCACCCTTTTTCCTGAAGGGATTTGTCTCCTCTAACTCCCGACTAAAAGCAATAAAAGGTAAAAGTGGGAAAGCATAAAACAAGTTGCAACAACATTTCCCAAAGCTCTCCTACAAAGATAATGCTGTGCTGGCAAATTCATTGCAGAAAAAAAAAAAAAATCAAGCACAAACCTAGAAATAAGTCCTATTGTTTCATGACTTGCAACTAATTTGGGGAAGAGCTAAATGAACAAATCCCAGCGCTCACCCCCTTATTAAAAGTAGCAAATCCAGAGTAGGTTGCTTATACAGGAGGAAACAAGTGGTTTAAATAAAATAATTTTGAATTTAAGTCTGCTGCTATGGCCTGAGTCTGTCCCTCTCTTGCAGAGCAGCACTGCCTGGCTTTGAGCAGTTACAGTAAATTAAAGACAGGGTAGAAAACAGGAAGGTAAATATTGGTATTTCTAAAGTGCAGGCAAAGGAAAGCAAACCTTTAGATGTGTTTTTCAAACACGTGGATTTGCTTGGAAGCAAAGTTTTCAACAAAAAAACCAGTATTGCAGAATGAAGTTTCCTGTTCTGTCTCCCTATATTGGAAATACTAATAATATTAAATATAGTATTAAATACAATATTAAATATTCCTCTCAGAGAAGTTCAGCAGTATCTGCAGCATCTGCATTGCAAGACAATTCAGAGAGACTCAGCCTGGCAAGAATCCCATGAAGACATCCATGACCAAAATTCCCTGGGTAATCATCTCTTGCATGCAACACTGCTTGTTTTTGCAGCAGCATTTTATTGGAGTTACCAGATGATCCTGTTAAATTGGGAAAGGACTGAGGGGAAAAAAAAAACAAACCACCACAACAACAAAACTGGCACAAGGAAACTGAATCATCCAAAATTCCCAACTCTGCTAAAGGTGACCAGCAGTGCTGGCTTTCCCCGAGGGATTCACTCGTTATGAGCCAAGAACTCAGGGGGGTGAGATGTTCTCAGATTAATATTTTAAGAGTCATTCCTGTCGAACAAGACACCTTGAATGAAGCCTTCCGTGCTTCCTCTGGCAGAAGAGCGAAGTTTGCTGATTTCGAGGTGCTGGAGACGTGGCCACCTCTGCAACAACCCCAAAACCTTGTGGAAATAACAAGGAAAACAAATTTCCATCGTGGAAATCGCTTGGCTCGCTGCTGTCCCTCTAGGAGAAGGCACTTTTCCCTGATTTTAGCCTTCCTGAAGCAATGCAGCAATAGAGCTTTGGGGCTGTTTTGACAAGGAAATCAGCTCTGGGGAACATGAGGATGGGAGGCATTTGGGGTCTGATTGCCCAAAAAGAACCACAGCAGCTGCCCAGGGTTTCTATTCCTGACCATTCCCCCCTCAATGGGTCCAGATTTGATATGTGGATACAACTGAAAAATCATTATTTTTATAAATTTCACTGAAAAGATTGAGAATTAGTTATTAAATCTCAGGAAGACCCAAGATTTCCTTTCCCTGGGGAATGGGAAGCAGAAATTGGCTGGCCTGGCCCAGATGCATCCAGACCCCCACAGAGAAGGGATCCAGTCCTGCAGGATGAAACCTCCCTGTTTCTGCTGCTCACAGCACAACATCCACCATGAGCACTCACCTGCTCTTCTGGCCAGTTACATTCTCTTTAAATCTCCTCTTGTCTCAAACTTCACACATTTCTCTGCTCTCCTGAACTGCTGTGTGGGTCAGAATTCAGGGAGATCTTGTACCACTGCACACAACCACCTCCAGTTCTCATCTTGCTACAAAAACATAACACAAAGGTTTCCCAGCCAAGCATCTTCCAAGAAACAGAATCATCAAATCATAATTCTTAGCCCAAGACAAGAGTTAATGTTTTTTCTGAACTGCTACCTTACAAAAGCTGCTTATGGACAATTCTTTCACGACTGTAAAGCACAAAAATTCTCACAGCGCTGGCCAGACCTAAGATGTGCATGAAAAACTCACCCTCAGAGGGTAAAACAGTTAAAAGCTTTTCCAGGACCAGCTGTATCAAGTGTATCTACTACAAGTATTTTGCTTTTTGCACTGTACAAAACCCCCAACTGCCAGAAGAAAACGTTTTCCAAATTAATACAGAAAAGTGTGTCACGATAGCACATCTTAACTCCCCCTCATCCCCATCTTGTATAAATAAAGCTTCCAGAACTGATTAAGACACCCAAGCTCCTCCATCCGAGGCTGACGGCCACAAAAGTGATGGGAAGTGACAACAGAACCACATTTAGGGCTGAGATTTGTTCCACTGGCCCCTCCAGAAGTTTTCCTTAAATAAAGCATTTCACCTCTGGTTCAAACTCCTCCACCTGTCAAACACAGGTAATGTTTCCCAGATGGAAAGCAAGAGCTGGATCACACTGGTACCTGCAAACCAGGGATCCTTAAATCCTAGAAAAATCACAGAATCACTGAACATCCTGAGTTGGAAGGGAGTCCTCACAAAGAACATCAAAGTCCAACTCCTGGCCCTGCACAGACACCCCAACAATCCCACCCCGAGCCTTGACTGAGATCCTTGAAAACAACCACAGAGCAGCAGGAGACACATGAAAGAAGAAAATTGAAGTGTATTAAGAACAGCTTAATAAACAACTTGGAAAACTTTTCAGAGACAACAGCTCAGGCAGAATTTTAAAACCACAACCTTTAAGTTAGACTGAAAAGTAAGGATTCATTTAAATCCCATTTATGCCGGAATGCCCAAGTATTCCAACACTGGCTGGCTCCAAGTCTGCCTAAGAGAAAGAAAGAAGGATACTCCTGAATTACACCAGGTGGATTTCACTGACCACTGAGGCACCTCAGCTCCATCTTCAAGCACCATTCCAAGAATAGTTTTATAAAAACGCTGAATGGATCCAGTCAGTTACAACTCAGTTAAAAATAAATCTCTTAAATGCCTTCCAATATCCCTGCATTGCTGCGTTCCTCACCAATCTGCAGGTTTCCAATTATTATTATTGTTTTTAAGTTATTTTTCTTTAACCCATCAGGTTAAAAAGCCACACAGGCACAAAGAGAAGCTGGCTAATTACAGCTCCAATACTGCCAGCAAATGTACAGTTAAGAGAGAGCTGATGGAAAAATCTGTCAGTTTGGCATCTCCAGCATTATATGTAACAAAAAAGAGAATTCACCTCTTGAGCCCCAATCAAGGTAACACGGCTTTTACAGCCAAGATGTTATTTGGAGCAGTTTTACTGTGTCAGGCTGCTCACGCAGAGCGAGCTGAGACATTTAATACGTGAAAATTAAAGCAAGCGATTAAACACAGCAACACTGGGTTACAACTTATAAAACAGGAATAGTGAAATATCAGAAGCTGACAGTTGTTTCTGACCTAGTTTTCACTGGAGAACAGTCAAAGAGCCGAAAAGACTGAGGCGAGGCTGAAGGTGCTGAAATTCCAGTAGTGCTGGGGAACAGGATTAGAGGAAAAGCCTTCAGACATTCAAAGGACTGAGGGAGCATCACCACGAACGGGGAGGTTCGAGAGCTTGGGTTCAATGGCAAGTGACATCCTGGGGAGGAGGAGGGACAGGAGGGTTTTAGCCAGGTGGGGATGAAGTCAGAGGTGTCGCAGGACCTCCTCGATGGGGCAGCAGGAAGCCAAGGTGAGGAGGAGAGAAAACCTCAAGCACAGGAAGGAATCATTTTAAAGCCATCGTGCCTGGATTTCAGGAGATATTTTCGTTGCTTTTCTTCTGAGAACACAAATGTGCTGTCAAACACCTGTGCTCATTTGAATAACAAGAGGAAAAATTAAACCCCTTTATGCAAGAGAACTGCAAGTACCCAGGGCTTCCGAGAGATCTGGGGAGGGGGGGGCTGGTGCAAGGAAAGCCAGGTGATCCCATCCCAGTAAGCTGTTCACATGTCTCCCTCTATTCTGCAGCTCCAAATTTATTTCCACCAGGCAGCTCCACGCTGCTTTTAAGCCTCATTAAGAAGCAGTATGTTGCTGGGCTGACATGTCAGATTTTTAAATGACCTTTGTACCGACAACAGCGTTACCAAGCTGCTAAGAACATGGTGGGGAAAAAAAAAAACAAACCAAGCAAGTGGTTTTCCATGATTAGGAGAGGTACATCGTGGCTGTTTGCATTTATCTGAGTTCCAAAAAAGCCCCCACCTGTCAGTAAAGCAAGCCATAAAAAAAAAAAAGAGCAATTCTCTCTGAAGGGCAGCTGTGACGGCATCAGCACTGCTGGCCATTCTTAACGTGGGACTTATCACACAAGGTAAACAGGAGTGACTATCAGTTAATGAACAACACAACCCCGAGGCTGAATTTTAAAGAGCGTTTTCTCCAGTGCAATCTTTTAATGAAAATACAGCAGTTCAAACCCACCGAATTTGCTTACGAAAGTCTAATTTATTTTAGGACGTATTAAGACACCAGGGCTGATTCACTTGCCTATGTGCTCATAAGGTGGCTTAAATGAGCTGCTGAAACATCAGAATGATCCTTATCTTCCACAGGGCTTTACTCCTTTTCTTGCAAGAGAAAAATATAGAAAGACAATTGAGAGATCAGATTGACGAACTCGTTCAACCATCCCGGAACAAATCTCACCTCACAGACACACTGCTGAGCCCAGGAAAACAAGCCTGGACCAGTTCTTTTTCCCTTGTGCCCAGCTATATCCTATTGACACTCGAAGGGAAGAGTAATTACTAGCCTGAGAAAGTTCTGCTGAAGATGATCTTCAGATGTTCCTCACGGAGTCACAGACAACGCCGCTGGAAGGGGCTGCGATAAACCAAAATCAGAGCCTGGATCCTGAAGGAATCCCAGAGAAATCCAACCAGCAACACCCCACGAGCCAGACCAACCCCAAAAGCTAAAGCAAGATGCTCAGACAGATTCTTTTGGCCTCCAGGCAAACAGAGGCGCTCCAATGCCAACCAGGACAGTGGGAACACAACCTGACAGACACTCAGAATTCAGCAGGGATGTCACCCAAATTTCCTACCATCTTCACAGGGGAGAAAGCAATAAAGTAGCCAAATACTCCAGGTTTTTTTTCTATCACTGAGGGAAGCTGCCCACGAAAAACCCAGCTGAAAATACTGAGCAAGAGAACCTCTCTAGATTTCCTACCGTGACAAAACCTTGTGTTACATACCCTCTGCTAACAGCCTCCTCCAGCTTCCAGGGATGCTTTCTGCAGGAGAAAAGTGAAGGCAGTTGCCTGAAGAAGTTAAATTAGGTGCTGCCTTTACTTCAGCAAGAAGCACAGAACCTGCACTGTTTCAGCTACCTCTCTATTTGCACTGCCAGGCTGGTCGGTAACAAACCTGCTCCAAAAATAAAGCGACAAACAGTAAAAGAAAGAACACACTCTTCTCAACTGGCAAAAATCTACCTAAAAAATAAGTCAGATGTTTCTTTGCTCTCCGCAAGGACACCTGAGAAAGTTCAGGTTACAACGAATTCCAAAAATAAACACGAAAAATTTTCAGATAAGAAGAGGAAAAACATACCAGGGCTGCTGACTAAACAGAGAGCGACCACAGTGCCACGAAAAGACTCCCCGGGCCTGAGCCCAAAAACCCCCAGAGAATTCAGACATTCAGACAGAGAATCTCTCTTGCCTGACAGAGGCAGCTCAGCCAATTCACACATGCAAAAGAAGTGGTGTGGCCACTGAGCCGGCACTTAATTGTCTGACCAGAATTTTTGGTCTAAATTTAACAATCCAGGCAAGTCATAGTTAGCTGGAACGTTTTGCTCTCTTAGCCCATCTGAGTTAGGATAAATGTGTTTCTTCCTGCTGTCAGCGTCAGTAAATTTAGGCTTAATGACAAGTAAAAGGCCTTTAGATGGAGTTAAATGGCTTTAATTGTATGAGAGAGCTCAAACTTGTAGCCCAATGCAGGCAGCACCCACATTAGGTACAGCTCCAAGTGGTTGCAGGAAGGTTGTGGAAACATGCCTGGAACTATAACACCAAACCTTCCAGGTAGTAAATCTATTTCTTCTCCCCCTTCACGTTAAGAAATGCCAAAGTGTTCTAGATTTTAATGCATTAAGAACAAAGTCTGTAATTCATGAGCAGAAGAATGTTTGCTGTTGGTTTTAATCACCACCACGTTCCACGTCAACCCAAGCGCCTGTTCCAAACAGATCCAAGATACCCTGTTTGCGTCCACAAAGGTTAAACATGTTTTACTTTATCCATTACTACCTCCCTCTTCCCATTTCCACATTTGCAAAGATTAAACACGAAGCCGCTTCCTTAGCGGAGCTGTGTGTTTTGGGACTCCCCACCAGCTCCGAGACTCCAGGCTGGGAGAACTGGTTTGTGACAATGCACTCGCTCAGCTGCATCGTTCTCCTCTGGAAAACCACACTTTATTTCTGGAATAAAAACAAGGATTGGGAGCTGTGACATGTGTCAGGAAGACAGGAGCTTTCAGACACTGTCCCTTAGCCACCTCAATGGCCTTAGGGAATGGGGACCTCAACGAGGCAGGAAACATTTGGGATTTGCAGCAGGAAAAGCACCAGCAGCTTCCCACAAAACACACAGATAACCAAAGGTTCTTTTTAGTGCTGATTAAATGGGAAAGAAGGAAGCAGAGCTTGTGGCCAGGACCACCAGGCTCCCATCAAAACACAGCTGCCCTGCAAGGACACAGAGTGGGAACACGAGCAAGGTCACAGCCACAGGTGTCACCGAGAGCACTTTTCAAAAGAAATTGGTCACAGAGCTCCTACGCACTTCTTAAGGGACTATTTATGGGAGCAGAAGTTGTTCTTAATTCTGCGAGAAGCAGAAGCAGAGGTCATGATTGGGGCTCCGGCAGCTCTGAGGGCTGAACATCCCTGGATGTGGGAACAGGTGCCGCCAGGCTTTTCAAAAATCTATTTTAATGCCACAGGAACTCTCGTTTCAGAGCAAAGTCCTGCTCAGCACTGCCTGCAGTCAGCAAGATCTGCCTCAGACACTGCTGAAGGAAATGAAGACACCCTGTGACAGAGGCTCCGACCTTCCCAGCTCCGTCATTTTACAGCAGTTTCACTCTGAATCACGAATTTCCGCCTCCGTTTGGGGCCGGGTGCTGGAGCCCCACAAGTCAGGCAGTTAATGAGCTGCTGCCACCTAATCAGGGCGGCCACACCGTCCCTCTGGCAAGTGTCAGACGCACAGGGAGCACTTCAAAGGCCCTGAAACTCTCCCTGGGAGCGAGGGCTGCTCCCTTCCCCAGCATCCTGGTGGAAAGGTGAGCCCATCCAGAGCCGGCACGCTGGCCTTATATGGCTTCCAAGGCACAATTTCCGCTTGCCCAAGCTCAGGCAGGGTGGAAAAATTTGCTTCCTTGCTACTCCGCCCATGCCGGGCTCCGAAAAGCATCTACTGAATCCTGGATCGGAAAGGAATGGAAGAATTTACACTGCTCAGCTCCTTGGAAGAGGCGAAGCCACGGCTTTGGCAGCATCCTGGGTCACCTCAAACACCGGGGGAGCAGAGGGAGCCGACACGCAGGCAGGGGTGCAGAGAGAAGCTGGAAGCACAGCTTTTATTCTTTCCATTCCCTATGAAAAACTCAGATTTCTCTCGCTATTCAGCTGCACTTAAGCCTTTCATGTTTGATGGCAGCAAGCTTTACAGGTTAACAACGAGTTGGGAACATTATTTCCTTTCACTGATTTAACCATAATACACTTTATTATATACCAGGAGCACAGAAAACAGCCTAGGCTCAGGTTTCCACACTGTTTTCTGCACAAGGCAGTATTACTGTGAACAATTCTGAAGGCAGTTCTACCTCCTGGTCACAGTGAGGTCCACCTTATCCAGGTTTTGTGTCATTATCAACTTCTCTGAGCATCACAAACAGACCAACCCTCCTATTCACTGAACAAACACAGCCACATCCATCATCCTCAATATCCACAAGCACTGGCGAAAAATGAAGCCCAGTGCATGAAGGCAATTAAAAACCTGCTTCACTTTCAATAAATGCTCTCCTTCTGTGGATTATGAAGTTGTTTTTTTTACTAAAAATGTGTGCATAGTCACTTTTTTCCCAGCCTTGCTGGCCTGTATCAAGATCATCCCTTTTTTCACAGCAGACTTCTCTCAGTGCAAGAAGCAGGCAGAGATTTATCTCCAGCCTTCAGTGCTTTCTCCTCGCTCTCACCTGCTGGTCACCAAATGGCAGAACCCAGCTCATCCACACACAGATTCCCTCAAAAGAGAGAAAAATGGTGGCAAAGGAGATTACAAAACAAAGTTCTGCCCGTTCCCTTGTTCCCTTCTTTTTTGGGGACTGGGAAAGGCAGAAACACAGCCTGTTTGATTTTCTCATAGAAACCAGGAGCCAAAACCAACTGAAATCAGTGCCGGAGCTGGAAAGGTACAACAAAACTCACACAAACATAAAAGTCTAGACACTGAAATGTGGAAATATGATTCAAATAACCACAACTGGCACATAACGCACTGATTGCAGCCCATCGCAGAACGGGCCTCAGTGGGGAGGAATATAGAAGAAAGATTAAATTAGTTCTTCCACCTCAGTTGCAGAAAATATGGATCCTGTGGGCACAGTGATATGGATTGAGCCGGAGTTTCTTCCGTCCTGCTGGGATTTTCGTTAGGATTTTAAGTAACACACGTCTGCTCTTGCTAAACACAACAATCAGCTTAAAGTGTCATAGAATCACAGACTGGTTTGGGTTGGAAGGACCACAAAACTCAATTTATTCCACCCCATGCCATGGGCAGGGACACCTTCCACTATCCCAGGTTGCTCCAACCTGGCTTTGGACACTTCCAGGGCTGGGGCAGCCCCAATTCCTCCAGGAAACCTGTTCCTGTCCTCCCATCACTGATCCCATATGAACCTGCCCCGGGTGTCACGTGGCTGCTCTTATCAAAGCATGGCTGAACTCATATACACTCAAAATACAGACCCAAGTAGCCAAGAGGATGTTTGTGCTGATGAAATCTAAATACTACAAAGATTTAGGCAACTGGTTGCTCTCAGGAAGTTTTATGGTACCTACTGAACTGCATCACGTGTGGACACGAACCTCAAGGACAAAGTCTGCGTCTACCATTAAACCCAACAGCACAGAATGGAGCCCAAAAGGAAAAATATCTCAGTTTTCCACAAAAATTTGAGCTGAAGTTCTCTCTCCTGCATAAAAGCCTGCACAGAGGGAGAGCACAGGGTTAACCACGATCAGGCTGGACCAGACAAGGGAAGTGGGTGGAGGTGGGCAGCTCAGTCAAGCCCTGCTCACCAGCAGTGACCTCTTTTTGAGTTAAACAAATGCTGGTTTCTTTAAATTAGAAAAAGGCACTAGTCCAACGTAAAGAAAGGAGAAACCAAGCGCACGGAGCAGTGTTTTTTCTAGACTGTAATGCAAAAAGGATTGGATTTTGGGAAGTCTGCTCTCCCAGTGCAGCAGGGATACACACACCACTCAGCAAACCAACTGCTGAGGGGTTTAGCACTCTCTTTAGTATATAAATGCTTGAAAAAAACCCCAAAACCCACCAAAATCCCCAGTCAGAAAGCAATACCAGGTTACCAGGGTGTGCAAAAGTTGCCTTATGTACCTGGGATGTTTCTAAGCAACCCACGAGCTACTATAGAGAACTCTTATCAGCAAATCCAAGCTTCTTTCCTGGATAATTCATCTAGGTCAAGCTAAGGCACGTTGAACACCGAAGCCCAGTTTTGGTGATGCGTCCTCTGTATCCACCCTGGATGAAATATTAGCACAGTTCAGGTTATCAGGCTGTATTTTCATGGGCATTAAGTTCACTGCGGATAATGGCTCCTCCAGAAACAGCATTAACCTTAATTATTCAGAGGAAACTCGATCCCAACCTTCCTGATGTTATGACGCTGAGTGATGACCACTTCCCCCCCCCTCCAACTTCTCCTTCCCCAAAATCCAAACAAATCCGGGATATTACACGACTGTGATCCCAAACGAGGGTATCCAGCACAGGATCCCAGACACGGGGTATCCCTTCAAAGTCTACCTAAACCCACGCAGCCACTCCATCCATTCAAACACATTCTCTTGTGCATTAGCAGCAAAACCACTAAGTCAGCCAAAATGTATTCTTCTCCCATGGATTAGCTGGCACAAATTAGTACGGGAGTGACGCATGCAGTCTGTCCCTTCCCATTTTTCAACATGCACAAACACCAGGGATTTGGAGACGCTTCACAAGTTTCTGCTTACAAGTTACAGGCAGAGTTTAAATGGTCTGAAATGTGCAAATTGTTCGGGAGATAACACATCCATTTACCAACGAGACCTCAAATGCTCCCTCCAACAAAATCTCCCCTCCCTCGGCAGCGATAAAGGCGCTGCTGCTGTCCCAACAGAGCCGGCACGACACGAGGGAACTGTTTCAACAGCCACCAGCCCTCTGCCAAGCTGCACCATGACAAAAACCAACTCAACAGGACAGAGCACTTCAGACGGGTTCAGAAAAGCCCTGATGTTGGAGGATCGCTCTGAGCTGACCAGCAGGAGCCACTCGAGGCAGGACACGGGTCCTTGGGGAGACACACTGCTCTGAAGAGACTCTTCAGGTCAGATATGCTTCAGACAGAAGTTAAAAAGATATTATAATAGCTTTCCCTTCTGCTGTTTAAGTGGAATAAGAAATCAGAATATACTGAAAAAGAGCAAGGGTTTCATCTTGCTGGGTAATGAACACAATCGCCACATCCAGCTGCCATTGATACAACCGCTGAAATATCCCACTTAAATTAAAAAAAAAAGAAAAACCTAGCCCCATATAAATAACATAAAGGGTTAATCTTCTAGCTTGCTACCCCCAGTACTGCCAGAGAGCAAAAATTATTAATTCAAATTCAACCTCTCCAATTAATGGTGGGGTATGTTTTGCTGATAAAAAGCAGATCACGTTTGATCAAAAAAAGGAAAAAAAGCACCCTCAGTCACAAGGATTCTGTCACAAACTTTCTATTTTCCCTTGGCACGTCACCAATTAGACCTAGTTCTTTAGTCTGCTACCACCAGTATAAAAAAAAAGCATAATGGGTTTATAATTTGCCACCGAATCCCATAGCAACTGTACGTCACTTTAGATGTAAATTACAGACAATTCCTTCCAATGCCGTTTGAAAACTATAGAGATGAATCTATAATTTGAGCAGATCCAAATGCTATATGGTCGAGAGAAAAAGCTTCCCTAAATAATTGAAAGGAAACTGCCACGGGCCAAAACATTCCTCGTGCACAATGTTCAGTGTCTCTTTGTCCCCCTCCTTCCAATGGGAGGTGCCACATTCAGGTCAACGTGAAGAACATTGAGCAGGAGTTGAGCAGTTCAGGGTGTTCTGCAGATCCTGTCCCATTTTTGCTGATGAGCCGTACGTGTGCGATGAGCTTCCTCTCCAGCCTCCTCTGATTCATTCAGTCATGTCACCGACTCATGTTCCCGATGTCGTAAGAGCCTCAATTTTGACGGACTACAGCATCAGTGAATTAATAGGACAGGAAAAAACAGGTTACAGGGAAGGAGGAATGATGCAAAAAGCTTTGAGATAATTCAATGAATTTTGATTCGAAAGCCGGATTGTTCTTCTCCTCCTGACACCTGCAAGCAGCTTTCAATTCTCAAGTCAGCATGAATACGCATTACCCTAAAGACCCTGTAATGACAGCACAGCCTTCATTTTGTGTTTCGTGCTTTGAACACAGCAAGATGAAGGAATCTCCACAACCTGCTCCAAAAACCAGGGCTGGAAAGTTATTTCAATAAACAGCAACTCCAAGGGGTCGGGTTAACCCTCATTTTCAAGGGATTGTTTCTCTCACGGTCGGTTTTAGAGCAGCACGGGGAAGATGATTTGGGAAGCCACATCTATCAGACCACAGTTCCAAAATTCAGCTGGGTGAGCACAGGGACAACGTGCTTTGGTTATCTCAGCTCAGTCCCCAATAAATATTTGTGCATCTGCCAAAGTTCACCAGTGAATCAACTGGTGGCTTCAGTTCAAAACACGCCGGGGTAGCAGGGGCAGAGAGGGACAACAGGAGCAGGAGGTGCTGCTCAGCTGCATCGCCAAGGGATGCTACAACCTTCTTTATATCCTCCTAAAACCACCAGGCAAGGCAGGACCGGGCTGGGAGCAGAGCTGAGCCTGGCCTCCATCGTTAGGTCAACACATAAGGTGACAGGTGATAGGGAAAGGTGTGCAAGTGCATCACGTTGCTTGTTATCAAACAACCACCCCTCAACCACCCCAGCCACAGAGAGAGGTTTTAAAGAAATACGTGGAAGTTGGGAAATTCCCAGGCAAGGGTTCCAGGAACAGCCCTAACACTGTTTACGTGCCGCCAGCACCTTCACCGCAAGGGAGACGGAGCTACTGCCAAGGGACACTCGGGTCTGCCGTGTGGCATTTGAATCGCGCAGGAGGATGGTGACCTACCCAGGATGCTGCTAAAAAAACAGGTGTGAAAAATAAAGGATGAGTAATAACTAAGGGTATTAGGTGAGAAGGGATAAAATATCTCCTCACCAAAAACAGGAATGAAAGAGCAAGGCACAGGCGTGAGGAGTTCCCTTGTACCTTGACAGGGGCAGCAAGAAAGTTGGAGGCAGACAAGAAGTGATGGGGAAAAGTCATAGAATCATCTAACCCTAGAATGGTTTAGGTTGGAGAGACCTTGAAGACCATCCAGTTCCACCCCCCTGCCATGGGCAGGAACACCTTCCACCAGAGCGGCTTGCTCCAAGCCCCATCTAACCTGGCTTTGGCCATGCCCCACTTTTATTTTGGGGGGAGTGGAAACGCCTAACCATGTGCACACCCCAAAAAGGAAGGCAGCAAACTGCAGGCTGCTCTAGAATTACACTCCATGGAGAACCAGAGTTGTTTTAGGTGAACACACCAGACTGGCTCCATTTCATCAGTGGACAAACCAACCTGGGACACACTTCCCACCGCTCAGCTCTCAGTAGCCAGAGCTCTCGGTTTCACAACTGTGGGGAAACAGTTTCAGGGGCAGCAAGTTTCACAAGGAGCAGCTGGGTGACATCTCACAGCGTTTCGTGTGAAGCCAGTACTAATTCTCTTTTTAAGGCTCCTTTTTTCTTTCAGGTGAGCTACCGAAGAAACTGTTCCCAGGATCAGGAGGAGCCTGTGAGCTGGAGCTCCTCAGCAGCAGCTCCACGTCCTCTGTACGTGACACAGGAACAGCTTGCTGGAACACAAGAGTTGGGGATCAATATCACAGAATGGTTTGGGCTGAGAGAGACCTTAAAGCTCAACCTGTTTCAAACCCCTTTCATGAGCAGGGACACCTTCCACTAAACCGCATTGCTCCAAACCCCATCCACAATGTGGATCCGTGACCATTTTGTTCCCCAGGACGTAGACAATTCAGCAGAAAACCAAGAGCACAGCTCAGCAGAGACCCAAGAAGACGAATCTCTGTTTCTCCACAGCCCTGCTGCCTGATCCACACACGGTGCAGCTCCACACCAAGCCTGCAACTGCTCTGGCACCAGGGACACTCCAAACAAATGGCAGCTCGCCCGGCTGGGTGATCATTTTTGGATTATGTAATCCCAATACATTATTATTAGACCAAGAACAAACTCAAGCAAGGAACCGAAGACATTTCCCTGCCCGTTCTGGCAGAGGGACAGAGCCTTGTCGCAGGAATCGCACGGACGTGCTACCCCGGTGCCTGAAACAGGTCAGACTGCACATGTTGGACGCCAGGTAACACAAACAGCAGGATTGGATTCCAGGCCATTATCCATATTACACAACGCTGCCGTCAGTTCCACCACATTTCAAACCAAACCGAGCAGAAGGAGCCTGAGCAAATTTTTTCCATTTAACTGCTGCAGCCCAAAATTAAAGCGGAGCTGGACTGGACAAACACACACTGCAAAGGTGTGTTGGAGGTGGCTCCTGGCAGGGCCGGGGCCGAGCGCTTCCGAGGAAGCCGAGACATTCAGCGAGCTGGGGAAACTGTTTATAGAACCGATGCAGAATGAGCATATGTGTTTAATAGCCCACTAATTGTTGCGTTATTCACTACACAAACAAGCAGCTCTTCTGCCCTTATCCCTTCCTGCCCAGTTAATCATCAGGAGCCTCCGACTATTTCTCTTTTGGGTGGCGGTGAAGGAAGCAAAGTTCATTAGTGGCCGTTGGCCACCAAACAATCCTGAGCCCAGACTTCATTTAGAAAATAAACACCACTATTCATGTGTGACACGGACTCAGAATAGCTTCCCAAAATATTTAACGCAGCTGCCTGTAGTCTTCCTACTCTCCCTCCCCCAAAATAAAAGGCTTTCTCAAAATATAGGAAAGAATTATTTGGATTATTTGTTTCATTTTTCAGAGAAAAAAAGCTAATAATTCAGTCTACCCAAGTCACTTATTTCTCCTGACTTCTCATAATGCTGATAAACACTCATTAAAATATAAGTTGATAAACCCTGGTACAGTCATTACCTTCGTCCTCATACAGAGATTGCCCAATTCAGTGATGTGATGTAACCAACACCCTAAATTAAAAATAGTGTTGTGACAACATATGGTTTATCCTACAGAAGCTGGCAGGCAGGACGCTCCTAATGACAAACGGGTTTAGGCTCCCAGCTTCCCCCAGCAAGGTGAGGAGACAGAAATGCTCGTCACAGGATCAGAGGCAGAAAAAAAAAATAAAATAAAAATAAAAATTACGCTAAAAATGACAGTTTTGAACCCCTCTCCGGTCCATCCCAACACCAGCTGCCGAGCATTGCCATCGTTCTCTATTTACATGACTAATAAGCTCTCTGGATGCATTTCAAGGAAACGGGCACGGAAAAGACAATCTGGAAATTTCAAAATACAGCCTGAACGTGCCTCCCCCCCCTACCCCCGGGAGGGGAGCACCGGCCCGGGCGGGGGATGAACAACCGGGTGTCCCGGGGAGGAGACAGCGATGGAGTGACCCCCCCAGTCCGGGATGGCAGCACCGGGGATGGACCCGCCACCCCCCCCCGGCTTTGGCAACCCACGTCACGTTCACCGGGGAAACGGGGGGGGCACCGACGTCCCTTCGCCCCCCTCCCCGGACACTTACGGGGACTGACGGCAGCTTCCCGTCACCTCCCGGGGGGGGGCACCGAGCGCCCACTCCCGCACCGAGACCGCGAGGCCCCTGTCACCCACCCGGGAGGGGCACACTGGGGGTGCCCGCTCCCCCACTGGGGTGGTGGCACATGGGGGTCCCCCCCGCAATTACCGGGGCGGGGGAGGAAACACCGACACCTCCCGGACCTCTCGGGCACTTCCCAGAGGATCACGACCCCTCCCCGGTCACCCACCGGGGGGGCCAGAGGGACCCCTCAAGCACTAGCGGGGACGGGGAACACACCGGGGTGCTCCGGGGCGTTACCGGGAGGGGCACCGCGAGTCCCCTCCGGCGTCCCCCGGGCACCTGGCACCGGGATCGGCCCCCCCCCCCATTGCCGGTTCACCGGTCACTCACGGAGGGGGGGGGGAGCCGGGAGCCTCCGCACCCCCTCAGCCCCTCACCAGCGAGTCCCCCCGCCCCAGGCCCGCCCCGAGCCACACACCCACTTCACGAGGAGCTCCCCCCTCTCACCTCCCTTCACATCCCCACCGCTGCCGCCCGCAGTGCTCCGTCCGGGGGCCTCGTGGCGGCCGCCCGCCCGCCCTCGGCGGGGCCGTGCCCGCCGCCCCACGCCCGCCAGCCCCGTACCTTACAGGCCTGGTAGCTCTCGAAGGCGCGCAGGGCGCTCTCCGTGAGCTTGACGTGGAAGACGGAGACGCGGGTGCCGCGGCCGAGGCGACCGCAGGACAGCCCGTACCCGCGCTCCGCCTGCAGCGCCGCCATCTTGGGACCGTCTCCCCCTCCGCGCCTGGGCCGCCGGGGCCGCCCGCCGCCGCCACGCCCCCCTTTATGAATTATTCATGATGCGCCGCTCCGCCGGCCACGCCCACGCGGGGCGCCTGTTGCTGGGGCGAGGAGGTGGGCAGCGGGCGCGCCGATTGGCTGGACGATGCCGGGCGCCGCGTCGGATTGGCCCGTGGGGAGGGGGAGGCGGGGATATGTAAATAGCGGCGCGGGGCAGGCTGGGGAGGGTGGTCTGGCGCAGCTGGGGAGCGCTGCGGGAGCGCTGCGGGGAGGGGGCGGCGGGCGGGGGAACCCCACGGACCCCCGGGATGAACCCCTGCGAATGAACCCCCTGACCCACCCCGGGCACTGAACCCTCCGGGAGTGAACCCCCTGGAACCCCTGGGCATCAAATCCGCGGGCATGACCCCCCCGGACATGAACCCCATGTACTCCCCTGGGTGTGAATCCCCCCGGCATGAACCCCCCAACCCCGCAGACCTCCCCAGTCATGAGCCCTCCAGCATGAACCCCCTGATCCCCAGATAGCGCCTGAGGGTTCCAGGCTTCCCCCAGGACATATTTCGGGGTCCCAGGCTTCCCCCTGGGCATTGCCCCCGTAGACTCCATGTGACCCCACGTGTGGCAATAAAGAGGCCCGAATGTGAAGGAATTATCCTTTATTTGGGAAGTTCACAGTCAGTTTGGGGTGCGAGGACAGTGCTACAACCCCCCCCCATTAGCAGAGCTGAGGCTGGGCAGCGGTGGGCACTGGGGGGGGACTGCAGGGCAGGGACGGACCCCTGACGTCTTGGACCCACGGGAAGACAGCCTGGACAGGGGATCTCCAGCGCTCCCCTCCTCCATCCCTCCCACCGCGGGTTTCTTTGGCTTCCTTTGGACATTGCACACTGCAGGGATGTGCACAGGAGGGCAGCGGATGCGTCCGGGAGGGCTGAGCCGCCGGCAGCCCCCCAGGAATCGGGGAATGTCGCTGCATCTGCCCCTGGGATCCATATCCACATCGCTTCCCTTCCCACAGCTTCCTTCCGTGTACCTCCCCCTGCCCGTCCTGTCCCGTCCCGGCAGCCGGACCGCAACACCCGGGATGGGCACGGCCAGGACGTACCGGTGTGAGGGACCTCCCGCTGCCCCCGACACGCTCGGGGCTGGGGGCTGAGCCCCTCATTACCGGGAGGCTGCCCGGGGGTCCCTGCTCTGCCGGCGGCTCCCTCCCCACAGCTGCACCCGCTCGTGCCAGGAGGGATATGGGGAACATCGGGAGAGAGATCCGGCACCTCCGGCAGAGAAAGCATCCGTGTTCCTGGAGCTGCGAGTCCGCGGGAAGGGGTGGCAGAGCCTCGGGGGAGCCCCTCGGCAGAGAGAGGCAGGACCTGGCGCTAGTCCTGTGCCGAGGGGCCACCCCGGTGCCACGCTCAGTTCCTGGCCGCGATGACCACGGACAAGGCCACGCCGCCGAGCGCGATGGCTGTCGCGCCGAAGAGCCACTTCCAGGGGATGGACTGCGGAGCAGAGCACGGGGACGTGAGGGGCCGTGCCCGTGGCAGGGGACACGTGCCATCCTGCCTGCCCTGCCTCCTAGACAGGGCATCCCAAAAAGGCAGTGCCGGGTCGGCTCTGCCCCGCATGTGGCCGGCGCGGCCGCGGGGACAGCGTGTGCCGCCGGCTGCCCAGCTGACAGCACTTCCCAACGGGCAGCTGGGAGCAAAGCCCGGACCCTCCAGCTGGCATGGCTGGGATCCGGTGGACACAGCCAGGAGCACAGGCTGTTATCAGTGTTTTCCGGGCACGGCTCCCGGAGCACGGCCCCCTGCTCCCAGCGGGATTGCTGTCCTGACACAGCCCACCCACATCCTGCCTGGGAGCAGGGCTGTGACCCTCCTGCGGGACCTGGGGGGACACTGGCAATCCCCTGTGGATCCCCAATCCATGGGTGACCCCCACCTGCTCTGCCACCCCCGGGAGCTCAGCCCTGGCCCTTACCCAGGGCAGTTTGTCTTTGCACTTCCTGGGGGTGCTGGCGGCGCCGGGATTCCCGAGCATCTTCCTGTACATCTCCGTCTCCACGTTCCTCTGGTCCGCGTGCTTCTTCACCAGCTTGGAGAGCTCAGCGTGGATGGTCTGGGGAGGACAGCATGCTGTTATCAGCCCTGCACCATCCCTGCCTGCCAGGGAGGGGACCTGTCACCGACGGCAGCTTCCACCACCCCTCGGATGGGCAGGAACGTCATGGAAGAGCTTAGAAACAGCCAAAGGGGTGATCAGGCCTCATCCTGCCCCACTTCCCAACGCCATGGGGCTGCACCAGGCTGGCACGGGACACCCAGGCTGGCATGGAGATGCCCTGTGGGTCCAATGCCCCTCTGTCCTTTTTGTCTGCTCGAGCCACTCCCTGCCCAGCAGCAGGGAGCAGAGCCCAGGGCTGATGCCAGACATCAGGAAAGGGATTTTATCCTTTAATCGTGACAGGAAAGTGTCTGCCTTGAGGACAGACATGCCCCGGCTCTCCCACTTTTTGTCTGGAAGCAGGCTGGGAAATCAGGCTTCAGACTCAGCCTGGTGTGAAGTGGGATTGCAGCAAGACCTGCAGCATGTCCACACCTGCCCTGCTGGGGCAGGAAAAGGCTCCGAGTCCTGCGTGGGGCCCACAGGCTCCCCAAAAGCAGCAGGAAGCACCAGAGAGCCGAGCAGGGCAGGGTGGCAGAAGGACGTAGTGGTGGCCCTGGTGGCACGGCCGTGCTGTGCCCTCTGCTGGGGGACACATCCCGGGAACGCCGGCTCTGCCAGCCCGTGCCACGCTGGGAAAAGCTGCCTCCAACATGAAAACGCGGATGTCTGGAGGATGGAACGCTCCTGCTCGGAGCTCACCGGGGCTGTCACGTCAGCGTAGGACAACCATCAGCACCCCACGCTGCTCCCAGAACATTTCCAAGGCGTCAGGAGAAGGGATGGCTGTGACAGCCCCACGGAAAGCAGGTGGAGCCCAGCGTTTCTGGAGTGTTTTCAGCACCGGTAGCCGTGGCCCCTGAGTCACCCACGCCACGACTGGAGTGGCACCGCCACTTCCCCGGGAGCCCCGGCAGCAGCCGGGGAGGGCAGTAATTTGCTGTCCTTGTGGTTTCACTGGACACGTCACTGCCGGGCATTTGGATTTTCCAGCCCTCTCCAATTAAAAGCTCCATCGGAACTGGGGAGCAGCTGCCCTGCCCAGGGACGTGCTGGGGGAATGGCTCCCAGTGCTGCTCCCTCTCCACCCTGACCTTGCTGGGGAGGGCAGGGTTTGGGGTCCTGCTCACCCTTCCAAGAGTGCTCGGACCACCCCTGAGGGTGCTGCGGGGCCACCAAGCACCTGCTTGTGCCACATCCCACCCGTGACCTTCAGGGACCAGATCATGACACAAACCCTGATGGTCTGGGGAAATCCCCAGGAAAGAAATGGATACAACAACAGATCCAGACAAGGATTAAAGCCCATCTGGAAAGCCAAGACCCCCTGGCTCGACCCTGTGCAGGCAACACCTCCCTGCCTCCTCCCAGGCTCGCTCCTGCTGGGGTCATTTCCTGGCACTGGTTTTTGATTTCTCCCGAGGCTCCAGTCCTGCAGCTGATCATTAACTGACAGGAAATTCCTGACCCAGAGCTCGCCCTGCCCGGGTGCTGGACCGAGCTCTGGCTGCTCCCACCACCCAGTGATTCACTCTCGGGGCTGCTCAGCGAGTTTGTGGGGACTCAGCTCTGCTCCACTTCCCTCAACCGCAGCACGAACTGCCCAAGCCATCTGGGGAACCCGGAGCAGCCAGGACCATCCCCACGGGATGGCTGGAGCACGAACGGGCTGGCAGGGAGTCCTGCCACTGCCAGGACCAAAGGTCAATGAGGGAACCTCGGAACGTGGAGATAAGGGACCCACCAGCCCAGCCACACTTCACGTGGTGCATCATCCCCCAGGCTCTGGGGGCTATTCTCAGCCTCCCTTCACGGAGCTGGGGACAGCTCCAGGGGGTCTCAGTCTGCCAGGGGGGACACCGAGGTTTGTAGGGACACGGACAAGAGAGGAGCACCCCGGAGACCCCCAGCTCAGCGGGACCACGGGCAGCACACATCTCCAGCCTACCTTGTTTGAAGGCTCCAGCTTCAAGGCCGCCTTGAGGATGGGAATGGCCTCTCTGTATTCTCCCTGCTGAGCCAGCACCTGGAGGGTGACACACGGGTGGAGCAGGACGCTGAGGCCTGTCCCTCGGTCCCCTGCCACGCCGTGGAGAAGGGACCCCTCCTCACCTTTCCCTTTCGGAAGAGAGCCTTGATGTTCCCCGGCTGGTGCTCCAGCACGAGGTTACAGGACTTGAGAGCTGCCTTGAAATGGTCCAACTTCAGCTGCGAGGCCGCCAGGTTGTTGAGACACTTCACCTTCACGTCCAGCAGCTCGGCCTCCTCGTCCGGGCTGAAATCCACTGCACAGACCCCGGGGCCAGGTTACAGCAGGGCCAGGAGCCCAGGTGGGCCTCTCTGGAGAGGGGACAGGTACCTTTGGAGCTGGAGCCCACGATCCTGAGGGCGATGTCGTAGGAGTTGATGGCCAGCACGTAATCTGCCTGCTGGTAGAAGAAGTTGCCGCGCTCCCGCTTGCGGTTGGCCAGCTGGATCTTCTCCTTCCCGCTGAGCAGCTCCAGGTCCGGCGCGTCCCGAGCCGCCAGCAGCTCCACCTCCAGCGTGAGGGATGCGTTGGGGGGGATGTCAGGGCTCCTGCACAAGGCCACGGGACGTTGTCACCTCTCAGATGCTGGGCCACGTGGATTTAGCACCGTGGCTCAGAAATCCGAGCCAGGGAAGCTTCCCGGGGCAGAGAATGATGTGGATCTTTCCACCCCAGGCAGGACATGCTGCACGTGGCAAGGGAGGAAGCAGAGGTTTCCCAGCAGGGGACAGCTTCCCCAGCCCTGTTTGGGACCACCCTGCTCCACCTGACGCCCTCCCAGCTCACCTGCCCTGAGCTCCGTAGCAGTACTTGGCTTCTGACACGATCAAAGCCGTCTCCCCCATCTCCAGGAGCTGCACACACAGGTCCAGAGCCTGCAGGGAACAACATGGAATCATGGAAGGGCCTGTAAAGATTATCCAGTTCCAATCTCCTGCCATGGGCAAGGACACTTTCCATTAGACCGGGTTGCTCCAAGCCCTGTCCAACCTGGACCCAAAAACGGGATGTCACCAACTCCAACCCTCCCCGTGGCCCCTGAGGTGAGGTCCTGCTCCCCAGGGCAGCGATAAAGCTGGGTGAGCTTCGTCCCCATGTTCACCTGCAGGACATCGCAGTCCCCCAGCGTGAAGGTGAGGGCAGGGTTTTCCTCCACCACGGTGCCATCCTCCAGCGTGGCCTTCAGGCGGATTGTCACGTCCTGGCCCTTTTGGGGACGGCTGTCCACACCCTGGCCTGGCACCAGCGTCTTCTTCTTGAGCAAACCATTCCCTGGGCACGGAGAAACCGGGGGCGCATCGGGACATGGCGGGGAGGGAAAAGCCCGACTCCCCCCACCCTGCCCTGGCTCCTGCCCGGCCTTCGTGGCACCGGGAGCCCCGGGGAAGCCCGTGAGGCCCCAGAACCGAGCGCCCTCCTGCCCGGGGCTCTCACCCAAAACATCGAGCCACTCCTGGGGGTCCCCGGCCGCGTCCCCCGCGCCCTGCTCCGGGGGCTGCGCCTCCTCCCGCGGCGGGGCCGGCGGCCGGCCCACGTCCTCCAGCGGGGGCAGCTCGCTCAGGTCATCCTCGTCCTCCTCCTCTTCCTCCTCCAGGACCTCGAAATCCTCCGCCGTGTCCAGCTGAGCCGCGTCGGCCGCCGCCGCCGGCTCGGTGCCGGTGCCCGCCCGGCCCGGGGAGCCGCTCCTCGGTTCCTCCCCGCTGGACGCCATCGCGGCGGAGCAACCTGGAGTGGGGAGAGAGGACAGGGATCGGGCCTGCTCCTACCGGGAGAGACGCTCCGCCGGCCCGGGGAGCGCCGGGACCCTCCGGGGGCGGGGGATGCGCAACGGGACAGCGGAGACTCCGGAGCGCCGGGGAGGGATCGGGCCCGGCGGGGGCGGGGGCTGGGGCCCGGTGGGATTGGGGGTGGGGGGGATCTGTCCCGGTGGGATCGGGGGGGGGGTCGCGGCCCCGGCCCGGTACCGGGGAGGGGGGGGCGGCCCCGCGCCCCCCGCCCGCCCCACGTGACCTCCGCGCGCCCCCCGCCGCTCCCACCTGGCCCGCGAACGCGCGGGCGCACGCCCCGCCCCCCCGCTCCTATTGGCCCGGTCCCGCCCACCGCGCCACGCCATTGGGCGGGGAAGACGCTCGTCAGCGACGCGCTCGCGGCGCCCCCCCCGACGCCTTAAAGGGGCCGCCACCAGCGGGGCCGCCCTGGCGCTGGGGGCGGCGGCGCGGGGGGCACGGCACCGGTACCGGAGAGGCTCCGTGATGCCTTCGGAGGTCGCGGCCCCCTCCCCCGGCCGGTGTCCGGCGCTTCCGGCTCGGCGCGGTGACGCCGCGGGGTCGCGCCCCACGTGACGCCGCACCCGGAAGCGGCGCGGAGCGGCCGCCGGTGCCGCGCCCGGTACCGCTCCCGTTCCCGTCATGTGAAGCGGCGGGACGGGCTCCCGCAGGTGCGCGGGCGTTGCTGGTGGGAGGCCCCGGGAACACCAGGGTGGGCCCAGATCCGCGTGTCCCTGAGGGAAGCCGGGGCTGGCGGCGCTACCGGGACCGGGGAGGCGGCGGGCGGCCAGGGGACTCCGGTTACCGGCGTGTGGGGCCGCCCCGGGAGCGGGCACGGCGGCGGGGTACCCGGTGCTGGTTGCATGGCAGGGAGGAGGGGGCCCCGCTATCACGGAGGGGAGGGGGGGGTGTCTCCGTTACCGGCGCGGGGGGCTCCCGGTGCCCCGGCTGAGCCGCCCCCGCCGTCCCGCAGGCCACGATGGAGCCCACGGCCTCGCAGGTGTTCTGCGGGAGGGTGCTGGGCATGGTCAACGCCGAGGACGTCAACGCCATCATCCTGGCCCAGAAAAACATGTGAGTCCCGGGGGAAGCGGCCCGTGGGAAGCCCGGTACCGGCACCGGGAGCCTGCCGGGATCTTTGGCGAGCTCCGTGTGCCTCCCCCGCGCAGGTTGGATCGGTTCGAGAAGACCAACGAGATGCTGCTCAACTTCAACAACCTGTCGAGCGTCCGCATGCAGCAGATGAACGAGCGCTTCCTGCACCACACCAGGACCCTGGTGGAGATGAAGAAGGACCTGGACAGCATCTTCCGGAGGATCCGGTGGGGAACGGGGTGGGAACGGGCACGGGGAGGCTGGGCGGGGTGTGGGGGTGTTAAAGCGGGGCGCAGGTCGGAGTTTGGGGGGATGTGAGAAGGAAAATGTGCTGGGGAAGGGAAAATACGTGGTCAGTGACGCGTGGAGGGAGTGGGGGCTGGAGGTTTGGGTTTCCGTGATCCTGCTCTGGCTGGGATGGGCTGTGCTGCCTTGGGAGCTGCTCGGGGTGGACACAAAATGTGTCCCGTGTGCTGGGAAGGGTGGGATGGGGCGTTCAGGGGGGTTGGGAAGGGAATCCCTCGGCCCAGGGGGTTCCCTTGGGATTTGTTTGCGTTGTCCACGGCTGCCGGAGGCTGAGGGAGCCGTCGGGCAGCTCAGCTCCGGATCCCTCAGCTCCCCACGGACTCAGCTCGTTCTCTCCTCCGCAGGACACTCAAAGGGAAGTTGGCAAAGCAGTACCCGGAGGCTTTCAGCAGTGAGTGATTCCTGACGCGCGGATTCACGGAGCCATGGGATGGGTTGGGTTGGAGGGACCTTAAAGCCCACCCAGTGCCACCCCTGCCATGGGCAGGGACACCTTCCACTGTCCCAGGCTGCTCCAAGCCCCGTCCAAGCTGTCCTTGGACACTTCCAGGGATCCAGGGACAGCCACAGCTGCTCTGGGCACCCTGTGCCAGGGCCTGCCCTCCCTCACAAGGAAGAATTCCTTCCCAATATCCAATCTGTCCCTGCCCTCTGGCATTGGGAACCATTCCTCTTTGTCCTGGCACTCCATGCTCGGTTTTCCTCCTGTGGGAGGAGTCAGAAATCAGGAAAGGTCAATGTGCTGACCCATGGCTACTTCCCTAAAAGTCCAGAAAACTCTTTAATCCCGTTTAAAAAGTTACAACCAACCACTAATTTACATGCTGGTGATTTGGGGATTTTTTTTTTTTAAATCCCCGCTACAAGCAGAGCTAGAAATCAGGGAATTGCTCTCCTGGCGTCCCACCACAAACCTAACGCCTCCCCCTTCCCTCCCAGACATCCACGAATCCCCCATCCTGGAGGACGACGATGACTTCGACCCCGTCCCCAAGAGCACCACGACCACCATCGCTACCTCTGAGCAGAGCACCGAGTCCTGTGACACCAGCCCCGACGTCATCTCCCCCACCACCAGCCAGGATTTCGAGGATTTATCCCAAGGCCAGTACGACGGCCCGGCCGTGAACGGACAGAGTCTCACAGACGAGGACACAGCCAACGGCCTGGACTAGGAGTGTCACCTCCCGCCCCCGGAGAACTTTCTATCCTGTATTTATATTTGTGTGTCGCTTTTTTTTTATTTTTTTTTTCCTTTTTCCTCGGGAAGAGGGAAGCGAAGGCTGAGAGAAGCCAAGGCGGGAAGGTGCTGCCCCTTCTGCCTCCAAACTGCCACTGAGGTGTAAACCCACAGCTCGCTTCAGGGGGAATCAGTAAATCCTGGGTTGGAAACGCCTCTTGTCCTGCTCCCTTGTTTCTGCGCTCAGGAGAGCGGCCAAACCCCACGGTCCACATTGATTTTTTTTTTTTTTTGGTGCAGAAAAGCTGGTTTTGGGGCACAGGTGTTTATATTTCGTAAGGAATGTTGTCCCTGAGGCTCTGCATGCCCACCAGCTCTGCCGGGGGTCTGTCCCTGCTGCTGATGGACCTTTGCCTGCTGCGTTTTCCACCGCTGGGATGAGCCAGAGCCGTGTTTCCCTTTGGTTCTCACACTCAGCCCCTCACATGGTGCTGCTGGTCGCTCCACAGGCAGCCTCCGGGGAGCAGGAGCTGTCCAGATCCTTCTTTTCCACCAGCATTGTGGCGTGACGGAGGAACTGCTTGGGTCTGGGGTCCTGATGGCCTGGGAGGGGATGAGGGGAGAGCGGGGGGCTGGAGGACTGGGGTTTGGGGCTGGAACTGGAGCTGTGGGACCCGTCATGGGGTTGTGGGGTCAGCGTGGGGCTGGTCCCGGGGCTGTGGGGCCGGTGTGGGGTCCACGGGGTCAGTGTGGCCCTGGTCCGACACTGCGGGGCTGGTCTGGGGCCGCTCCTGGGGCCCATCTGGGGCAGGTCTTGGGGCCAGCCCCGTGGCCGCGGGGTCAGTGTGGGGTTGGTCTGGTCCCGGGTCCGTGCAGCCCCTCCCGTGCCCCTTCCCGCGGTCCCGGGACGGGCGGGGCCGGTGTCACCCCGGTAGTGATGGGGCGGTGCCGGTGTCACCCCGGTAGTAACGGGGCGGTGCCGGTGTCACCCCGGTAGTGATGGAGCCATGGCCGGTGTCACCCCGGTAGTGACGGGGTGGTGCCGGTGTCACCCCGGTAGTGATGGAGCCATGGCCGGTGTCACCCCGGTAGTGACGGGGCGGTGCCGGTGTCACCCCGGTAGTGATGGAGCCATGGCCGGTGTCACCCCGGTAGTGATGGGGCGGTGCCGGTGTCATCCCGGTAGTGATGGGGCGGTGCCGGTGTCATCCCGGTAGTGACGGGGCGGGCGGTGCCGGTGCCGGTGTCACCCCGGTAGTGACGGAAGTGTGGCGGGGCGGTGCCGGTGTCCCCGCCGGAGGTGACGGAACGCGGCGGGGCGGTGCCGGTGTCCCCGCCGGAGGTGACGCAGCCGCGGGTCCGGTCCCGCCTCCCTTTCCCTCAGCAGCGAGGCCGCGGGTGCGCGCGGTGCGGGACCGGAGCGGGCCCGGGGCCTGGGGTGGCGGCCCTGGATCCCGGGAGGGGGCGGTGGATCCCGGGATGGGGACGGGAATCCGGGAGGGGGGCGGTGGATCCCGGGAAAGGGGCCCGGATCCCGGGGTGGGGGCTGGAATCCCGGGCGGGGCCCTGGGTCCCCGGGGACGGGACTGGGTCCCACGGGAGGGCCCCGAATCCTGGGATGGGGGCTGGATCCCGGGAGAGCGCGGTTGGATCCCGGGGGGGGTGCTCGGGAACGGGGGGTTGAGAGGGTTTGAGGGGCCGGGGAGCGGCGGGGCCCTGCCGGGGGCGGGACGCGGCGGCACCGGGGCCGGCCCGGGGTGACGCGGCCGCCGCTGCCGCAGGTGAGAAGGTGCCAAGATGCAGATCTTCGTGAAGACCCTGACGGGCAAAACCATCACCCTCGAGGTGGAGCCCAATGACACCATCGAGAACGTGAAAGCCAAGATCCAGGACAAGGAAGGTACTGGCGGGGCCCGGAGCGGCGGGGTGGCCCCGTGGGGGTACCCCGGTGTCCCCACCACGGTGATTCTGTCCCGCAGGGATCCCCCCCGACCAGCAGCGCCTGATCTTCGCGGGGAAGCAGCTGGAGGATGGCCGCACCCTCGCAGACTACAACATCCAGAAAGGTGCTCCCCGGACCCCGGAGGTTTTTGGGGGGGTGGGTGCTCCTTTCCCCCCGGTGTGACACTGATCTTTCCTTGCAGAGTCCACCCTGCACCTGGTGCTTCGCCTGCGGGGGGGAATCATCGAGCCCTCCCTGCGCCAGCTCGCCCAGAAGTACAACTGCGACAAGATGATCTGCCGCAAGTACGTCCCCGTGTCCCCTCCCTGTGTCCCCTCACCCCCTTCCTGCCCCCAGAGCCCCTCCCCAGGGACACGGGGCTCTGCTGACCTGTCCCCCCCAGGTGCTACGCCCGCCTGCACCCCCGCGCCGTCAACTGCCGCAAGAAGAAGTGTGGGCACACCAACAACCTGCGCCCCAAGAAGAAGGTCAAGTAGAGCCTCCAGCCCTGCCTGCACTGGCCAATAAAGTATTGCAGCTCTCAGCCCCGTTTTCTGGTGGTTTTTACCCAAATTGGTGCAGTTTTCAATGAATGGGGGCTGTGCTGGAGCAGCATAGGAGGGCGGGGGGATTGGGAACAGGGAGGGATGGACGTGCTGGTGGTCAGTGCCTGCAGCAATGTGTGCACAGACTGGGCCACCACCGAGACCCCCCTGCCCGCCCGCGGGGCCCCCCGGCCACGTGCACACACGAGATGGGCACTGGGACCCACCCCAGCCACGGGCTGGACCGGCACCAGGACCACGCACGAACCCCCCTGCTCATGCACTGGGACCCCTCTGCTCACTACTGCAGGGTCTGCACGGACACCGGGACCCCCCCCGCCCACCCACCGGGACCCCCGGCCGTGCTCCCACAACGCAGACGGGCACCGGGACCCCCCTGGCCATGCGTGCAAGGACTGGTTTGGTCCCGGGATCTCCCTGTTCCGCTGCAAATGCACCGGGAGCCCCGGCCAGGTGTCCAGGGACCGGCACCGGGACCCACTGCATCCCCCTGCCCACCCACCGGGACCCCCGGCCGCGCGGTCACTACACAGACGGGCAGCGGGACCCCGCCAGCCGGGCGCACGGACCGGGGACGGGGCACCGGGGCTGGCGGCGCTGCCGGTCGGTGCCTGCAGGTGGCGGCGGAACCGCGCTCCGCCCCGCGGGCCCCGGGCCTGCGCCGTGCGGCCGGACCGGGCCATGGTGAGCGGCACCGGGAGCGGGACGGGAACGGGAACGGCCCCCGGGGAACGGGAGGGGGGTGCCGGGACCAAACGGGTCCGTGCGCGCGTGGTCACGGAGGGCCCCGGTGCCTCTCTGTGTTGTGAGCCGGGGGATCCCGGTGCCGGTCCGTGGACACGTGGCCGGGGGACTCCCGGTGCGTTTGCAGCGGGGTGGGGACATCCCGGGGCCGGTTCGGTCCGTGCGCACGTGGACGGGGAGGTCCCGGTGCCCGTCTGGGTTGTGCGAGCATGGCCGGGGGTCCCGGTGCCGGTCCGGGCGTACGTAGAGAGGGGTCCCGGTGCACGGGCAGCAGGGTGGGCGGAGGTCCCGGGACCGAGCCCGTCCGTGCACGCAGGGATGGGATGGGGGTCCTGGTGCCCATCGGTACCGCGGGCACGTGTCCGGGAGGTCCCGATGTCAGTCCGGTTCGTACACGAGTGGCCTGGGGGGCCGGGTGGGTGAGCAGGGGGATGTGAGGGGTCCCGGTGCCCGTCTGTGTTGTGTGCACAAGGCCGGGGGGCTCCCGGTGCGCGGGTAGCGGGATGGGGGGGGTCCCGGTGCCGGTGCTGGACTCAGCTCAAGCACCGCGGCCGGAATCCACCTGGGACCCCCAGAACCGGAGCTGGGCGAGGACGCGTTGCCCCAGCACCGGGGTGATTCCCCCCGGGCGGTGCCGGCTCTGCCCGGAGCCCGTTACCGGGTCACCGGTGCCACCGGGTCACCGGCGCCACCGTCCCCTTGTGTCCCGCAGACTGGCGAGGCCGTGCGGGAGCTGCTGCAGCGGCTGCGGGCGCTGCAGGGCGAGCGGGTCGAGACGTACCGGCTCTTCGAGGAGTGAGTACCGGCACCGGCACCGCCGCGGGGACGGGCCCCCGGGGGGGCGGCACCCACCGGGGCGGGGTATCCCCAGTAGGGAACCGGATCCCCCATCCCGATTATTTTGCATCCTGTTGGGAGGGGGCCGTGGGGGTGGCTGATGAGCTCCAGCTGGCAGCGGGACTCTGCGCTGGACACCTGAATCCTATTTTAGCGTCCAGCCGATGAGGGACTTCCCGGGATGCAGGGTTGAGAGTGTAAAGGACGAAAAAACCCAAACCACCGACTTTTCCCCCCAAAAAAGCAGTTTCCAACCGTGTCCCGTGCGAGGTGTGAGGCTGCCAGGTCATGCTGCCAAATCCAGGCAGGAACAGGCAGGAAAACCCTCCTGGTGCTGCCTGTGGCGGGTGGCAAAGGGGGCTCAGCTCCGGGATGGGCACCCCAGGTGAGGTGACAGTGGCTTCTCCCCCCCGATCTGTCCGCAGGGGCCACCGGGCGTACCTGAGCAGTGCCCCCCACTATGACTTCCCGCGGTACCGGCAGCTGGTGCACGAGGTCACCGTGGCCTTCAGTGGCATCTCCCGGGAGGTGCTGGGCATCGCCGGGCGCCTGCGGGACGAGCTCGGCCGCCCCGACCTGGCCCAGCACCTGGCCCGGCTGCAGGAGCGGGAGCAGGAGAAGCTGCAGCTGGTGGGTGCTGGGCTGGGGGGGGTCCTTGGGGCAGCGCTGAGGCTGGTTTGGGGGGTCTCAGCTCCCGTGGTGTCCCCCCGCAGACGGCGCAGCTGCAGCTGGCCCAGCAGCAGGCACAGGACCAGCCCGAGGTGGACGCCCATCAGCAGGAGGTGCGGGAGCTCAAGCACAAGTAGGTGGTGGCCCCGCTGCTGTCCCCCCTCATTTTGGGAAGGCAGCATCCCCCTAGCCCAGGACCCCCACTGCCATCCCCTTCTCCCCCTATTTTGGGATGGCACCCCCTCCCCAGCCCGTGGAATCCTGGAGCGTCCTGAGCTGGAAGGGACCCACAGGGATCATGGAGTCCAGGCCAGGAGCCCCTTCCCTGTGTTTCCCCTCCCTCCCTCCGGCCCAGGGGGGCCCAGATGGTGCCTTCGGGGTCTGGCGGCGCTGCGTGGCCGCGTCCCCTCGGCCTCCCCGGGCTGAGTGTTTCATAAACAGCGCGGGGAAGGCGAGGCGGCCCACATAATACGCTCCATATGGGCTTTATTTATAGTTTCCATCCGCTCTCGTAGGCTAATTAAAACCATTGAGGCAATCAGCGAAATTCTCCAGGACCTTAAGTACGATTCGGAAGAAGTTGAGTGATGGGTGTCCCCGTGGGAACGGCTGGAGGGGCCGGGCTGGTGGAACAGGGGCCCCGCTTGCCCCCCGCCCGCTCCTGGCGCACCTCGGCAACGTGGGCATTGTCCTCTCGGCCCCTTCTCTGGAGCACAGGCTGGAAGGGGTGGAGAAGCCCCTCCTGGGACAAGTGGAGTCCCCCTAAATCCTGAGTATCCCTCAGCAGAGGGGTCTGGCGTGGGGCTGGTTCCCCTCCCCGGCTGTGCCGGGGCTGTGCCAAATGCAAACCACAACTTGCGGTGCCAGGGGGCTGCCATGCTTCGGCCCCCATCGAGGTGGGCACTGTCCTTGCTGCCAGCTGGAGTCCCATGGGCAGCAGCCCCCCCAAAATCACATTTTGGAGACCGGCTGTGCCCGCAGCCCCGCAGCAGCTCCGGTGCTCCACAAGCGTTTTTGCTATGGTCACCCCAAATAAACCTGTCCCCGTGGAGCTGGCCTGAGTGGTGTGATCTCAAGGGTTCGTGTGGCCCCCGCTGCCCCAGTGCCACCCCCTCCACCTTGGCTCGTCCCCTGGGAGCCTCGGGATGGGGTGACAAGGGCCACGGGCCCCATTTGGCTGCCCGCTGCATCCCCGTCCCCGCGCAGCGCTGCCGCTCTGCTGACGCAGACCCCGGTGGGGTTTCAGAGGTTTATTGGCATTAAGCTTAAATCTGTTCCTAATTGACTGAAATGGAACCAAAATAAGGCTGGTTTGAATCAAAACTGGAGCAGGCACTGGGCAAACCCCAGCAGCCTCCAATCAGCCCGCGTGGCTCCCCGGGGACGGACCCCCCCCCGTGCACTCACACGTGGGACCCCGGGGAGAAAACGGCCAAAATCGCTTCCCGGGGGGAACTGCGGCGAGGGTGGGGTCACCCGGGAAGCCCTCGCCGTCCTTTTCATCCCAGAGGCTGCTCCGGCTGGCGGAGCAAAGCCCCCGTGCCCCCCCCGGCCAGGCAAGGCTGGGGGGTCCCCTCGTTGCCGCGGGGCCGCGGCCCCACAGAGCCCCCGGGGCTGGGCCAGCCCGGCCCCCCAACCTCACCCCACCCCATCCCCCAGGGCTGCGGGGCCGCGCTGCGCCCCGGCCGCCTCCCAGCTCCCCCGCGGCGGGGCCGGGGCGGGCGCGGGTGGTCCCAGGTGGGCGCCGGGCGCCCCGTCCCATCCTGCCGGCGCTCGGTCCCCCGCGGGCTACAGCTTATCGCCGGGAAGAACCTGCGGAGAGGAGCAGAGCCCCGCGTCGCCCCGGGGTCGGCGTCACCCCCCAGCATCCCTGGGGTGGGGGGTCACCCCGCGTCCCCCCCCCGTCCCCACCCAGCCGGGGAGAAGAAGTGCGAAAGGCTCCTTACCTACCTGGTTGCGTGTTTTGTGCGATTTCTGCAGCCACACGCGCCACTGGTCGTAGAGTTTGATGCCGAGGTTGGAGCAGCCGTAGGCGTGTTTCTTCACCCACCCGAAAAACTGCTTCAGCTCCCGCCGCAGCGTCGTGTTCTGCTCCCCCCCTTTGGGGTCGCAGCCCCCCACCACTCGCTCTGCGGGGACAGAGGGGTCAGTGTCACGTGGGGGGGGCCGCGCCTCAACCCCCCATCGCCGCCGTGCCGTGAATAACGAGGGCCGAGAGGAACACGAGCAGTTTTTGGCTCCCAGCTGGGAAAGCCAAGCTCCGAATTGGCTCCTTTGCAAGAAACCCAGGTGCCGGGCATGGATTGGGGAAGGGCCCCCCGCATGTCCCGCGGCACCGGCGGCACCCCCGAGCGGTGCTGGCTGCACTCACCGCTGCGTGGGGTGGAGGCAGCCGTGGGGTTGCTCCAGTCGCTCCAGATTCCGGCTTTCTTGGAGCCGTAGATGCTGAAGGGGTTACAGCGCACCTGGACGAAGTAGACGGTGCCGGGGCGCAGGCCGGCCAGGCGACACGAGGTCTGGTTGCCCACATCATCCACCACCTGCAGAGGGACGAGATGGGAGCACCCGGACCCTCGGCCACCCCGCGCCATCCCCCAGCACCGGCGGTGCCCACCCACCTTCCACTCGGAGCTGTCCTCCACCCGGTATTGGATCTGGTACTTGGCTTGGAAGAGGAAATCCTTGAGGGCCGGCGGGGAGCTCCAGCGCACGCTCAGCTGGTCCTCCAGGTCGCCCACCCTGCTGACGTGCACGTCCGACGGCGGGTCCGTGGTGACTGCGGGGACAGGGCAAGGGCTGGCGGGGATGGCGGGGCAGCACCGCAGGGCCGCGAGGGTTAAGGAGCCGCGGATGTAAAAAACAACTCAGAGCAAACAGCCTAATTCGATTAGGAGCAATTCTGCTCACATATCACCCATTTCCTGCTGCCCCCGCCCCAGCCCAGCGCTGCCCCTCCCCGCGAGGTCACCGGCGCGGCGGTGACACCACAGCAGTGGCGTGGCTCACCCACGTCGAGAATGTCCAGCATGACCACGTCAGACACAGCCACCCCCAGGCGGTTGGAGGCCTCCACCCAGATCTCGTAGGGCGTGAAGAGGGCCAGGTCCTTGGGGATGTGGCAGGAGTAGGTCCCGGCCGTGTGGTATTCCTGGCAGGTGTTGTCCTGGCCGTACCACCTGCGGGTGGGTGATGAATGAGGTACCGGCACCACTCCCCCATCCCCAGGATGCTCCCATGGGTTGTTTTTTGGCCATTCCACACTGCCAGAATTGGGGGACCGGCCCCATGGTTCACCCAGTGATTCCCAACTCAACCAGGCCCACAGCGGCTTCTCCTCACCCTCCCCAGCTCCATGAGGAAACTCATCACACCAGCACCGTCCCTGAACAGGGGCCAGCCGGGAGGCATCGAGCTGCCCGTTCCCTGTTTCCCATTAAATCCCACTCCAACGTTTTTAACAATAATGGGAACGGAGGCGAGCACCCACCTGCGCTTGTACTTGAGGGTGTAGTTGGTGTGCAGGAAGGTCTCCCCTTCTGTCCCCGGCGCCCACTTGCAGGTCAGGTCCTTCATGTTTTTGGACCAGCAAGTGATGTTGACTGGTTTTTCTGGGGGTACTGGGAGAGACAAAAATCAAAAAAACAGGAGGTTCCAGAGCTGTTTTTTTCCAGGCACAGAGACCCAAACCCCAAATCCAAGCTGCGTTCCCAGCCGAGCCTCTGTATTCCCGGGACGTAGCGACCCAAAAAACAAACCCAAGCTACATTCCCCGTTACGATTCCGTATTCCTGGGATTCTGTATCCCTGGGACGTAGCACGTCCTTAAAATAGCCCGAGATAAAATCTTATGATTATTGATTTGGACAAGCGCGTTTTAACCGAGACTTTGCCGAAACGGCCTCTCAGCTGCGCGCAGCTCGGGGTTGCACCAGAGCAGCTCCTGGCACGCTCTGGCGAGAACCAGGGCGCTGATCCCTCCATGGGGATCCCCAGCTTCTCTCCCGAGGGAGAAGTGCATCCTGGCACTGGCTGGACCCTGGCACAGAGCGGCCGGATCCCGGCACGGAATGGCCGGACCCCAATACAGAACAGCCAGACCTTGGCACCGGCTGGACCCCGGCACAGAGCGGCCGGACCTTGGCACAGAGTGACCAAACCCTGGCACAGAGTGACCAGACCCTGGCACCAGCTGGACCCTGGCATGGAGTGCCCAGACCCTGGCACAAAGTGACCAAGACCCCGGCACAGAGCGGCCGGATCCTGGCACAGAGTGACCGGACCCCGGCCCATGCGGCGGCGCCGACGTACGTCCAACGTAAAGGCAGGAGCCGGCCAAGATGCCGCCGTCTCTGCTGTGACACACCAGGTTGTCCCCCGACTGCTGCCTGGAGCCGTTGAGGCGGGCGAGGGCCACGCTGAGCGTGGAGGGGCCCAGGGCGGCGTAGGAGGCGGCCGGGAGGCGCCGCCCGTTCAGCGTCCAGTACAGGTCCTCGGCTTTCAGCGGAAAGTCCGGGCTGACCGTGCACGTGGCGACCAGCGAGGAGCCGATCAGCAGGGTGGGGTCTTGGGGGGAAATCACGGCGGGGTCTGCAGCCGGAGAGACAGAGAACGGGGGGGAAAAATCAATTATGGAGGGTTTGATATTGAGCTAACTGCGTTAGAGCTGTTTAAATATGTCTTGTGTCTTTTTAAATGCATTTTATATTTGTTTTACATTGATTTGAGCACCTTTATGTCTCCTCTGTGTTCATTTAAATACCTTTTATATCTATTTAATACATTGTTTAGCTATTTTGCATTGATTTAAATAATAGTGTCTATATCAATTTAAATCATCATATGTGTTTTATATTAATTTAAATAAATTGTTTAGCTATTTTACATTGATTGAAATCATCACAAGCCTATACTGATTTAAATCACATCTCTATTTTGTATAGATTTCAATCATCACATATCTATTTCATATCAATTTAAATACGCTGGTTTCTATTTTACAGTGATTTAAATGCATTTCATATCTGTTCTTTACTTATGGACATTTTGTATCCATTTTATATGTAAAGATATTTTATATCTTTTATATATATTTAAATAGTTTTTATATCTATTCTATATCTAAATACACACATTTTTTATCTGTTTAAATACACTTTTTACCTACTTTTATATCTAAATACATTTTATATCTAAACACTTCCAATATCTATTTTTATATCTACATCTATTTTAGACTTTTAAAATACTTTTTATATCCACTTTTTATCTTTTTTTTTTTTTCCCCAGGGCTTGGGAGGGGCTGGGTTGCGGCTTTGAAAGTTTTTCCGTGACAAAAGGATTTCAAAAAGGAAAATTCGAGGGGATTTCCCCCCCCCCCCGCTCCTTTTCCAACTCTGCCAAGGTCCGGCATTTCCCCCTGGACCGCCGAGGGGTGGGAAGCGCTTCCCCGCCGAGCTCCCGCCTCATCCCCACCATGTGCTGCCAAATCCCATCGCTCGCCCCTCGACATCCCGAGGGTGCTGCAGGCTGCGAGAGCCCCTCCGCGAGGGGAAATTCCCACCCCGGTTTATTCCAGGACCCCTCGGCCGCGAGGCTTCCGAGCCGCGGCTGCCCCGGCCGCGCTCCGGGGTGTTCCGTGTCCGTCAGCCCTTATCGGCTCCATCCGCACGCGCCGGGCTAATATCCCAAATTACCTCCCGGAAAGTGCCGCGACCTCCCCGCCCCTCCGACCTCGCGGCCCCGATCGGCTTTCAGCGCCCGCCGCCCGCCCCGGTTCCCACCCGGCATTCCCAAAATCCCCGTCACGCCGGAGAGATCCTAATGAGGGGTCCCCGCTGCCCGCTCCGCCTCCCACCCTCCGCAATTAGCGCTCCGAAAGCCTCGTTACGCCCGGGAGACTTAATTAGGAATTGCCGCCGTGCTTGGGGGATGCTGGAGGGAAAAGCACCCCGGGGTACCCCAAATATCCATGGACTGGTGCCAGACACCCCAAGGCACTCCGAGCACCCACGGGTCGGTGCCAGGTACCCCGGGGTGCCCCGAGCATCCATGGATTGGTACCAGGTACCCCCAACATCCATGGGACGGTGCTGGGCACCCCGGGATACCCCGAGCATCTATGGATGATGATGGATCCATCCCACCCCCCAAAACAAACCCTTCCCAAGGCCAACGAGGCCTCTGGAAATCTCATCCCCCCTCTCTGCCCACCCCGCTCCGAGCCCGCCACGAGCCGAGCCCGGAGCTGCTGCGGCTCTGCGATAACAGACCCAGCACTCCGAGCCCTGATTCTCCTAAATCTTAATCTAAACAGCCCCAGAAACTCACACGAGCTCCGTAAAACAGACACATTTCCCATCCTCCGAGCAGGACCCTCTGGAGGGGCCAATTTTCTCTCTCTGTATTTTTTTTCCCCTGGATTTTGGTTTTTTTCCTCCTCCAAGCAGGACCCTCTGGAGGGGCCAATTATATACATATATACATTATATTTTTTTCCCCCTGGATTTATTTTCCCCCCTCAGCGCGGCCACAGCGCCGAACATGTGTTTTAAAAGGGAAAAGTGTGAAGTTTTCCGATCGGAGAGGAAAGGGCCGGAGAGACGCAGGCAGGCTGTGGAATGTGCAAGTTGCAACGAAAATACCTGCTCGGGGGTTTTATGGCTTCTCTATTGCAAAAAAAAAAATGCTGATCAGGTGCTAAGTAATGCTATAAAGTAAAACCACATTTCCAAGGTGTCGGGAACGTTTATGCTTTTCTTCCGAAGGGCCGGATTTCATTTTAGTTTTATATCGGAGTTTTAAGTGTCAGAGATCACGCAGTTAAAAAAGATTTATTGAGCTGTGCAGGGGGGTTAAAGGAAAATAGAAATAATTGCCCTCAAGAACAAAAGGGCATTTGGGAAGCTCTGAATTCCACAGGAAAAATAAAATTAAATAGATATGTATAGTTAGAGCTCTTCTAAAGCTCGAGCAGAGAGGTTTGCGGGCAGGCACGGCACCCAAAAAATGCTTTATCCCTCTTTTCCACTCTGTTCTCCACTCCTTTTTTCCCCCCTTTCTCATCCCCGACTGGCATTTCTCGTGCCCATCCCTGGGCTCGAGGAGGGATTTATAAAAAGCCCAGGCATTCCAGCGCGGCCGAGCTGCACCGAGGGGAAACTTTCGCTCTCTAAAAGGAGATTTGGCTTCGCCTTCGCCAGCGCCGCACGTCGAGGGGCCGCGGGGCCAGCGCTGCCCCGGACCCCCGTGGGGAGGGGGCAAATGGGGGTCCGGGGGGGGAATCCGGCTGATCGGGAGGAGGACGGTGCGGGGCCAGCCCCACCAAGGGTCCGGCTGTAGCCTCGTGTTGTTCCCAGCGGGATCAACCCCTCCAGGCTTGGGGTGGGCACCGGGGTGGGCACCGAAAGCCGCCGGGATCGGCCGCTCTCGCTAACGGCCCCTAAAGGGATTTTGGGAGCGTTCCTTCTCCCCACCGCACTGCTCCAGCAGTTCCTGCCCCAATTAACGCCCTTGACACTCCCCCGTTAAGGACACGTTTGGGTCAGGGGTCCGTCGCGGTGGCCGGGACCCCGCGGGGTCGCCGGGGAGGGGACGCGGGAGCTGCCGGGCGAGCGGTGGCGGTTCTGGCGGGTCCCGTTCGCGCGTCGGAGCGGAGAACATCCATCGCCCTGAGAAATTCCCATCATAGGGAGGAAGCCAAACTTCCTGCTGCGGGGAGCGGGATCTCGCCCTCCCCTGGCTCGGGCCGCAGGGGGGGCAGCGGGGCGGCGGCCGGGACGGGACGGGACGGGACGGGGGGTCCGTCGGGTTTTAGGGCTCTGTGGGGACAGGGGAACCCCGACCCCCGCGGGGCTGAGGCCGCTCCACAGCTCAGCCCACAGGTGGCACCTCCCGGACCTGCCACCGCCGGCTGGGGCCCCCGAATTGGGCATCACTGCGGAGCCCCCCAGGGGGATTTTTTTTTGGGGGGGGGTCGTTGTTCTCTGTGGGGCAGGGAGGGAGTTCCCTATTGTTCTGGGTGGGAAAAGGGGATTCATTGTTCTCTGGGATGGGGGGGGGCGGCTCTCCGCGGGGAAGGGAGGACCCCGTTGTTCTCGGCAGGGGGAGAGGGGGTCTCAGAGGCTTTGGGGGGGGGCAGAGGGGAGCGATGTCTCCCGGGGGTGTGAGGGGGTCGCGTGGGGAAGGGGTTCGCTATTGTTCTCCGGGCGGAGGCCGGGGGTTTCCATTGTCCTGGGTGGGGAATGGAGCCGCATTGTTCTGCGGGAGGGGGGGCTGCACGGCGGGGAGGGGGGACAAGGGGGGTCCTGCCCTTCTCGGGGTCCCTCTTCTCCGTGGGGAGACGGAGCACTCGCTGCTCCGGGGGAGGGGGGGTCTCCTCGCTGCTCTCGGGGACGGGGGGAGCACAAAAAAGGTTCCTCTATTGTTCTCTGCGGAGAAGGGGCGGGGGGGTCCCGGCTGGGCTGCGGGGACGAGGAGGGGGGGGACCCGGCTGCCTGTCGGGAGGCGATGGGGGGTCCCGGCTGCCCTCCGCGGGGGGGTCCCCGTCTCCCTCCGCGGCAGGCGAAGCGCAGCCCCGAGGTGCGCCCGGCGGTGCCCCCGCCGCGCCCGGGACCGCTCCGCATCCCGGGGCCGGGGGGGGACGCGACTCACGGAGAGGAACGGGACAGCCCCGGAGGGCTCCGCATCCCGGCACCGGTGGGGGGGGGGACGGGACACGCGGAAAGGAGCGGGGAAACCCCGGCGGGCTCCGCATGCCGGGGCCAGGGCCGGACGGGAGAGCCCCGGGGGGCTCCGCGCAGCGCCCGCGTGGCCCCGACGGGACCCCCGCCCGCCCCGCGCCCACCTTGCGGGAGCCGCCCGGTGCTCCCGGTACTCACAGGAGAGCGGGTCGGCGCGGGGCAGGCGCGGGCAGAGCAGCAGCAGCAGCGGGAGCATCGGGAGCAGCGGCGGCGGCGGCATGGCCGGCTCCGGTGCCCGTCGGTGCCCGGGGCGGCGGAGCGCACCGGCACGTCCGGGGAAGTCCCGAGCAAGTCTGAGCAACCCCCGGTTACCAAAGCCCCAACTGCCGCCCTGGCCCCGCCCCGGGACCGCCCCCGGGGGGGCAGAAAGCCACCGGCCCCGCCGCCCCCCCCGTCCCGCTCCGGTACCGGCCCCGGGACCGACTCCTGTATCGGCCCCGGGACCGGCCCCCGCCCGGTGCCCGCTGCCGCCGCGGGATGCTGAACCCCCCCAGCCCTCCCCGGGGCCGGTGTCCCGCTCCCCCCGACCCCCCCGGTAGGTGAGTAAGAGCCGCCCCGGGGCCGCCGGCCCACGGGTGACTCACGCGCGGCCGCCGCGGACCCTCCCGCGCCCCCGGGGCCGCTCTCGCCGCTGAACGGGGCCCCCCCGCCGCCGCTTCCCCACGCTCCAAGCGCCTTTAAGACCCAAACCCCTGTTATTACTTATTTTTGGGTTGAAAACAGGAATATCATCCCATAAATCCCGATGTTTTCTATCGAATCCATCATCTCTGGGCTTTCCTCCTCAAAACCCCAAAAAAGTGGGAAAAGCACCCTAAGCGGCTCCAAACCCCCCCAGGCTGGGGCTGCGTTTGTCCCCAGGGCTGGTGGCACGTCCGGTTGTGCCACCAGCACCGGGGCAAAGCCACCCACTTGGGCATCCCCCAGTGTCCCCCCCCCGTACCCCCGCCCGGGGTCTCGGTGGCACCGGGAGCTCTGCAGACCCCCGGACAGGTCCCTGACCCCGGGGACAGCAGGTCCTGGTCATGGCAAGGCCACTGTCCCCACGTGTGGCGCGTCCCCAGCTGTGAGGAGAGGGGACACCATTCCCTGCCGGGAACGGAGCGCGGAGGGCGGCAGGGGACACCTGGGTGGGACTCGGGGTGGGGGGAGCCGGGGGGTGACCCCGCGTGGGGCTCCGAGGTGTTGGGCACCGGCGGGGATCGCAGGGATTAGAAAACACAATAAGAAACGAGAGGGGGAGGGAGCCCAAACAATGCCTTTTCCCATCGTCCTGTTTTTTGGAAGCTTCTGAACTGTTTTTGTTGAAATTTCCCAAAAATGTCAGGCTCCGGGAGCCACCCAGCCTGAGAAACTTCAGCCCCAGCGGCCGCGGTCTGGCCGAGTGAATCACGGCTGCCCCGGGGGCTGGCGGCCGCCCGCGATCCCGACCCACCGCCCGCGTCCCCCCGGGAAGCCACCCTGGGACCGCAGCCAGCGGTGGGTGCTGCGGGAAAAGGAGGAATTCTCCCTCTGGAGCTGGAGCCGGGAGCTGCGGCCCCCCCGGCTGCCCACCTGCACTGCCCAGACCCTTCCCCCATCTGTTCTCTCCATCCCCGGCCAGGCTCCTCAGCTCACCCCCGGAATGTGGGATTTAGCGGAGCCAGGGATGGGGGGATCCCGGGGAGGGGGTGACCCCACCCTGGTGCTGGCAGAGCGGACGTGGGTGACCTGAGGCATCACCAGAAGGTGGCTTGAGGCTGTGCTTGGGGTACAGGGGGAAGATGGGGGGACAGTGGCGTCGGGAAGGGAGCGTCGGTCCCCATCGGTGTCACCTGGGACATCGCGGGGCGTCACCCCAGGTGGCACAGGGACATTTGACCTCCCAGCTCACAGCAGCACCTGTGGGATGGGGACAGGCTGAGGGACAGAGCGAGCCCTGAGCGGTCCCCAACCCCGGACAGTGCCATGGTGGCGTCAGGACCCGTCCGGGAGCAGCCGGAGGTGACCGAGCCGCTCTCCCGAGCTCTGAGTCAGCGGCGGCCGGTCAGCGGCAGCTGTGGTCAGCGCTGCCCTTTGACAGTGACCTTTAAAGCTGCTCCCTCCGGCCCACGAGCCGCCGCACTCACAGGCACCGGCCGGAGGCAGGATCCAGCCCGGATCCCCCCTCTGACCCCCGGCCCGGGCTGTCGGCGTCAGCGCGGGGGTCCCCCGAGGCCGGCGCGGTCCGGCTGCCCCCCCGGCGTGGCTCCGTTCCCAGGGCCTCTCTGCCCCGCTGCGGTGCAGGATCTGGCCATGGGGCCCAGCTCCCTGCCACGAACTCTCTGCTCTGCCCAGGCGGGACGTGACTCCCCCCAGATGGACCCCGGTGACCTTGGTGACATCCCCAGACCTGCTCTGAGCATCCTCGGTCCAGCTTCCCACCAGCCGTCACCTTCCCGCCACCCTCCGTCATGTGTCACCAGGGCCCTGAATTAATCTAATTACTTGATTTCCCAGCCAGAGCTCACTCCATAAAATCCTTGGACGCAGACAGCATCTGGCTCAAGGGCCAGGGTGTAAAAAACAAACAAGAAAAAAAACCCGAAACCCCGGGAAAAGCGGGAGGAGAGGCGCAGCGGAGCTGCCTCGACTGCCTGCATCCTTTTAAAGTGACCTGGGGGAAAAATAAAGAGGCAAGAAATGCAAAGAATCCAGCAGGCAGAGTTTGCTTTCTATTCCTCTCAGTCACATTTCCACATCCATGGGTAATTTATAACCCTCTTAACCCCTTCCCTGCCGCCCCCCCACCCTTTCCCTCCAGAGCATCCTCAGGGTGGCCGCACCTTCCCGCCTCTCTTTGCTTTGGGAAGCACAAAGAGCCCCGTGACGGAGTCTGAGGAGCTCTAGAGGAGGGAAAAAAACGTCAAGAGGGTGCTTGAGCACAAGGGACGGGCTCTGCAGGGTTGGGACATCGAGTGAAGGGTCCCCTGCCCATGGAGGGGACCGTGGGGACACCCCAGCCAGTGTGGGGGAGCCTGAGGCTTCCCGAAAGGCTCCGGGAAAAAAATGTAGGTCAGTAGTGATAAACGCAAAAGGCATCGAGTGTTTCTGGAGAGGGGAGGAGGGAGGGCAGCAAATATTTGCCAACTTGGATGGTTTTGCCTGGGAAAGGCTTTTTTTCTCCCGTGGAAAGGTGAGCGGATGGAGCGCGGGCAGGTGCAGCGGGAGCGGTGCCCACCCGCCGTCCCACCCGGAGGATCCCGGTGCCCCCGGGGGTCCGGGGCTCCGTCCCTCCCGCCGGTGGGAGCCCCACCTGCGGCGCGGTGCTGTGATTTACGGTGACAGCGCCCAATCTATCCCATTTTCTCGGCCATTCGTCACCGGTGCCGGACCCGGGGCCGGGGCTGGCGGGGCTCCAGGAGGGGGAAGGGGAGCGCAGCGCCCTGGCAGCCCCGCCGGCCCGGCCGCAGCTCGTTTTCTGCCGGCCCTGCTTTGATTAATAAGATGAATAAGCTGGCGGGGCGAGGAGAGGCCCCGCTCTCTGCTCCCGGGGGGGCACGGGCTGCGCTGGCCCAGCACCCCCGAGCCCTCTCTCCCTGCCCCAGGGCATGGAGCACCCCTCAATCCTGAGCTGGGACAGGGAGACCCCCCCTTCCCCGCGCCGGGGTCTTGCCATGTGTTCCCCATTAGGGCCGGAGGTTAGCGAAGCCCCCAGCCCTCCTCCTCGCCCTCTTCCTCCTCCTCCTCCTCCTCCCCCCGGGCCCGCTTTGGGGTGCTGCCGCAAATAAGGGTAATGGGCAGGGCAGGGGTGAGGGGGGGCACGGGGGGTGCGGGGCCCAGGCGGTGCCTTTGGTGTCCTTTAAACCCTGGGAGATCACGGCCGTAAATTTGGGGTGTCAGGGGGAGCCCAGCGCCGGCGGGGGGGTCCTGCGGAGTGAGGGTGAGGATGGGAGGTGTGAAGGTGACTTGGGGAGTCCTCGAGGGACACAGAGGGTGGCACAGTGGGGTCCAGCACCGGCTGGGGACCCTGGAGACAAGGGGCTGGTCCACGTGGGTGGCACTGAGGCAGCCCTGTCCCTCTGTGTGACACCAGTGCCAGTGCGACCCCGGTCCTCGGCCATCCCCTCAGTCCCCCTGCTCTCCCCAGTCCCTCTGTGCTGCGGGTGTCAGGGTGGCCCCCAGTCCTGTTGTGTCCCTGCACATTCCCCGGTCCCCCTGAACCTTCCTGCATCCCTCAGTGCCCCCCTTAGCCTGCGGTCCCCCTCCACCCTCTGGTCCCTGGGAATCTCCTGGTTCCCATGTCCCCGTGCATCCCTGGTGTCCATGCATCCCCCAATTTCCGTGCATCCCTGGTCCTTGGACCCCCTTCCCCCTTCTCCTGCATCCCGGGGTACCCCTCATTACCCAATGCCCGAGCATCCCCCAAATCTCCTGCATCCGGGGGTACCCCTCATCCCCCAATGCCCGAGCATCCCCCATCCTCCGGCACCCCTCGCTCATCATCCCCTCCCGGTGCCGGTGCCGGTGGATCTGCGGCAGGCTGCGGCGGCTCCCCCCGCCCCCGTCTCCCCCCGCCCGGCGCACGGCGCGTCACGGCGGGGCCGGCGGCGGCGGCGGCGGCGGTGGGTGCGCTCGGCTCCGCTCCGTTCCGTTCCGCTCCGCTCTGCGCCCGCCATGGCGGCCCCGGCCCGCCGGCCCCGGGCCCTGCTCGCCCTCGGCCTGGCCCTTCTCGCCGCCGCCGCCGCCGCCGCCGCCGTGGCCGCCACCGACCCCTTCTCGCCGCAGCTGGGAGACACCGGCGGGTGCCGCGGGCAGTGCGGCCGCAGCCTGCAGCGCCGGGCCGCCGCCGTGAGTCCGGGGCACCGGGGCACCGGGGCTGGGGGGGGGCACCGGGGGCATGGAGAGCATCAATAGCACCGGGAGCACCAGCAGCGTCAGGGGCACTGGGAGCACTGGGGGTACTGGGGGGTACCAGGGGCATGGGGAGCATCAGAAGCGTCGGGGTCAGTGGGGGTACTGGGAGCACGGGGAGCATCGTGGCACACTGGGAGCACCAGGAGCATCGGGGGCACCGTGGGGGACACCAGGGGCACCGGGAGCATTGGAGGGGACCGGGAGGAGCGGGGGCCACCAGGAGCAGCAGGGACACCCATGACAGGCATATCTGCCACACAGCCCCACACTGGGCCACCCCCTCGTGGGAGCAACATGGGGGGCACCGGTGGTCTCCTCCAGCAGCTTTGGGGTGCCCCCAGCGAGGGCATCCCCACTGTTTTGGGGTGCCCGCAGTGTCACCCGTTTGCCCTGAGCCTGCACATTCCTGGTGACCCCCGTGTGGGCTCCGTGTGCCCCCCACACCCCCTCAGTGTGTTTGCAGCCCCCCAAATCTGTACCCCCTCCCAGAGCAGTGCACCCCCACCTCCCGCCAGCCCATGCCAGGGCCTGGCTGGTGCCGGCAGAGATGGGGGGACCCTGCACGCCCCCCACGAGGACTTGGCCACGTGCAGACCCTCCATGGGAAGCACCCGGGGGGCTGCGGGGCAGCTCCCCCTCCTCTGGGAACGCCAGGTTTGGGGTGCCAGCCCTGAGCAGGGTCCTGGGCGGGCGCGGCGCTGCCCGGTGCCCCCCAGCTGGGTGCGGGGGGCCGCGTGAGGGGGGGGGGGTCCGGCGCAGCCACCGGGCTGAGCCCGGTGCCAGCTCCACGCTCTCCTCCTCCTCGCCGCAGGATGCTGTTCTCAACGCCTGTTACCGGGGCTGCCGGCTGTTCTCCATCTGTCACTTCGTGGATGCGAGCGCCGAGCTCAACACCACCAGAGCCGAGTGCGAAGCAGGTGAGAGGAGCCGGTGGCCGAGCGGCCCCCGCGCCCCAAACGCCGTCCCGGGGGGATCCCCACGTCCCACCGGGAGCAGCGCGACACCCGACAGCCTCCGGAGCGTCCCGCCCCGATCAGCCCCGCAGCAGAGGGGCACGCCCCCGGTGTCGGTGGGGAGGGGGACGGGGGTCCCGGGGACTGAGCACCCCCTAACCCTGACCTGTCCTCTCTCCCAGCGTGTGCCGAAGCCTACGGCAACGCAGAGGAGCAGTTCGGGTGCGTGACCGGGTGCCGCAAGCAGCTGCCCGAGGTGGAGGAGAGCAGGAAGGAGAAGGTGAGGGGAGGGGAAACTCTTCCTCCCACAGGAGCTCAGCACAGTCCCTCCTCTCCCTCAGGATGGGGGACACCCCTCATGTGCAACACATTCATCCATCCATCCGGCCATCCATCCATCCCTGCATCCATCCATCCATCCATCCATCCATGGATCCATCCATCCATCCATCCTCCATCCATGTGGATGGGAGCTCCAGATGTGCCAGGTTGATCCAAGCCACCACCAGCTGCTTTGTCCCAGGTACAAAAAGCAAGTTAACTGGGCTGGACTGGGCTGAACTGGGCTGGACTTGGCTTGGGCCAGGCAGGGCGACCACAGGGAATTCCCAGGGCGAGAGGATCTGACTGGGGATCGTGGCAGATTCCCCCAGTTTTGATTTGTTATCCTTCCCAGCAATTAGCAACGCTTTCCCCTCCTACATTTAATTAATTCAGCTTTTGCCCAATTAATTAAATCAGACTTTGGCCCAAGGAAGAGGCTTTTGGCTTCGTGCACGTGCAGGCAAAGATGAACCCACGCCGTAAAAAGAGGGAAAAGCTCTTTTGAACAACCACTTTGCAGCCTGATTTTAAGACCTTCCCACTGTCTGATCCCATTTCCCAGCCCCTCTCCAAGGTCAGGGATGAGCATCTGGGAGTGACCGGGGGTGATAGGGAGGGCCCTCACCCCCTCCACCCACCCAGAGCATTTTTCCTCGGGTTCCCAGACGAGCAGGCAAAGCAGATTTAGCATAATAATTAGATACAGAATCTGACCTATTTATTTCCTGTTTGCTGGTTTGACCGTGCAAGGGGCTGTCGGAAAATGTTCGGAGCCAGTGGCAGGGAGCAGCCAAGCGGATTCCAGCAGGGATGCTTTAAAAATAACAAACTGCCGCGACGGCCAAGAATCCAGGGCACCGAGAGGCTGCCAGGAGAGGAACGCCCTCGGCATCGCGGCTGCTCCGCTCCCATTGTCCCTGGCAGAGGAGGGTGATCCCACCCCAAAGGGACGGTCCTGGGGCTGGGTGGTCACTCCAGGGACCACAGCCCTCGCTTGGTGACCCTCCTGGGGCTGGACCATGGTCCCTGCACATCCCTTTCCACCCCTGGGAGAAGCAGGCTGAGCCCAGACCTGAGCACCCGGCTCAACCCAGCCACGACCTCGGGGTGGGACATTGCCCGCTGGGGTGGGTGACGAGGGGACAGCGGTGACGTGATGTCCCTGCTCCTTTGCAGAGCCTGGAGCTGAAAGCGCCGTCGTTTTCCATGTTGGATTTGGTCTCCACCTTCTGCAACGACATCGTCAGCTCTGCCCAGAGCTTCATCTCCTCCACCTGGACCTTCTACCTGCAGGCAGACGATGGCAAAGTCGTGGTGTTTCAGGTGAGGGTGTCCCCAGGACCCTCTATGGGGGTGCCCAGAGGGGTGAGGACCCCCCCTTCCTCACTGCCTTCTCCCTCTTTCCCTGCTGACCCAGTCCCAGCCTGAGATGGAGTACCCAGCACCCGAGGCACTGGAGATGCAGCCAGCACAGCCGGGATCGGGGTCGGGATCGGGATCCAACCCTCGCGTCCCCCAGCCCCACACAGGTGCGGGGGGGTCCGGGCTGCTGGGAGAGGGTTGGGAGCCTCCGAGCCCTTCTGGCTCCCATCCACGTTCTCCAGAGCTGAACAAATTTCCCTCTTCTCGGGTCTGATCAGCTTCCCACACCCCCACCCACGCCGGGGGGGCTCTGGATGGGGCACTGCTCCATAAAGCTGCTGGGATCCTCTGTGCCCCCTCAGCAGGCAGAGGGTCCTGGGGGGCGAGGGGGACCCCCACCACGTGCTGGCGAGGGGACGGCGATCATGGTGGGTGTGCCCGCGTGGGTGCCCAGGTTCAGCATCGCCTCTCCTCTCCCAGGCCCGCGGGCAAAGGGGGACAAGCCCCCCCTGAAGGAGCCGCGGGGCAAAGCCAAGGCGCACCCCCCGGAGCCCCCGCAGCAGGAGCACGACTTCCTCGGCTGCATGTCCAAGTAGGTGGTCTGGGACCTGCTGGACGTGGCAGAGCAGATCCCCCCCAACCCCATCTCCCACCCCGTGCCCTGCCATAAACCCGTCCCTTCTCTTTGGCGGGGGGTGGTGGGGTGCTACAGGCGCTCGGGCCTTCCTCGCTGGATCCTGGCCGCCTGCCTCTTCCTCTCCATCATGGTGATGCTGTGGCTCAGCTGCGCCAGCCTGGTGACCGCCCCAGAGCAGCACGTCAAGACCCAGGTATGGGGTGAGCACAGCCCCCAGGGTGTGGGGGACACCCGTCATGGCTGGGGGGGGGGCATTGCCGTGCCCTGTTTGTGTTCCCCAGTCACAGTGCGGGGTGTGAGGTGCACCCCTGGGGGGACGAGGGGGTCCTGCCCCCCGTTCCGGGGCTGCACGGTTGTCTCTGCCTCTCTTCCAGCCTCTGAGCATCAACGGGGACAAGGAGTACCTGGAGGACCTGGATGGCCCCGGCACCTTCCCCCTGCCGCCGTTATCGCTGTCACCCTGTGCCCTGCACACGGCGGGGAGGACGCGGGGCCGCTGCCCCTCAAAGTCGACCTGGACAAGACCATCCTGTAGCGCTCCCACCCCTTCCCACCACCTCCACCTCCCTGTCACCATCCCCACGGCATCGTCCCGACCCCGCTCCGCTGCCCCTCCGGCTGTCCCACGTCCCCAGCTCCCAGAGGGGCACCCCTGGGTCCGGCTGGGTCCCGCTCCCCTCCCCAGGCACGGCCGCTGTGGAGGAGGCTCCAGGAGCCGGGCAGCGGCTCTGCCTTCTCCAGGGATGTGCTGTTAGCTGGGATCCTGGCTTCCAGAGCCAAGAGGGGAGCTGCCAGAGCGGGGAGGCCGGAGGGAGCCCGTCCCCGGAGCGGGACTCTCTGTCTCCTCCCGCCCGGAGCCGCCGGGGCCCCGCAGCCCTCCGGGCATGGGTCCAGCGCTGGGCAGGAGGGAGCCGGCTGCGGTGGGGGATGGAGAGTGTCTGCAGCCTTCTGAGCTTTGGCTCGGCACATCCCCGGCCTCCCACCTTGGGCTGAGCCTCCGAGGCGCCGGCCCCGGCCCTGGGAACTCCCTTCCGCCGGCCGGAGCCGATTGCCTCGGGGAGCCGAAACGTGGCGAATGGATTTGGCGTTGGCAGCCGGAGACAGGAGCGGATCCCGCCGCCTCCGTGCCCACGCGAGCACCCAGCCGGCCCCTTCCCGGAGCTGTGGAGGGGCCCTGGGATGGCTCCTTCCTCTCCCTGCTCCGTGATGCCCTTGGGGAGATGGCCCCGGAGCCAACAAGTCTCTGGTGGAACCAAGCAGGGGATGAGGCGGCGTTGCCCTGACTTCAAGCTCGGACAGGAGGTGGGAGCTGCTGGGACGGCTCCATCCTGGGCTCGGCATCCTGTAGGGATGGCTCCATCCTGGGCTCGGCATCCCTGCCCGATGCTGGGAGCAGCCCGCGGGGCTGTAGCTGATGGCAGGACCCGGTCTCTGTGTCCCTGGGCTCACAGCGCTGCCCTGGAAGCGGGCAGTGGGACAAAGCACGGCCCCCCTTGGCTCACCCTGGCACAGCCCCTGGGCATGGAGGGGTCCCCTCCCTCCCCATCTCCCCCCCATTCTCCACCACTCGATTTCATGCATCGTTTCGTGGTTTGATTTGCACCGGCATGCGGCTCCTCGGCCCCCGGCGCCCCACGGGGACACCCCTGTGCCGGGAGGGTGTCGGTCCCGCCACCCCCGTGTCACCTAACACGTCTGTACAGATTAACTTATTACCCCCGACTCCCTCTCCTGGGTTTTTGGGCTCTCTCCGTGTGCCGGCGGCTCCCGGGGGGCCGTGGCGTGGTGGGACAGGGGGCTCCGGTCCCCGTCCCCGCCGGTTTTGTGCTGCTCCGTGTCACCTTCACCCATCCAACATATCTGGGTTTGGGGAACCGGGTTGGGGCGGGGGGCGTGGGGAGGGGGGGGTCTCGTGTCCGTTTTGGGGTCCACTTTTCGTTGTTGCTTTTCGGCCGCGTGTGAAGCTCGGTGCAGTCTGTGATGTTCCGGCCACGGCAGCTCTCCCGATCCCCGGGACGGAGCTCCAGGGAAAGGACGGCCGTGGAGCCCTCCCGGCCTTGCCTCCAAAGGGCAAAGCCAGCCCTGAGCTGGGAGGGGGAACAGAATAAAAAGGTTTGTACCAGAGCTGGGCGAGTCGGTGGCTTCACGGGGTGCTCGTCCCTGGATGGGAGCAGGTTTGATCCCACACGGGGCCGGCAGGAGGGCACGGGGCTGTTCCCGTTCTGGAAACTGAGCCGGGATGAAACTTCTGGCAAAGCGGAGAGAAATCCCTGCTGGGCTGCTTGGCATGGACGTGGAGCAAAGCTCCTCTCTGCTGCTGGGTTGGGAGATTCAGCATCAATTGTGGGAGGAGATGCTGTGGGAGCTGCCACCAGCACCCGTGGGTGGGTGGGCTCGGTGGGTGCTGAGGGTGGGCAGGGGGTCAAGCACCCCAAAACATCCCCCTGCGAGCTGCAAGGAGGGGAAAGCTGGGACGCAGCAGCAGGGAGGGCTCCATGCAGATGGAAGGGTCTGGGAAAAGAGGGCTTTTCCCACTGAAAACCACCTGTGGACACCATTTCGAGGAGGGAAAGAGTCAGTGGGGCCATGCACATGTGTCACACACCAGTGTCACACACCAGTGTCACACACCAGCTCACATGCAGGGCCCGGGGGCTGGCATATCCCACCTTTCCCCCCTGGCTCGTGTTTGTCCCGGCACGGTGCCCGTGCCCACGCCACAGCCGAGCTGTCCCGTGCCAGGCACGGCAGGACAGCTCACGCGAGGGGCTGGAGCCTCGCTCGCAGCACTTCAGTAGCTCAGCAGGGTCCCGGCCTCGGAGCCAGCGGCGGCGCGGGGCCCCCGAGGAGCCGGGGCTGGCGCTGCCTCCGCCGCCTGCTTTTCCCGGGATGCGGAGCCAGGGATGCGGAGGTGCTGGGGATGGATGCCGGGGTGCTTGGCAGGAGTCATGGCCAAAGAAGGATCTCCAAAGGCCTGCTCTGCTCCCTGCCAGCAGCCTCCTCTGCCGGAGCACATCCCCTGCCTGACCCTCCATGGGGGATGCGGTGTCACCCCCTCACGGGTGCTGGAGGGGAGGGGACCGTGGCACAGGGCTCGGCACCATGGGGACAGGAGGGGGTTTTCCCTAAATGGAGTGCAGAGGGATGGCGTTCCCGGCTCGCTGCCTGTGCGGGAGGATGCTGTGGGCAGCCTTGGCCAGAGCGGGAGGCAGAGTGGGTGCCGTGGCCACATTTCCCAGCCCAGGAAGGGATTTGGGGGCTTGCACGGTGTCCTCAGAGATGCCACGGGGTGGGCAGAGGGGTGGCAGGGCAGGATAAGAGGAAAGGGCTGAGAGATGGAGCCCAGCACAGAGCAGCTTTTGAGGTGGGCACAATCTGATGACTTGGGGGCAAGAACCCCTCGGCCAGGCCCAGGCCACCGAGTGCCCCTCAGAGGGCAGGGACACCCCTCAGGGGGTGTCTTTCTGCAGAGTTGTCACAGTCCATGTCCCCCACCAGGGGCTGGTGCCAGGGGAGGTGGGAAGGCCCTAGATCGGTGCAGACAGCTGGCAAACCCTGCCCGCCGCGGGCAGCGGCTCCGAGCGCGTCCCCTCCTGGGATGGGAGCCGGGCTGCAGACCGTGGACAAGCTCCTCGCCTTTAAACTGGAGTCAGATTCCTCGCTGCTGGCTCGGGGTGCAGGAAACTGTGCCCAGGAGCAGGTGAGGAGGGACCCCACTCTAACAAGAAGGAGACGCATGAAATTCGCTGGTTCCACTCCCCTCAGCAGGCAGCCGGGGGCTTTTCCACTCGACGCCTTTTCCTTCTCCCTCCCTCTTTTATTTTTTCACAGGGGAAGCAAAATTCATGCTGTGTGGCCCCATCGGCCACGGGCAAGCCAGGCTGTGGTGGAATCACACCCTCCAGCCCATGGTGGAGGTGAGGGCACGGGGAGACCCTGAGCCCGTGGTGGGTCACATCCTTGGGACAAGCATTCATGTGCCCACACTCACATCCGTGTGTCCATCGTCATGTTCCTTGTGTCCACACTCATGTCCTCGTGTCCACACTCATGTCCTTGTGTCCACACTCACCTTTCTGTGTCCGCATGTCCACGCTCACCTGGCCTTCAAAGATGGAAACCTCATGGTGCTGCCGGAATCAGGCAGGGAAGCACCGCGCCAGGGATGGGAAAACACATCCATGGGCTTCCTCTTCCTCTCCTTCCTATGACCTACCCCAACAGGCCGGAGCCGTGGGTGATTCAACAACAACAAAACCAAACGAAAAACAATCTCCTCGTGCTAATGGGATTGGTTCTGTCCCTACCACGCACATTCCAGCCCGGCTCGAGGGACCGCTTGGGGGGTGGGGGGAGACGGGGAGGATAATGAAGCCAAATTATTCCTCCGTCTTCAAATGTCAGAGTTGAGCGCGGTGCCGCTGGCCGGGCCTGGCGCAGCTGCTGGGCCCTGGCGCTGCCGCGGGGAAGCGGAGCACCCTCGGAGCGCAGCCAGGGACAGGCATTTTCCATTCCCTGGCCTTCATTACTTCTTGGAACGCGGGCCCTGCTGGCCGGGCCGCAAGGGGCTTCGCTTCCCTGCGTGTTTATTCGCGCGGCCGTGTGTTCTCCTGCCAGGTGAGGAGCGCAGCCAAGCTGGTCGGGGGAAGCTGGGATGTGTGGCTGTGGTTTGGCTGGGCGGATGGGAGCCAGGCTCCCTGATGTGCCGGGGTGGTGGTGCAGCACTTGCTCCCCCCTGGAGCCATCCCTGGTTCCAGGGGGATGACACGTGTTGGACACGGAGGGACCTGCCGGATCGTGGCGTCGCTGTGGTGCCAAACGGTGCTGGGAATGACCAACGCCGCCAGCTGAGCGGGAGCCAGCTCCTGCGGGAATCAGCTCGCCATGTGGGAGTGGAAGGAGCCCAAGATTCCAGCAAGAAGGTGCTGGTCCTTCCCTCAGGCCAGACCCCACGTGGCTCCGTGCTCCGTGTCCTGCTCATTCCTGCTCCTCCCACTCGCTCGCCAGCACAGGGCACAGCATTCCCACACTCCGTGTTTCATCCGGGCTGGATAACGCTGCTCCACAGGGTGGGTGACACTGCCTGGGGGTGGGAATCCATCCCGGCAGGGAAGGGATGCTGCTCTCCCGGTGTGTTGTGCCAGAGCTGAGCTCGTTGTGTTGGATTGGCTCTGAAATTGGGGAATTGGGCTCCTGCAGGGCTTGGCTGCACCCTGGGATGGTGGGAGCCTACAGAGCTCATCCTCAGGGACTCAGGTATCCCACATTCCTGGGGGTCCCACATCCCTGGGGGTCCCACATCCCCGGGGTTGGCAGCCACTCTCCACCATGGAATTCTCCGCAGTCCTGGCAGTGCTGATGCTCCAGGGGGAAGGAGAGGATGATCCACCTCCATCAGCCTCCAGGAGACAAAACATCTCCATGGGGAAATGTGTCCAAAGGGGCAGGATAAAAGGGAGGGAGAAAGGCTGGTCCATCTTCCTGGCACAGCAGACACACCCCAGCCTGCATTCCCGACCTTCCCCGGGCTCACGCTCTCGCTAGGATTACACAGGGATTAGCAGGGAGCAGTGGAGCAGAAATCCAGAGGGAATAAAACCAGGGAGAAGCACTGGCACTGAGAAACCCCAGCACACCCTCCGGGCAGGCAGGAGATGGAGCTGGGATTTCACCAAGGAAGAGCGAGGGAGGTCATCGCAGCCTCCTCCACAACAAGGGAAAATAAAGCTGCCAAAAATCTAACAAGAACTGGGAAAAAAACCCTGTGCTGGGAAAAATCTAACAAAAATTGGGAAAAAAAACCTGGATGCTGCTGCTGGGAGCTGCGAGGAATTCCTGCTCCTGAGGAGGATGAAATGAGGAGGTCGGAGGGAAAGGCAGTGCTGCCAGCTCATGATTTTGTCATTACTCTCCCAGTGTTGGCTGTGGATTTTAAAGCCCAGCTGTGGGAGCCGTGGGATACACAAGAGCTTGGCTTGCAGCAAAAGGTACATGGAGAGACCTCATGTTTTGCAAGGAGAAAAACAAACAAAAAAAAAGGTGAAAATATGACTCAAATATATCCCGAAGGCTTGAAATCAAGATCAGAAAGAAGAAGAATGTAAATAGTTTGGAGTTTATTCCTTTTTTTTTTTTTTTTTTTTTAACCCAGTCCAGTTAGAGTTGTGATTTTCCAGGCAGACCACTGCTCTCCACAGTAGGAATTCCAGGCTTTTCCAGGCCTGCCTGGACATACTGCGTGCATGGGATAAATATATTACAGTTGTGTGAGTCGCTCGGATTGCTGTGCTAACACTGGTCATAAAATTCACCTTAGATATAAGGCAGGCTGCTCGGGGAAGCGGGCTAAGTGCACTCAACAAATAACGAAGAGAAATAAAAATAAATATCAAATGGCCCATAAAATCAAACAATAATGGTAACTAAAAAGTTCCTGGATTTGCTGCCAGAGGTAAAATCCCATCAGCGATATGAAATAACAAGAAATGCCCCCCCTTGGCTCCTTCTCCACATGACACAAGTCAGCACGCCTGGTCACCAGAGTAGTTATGGAATACGTCTTCCTTCCAGGGTCTTATAAATGCATTTTTCCTGCTTTGAGAGACCTTCTGGGGTTCAATTTAACTGGGATCTGGGGAACATGTGAAAGGCATTTACAGCATCCAGCCCAGCCCCGCTTTTCCTGCAGGGGAAGCAGAGGTGTGACATTCACAGCTCCCACCGCCGCCCCACCTGGGATGGAGAGGGCCACAGCCCTTTGTGGGACAGAAATAGCTGCACTTAAAATATCAGGGTGGACCTAAAAATAATAAAGGGAAAGCGTTTGTTTTAAGGCTTTTGCAGATCAGGGTGTGCTGATCAGGTGAGGAGCAGCTGAGGGAGCTGGGGAAGGGGCTCAGAGGGAGGAAAGGAGGCTCAGGGGGGACCTTGTGGCTCTGCACAACTCCCTGACAGGAGGGGGCAGCCGGGGGGGGGGGTCCCAGGGGACAACAGGACAGGAGTTGCACCAGGGGAGGTTTAGGTTGGATATTGGGAAAATTTCTCCATGGAAAGGGTGGTCAGACCTTGGCAGGGGCTGCCCAGGGACGTTTGGAGTCCCCATTCCTGGAGGTGTCCAAGGAATTCCTGGACATGGCACTCGGTGCTCTGGGCTGGGGATAAGGTGGGGATCAGTCACAGCTTGGACTCAGCGGTCTTGGAGGTCTTTTCCAACCTAAATAACTCCATGATTCCATAAAGTGACCCCTGGAGAACGGGGGAGGTGTCAAGTGAAGCCAAGCTGGAAGTGGGACAACCATGAGATGTTGGGAACACCAGAACAACAAAAAGAGCACCCCTGGAGCAGGGGGGAGAGCCGGGTGGGAGCTCCTGCAGCTCCAAATTCCAGCAGGGACAGGGGATGGAACACCAGGAGGGTCTCTTCCTGTGCTGACATCTCATCCTCTGTGCAGGTCGTGTCTAAAATAACAAGGCCCCGAGGTCCTGGCCGGGGTCTCAGTGTGCTGCAGCAAAACAAATAGCAAATTAATAAGTACTGCTTCCCTTGCTCCCCAAGGTTTTGCGAGGCTTAATTAATGAATGTCTGTAAAACGCATTTGGAGCTGGGAATGAAATGTGCTGTGGAAATGCCAAATATTTTTAATGCTCCAGCAGATTTAGGAGGTTTAAATAAGAAAAATACACAGCTTTTCCTCTCCGAAACAGATTGCTCTCCTTGAAGCAAAGAGCTCCAGAACATGAAGTTTTCATCAGGCTGACTTGAAAGGGAGTTTTCACGGCTTTCCAAGCGCGTCTATTCTCATGTACGAATTCCCCCCTTTCCCTTCTACAGATGTGGACCCCGAGCATGGGAAATCAAAGAAATCTACCCCCGGCCGTTGGCAGGGCCAGCGCTATGAATAATTTCCTGATTCCCACTGATGACTGGAATGCCCCCTCGACCAGATGCGCGCCGGCTTTAGGAATTACACGGACCCCGCGTGGCCTCGGTGGCTTTGGGGAGAGCTGGGAGGGCTCTGATGCCGACCATGTGTGGGGACGGAGGCGGTTTTGGCACCGGGACGCGCAGGGATCTCCAGCGACAGGACTGCACCCTCTGGAGGGTACTGCTGCTCCTGCACGGGGAGGTTTTGGCCAAAAATCCCGCTCCAGAACGGCCCAGGTGGCCTGGCAGGAGGTTTTGTCCCCACCAGGGCTGTCCCCGCAGTGATCCTGCAGGTGACATTTAGTGATCCACAGGTGGAATCCCGAGGGAAAGTGCTGGGATTTCCAGGGCAGGCTGCCGTCCGATAATGCTCGGATGGAAGGAACTGGTGGCCTGTGGGGTGGTGACAGACCCCTGGGACCCCGCAGCTGTGGGGCGGTGACTGTCACCGGGACATCCGAGGGATGGGGACAGACCCCCAAGTCCTCTCAGCCATGAGGCAGTGACAGACCCCCAAACTCCTCAGTCTGGGGGGGGTGACAGACCCCTGATCCCCTCAGGCTGGGAAGGTGACAGATCCACGGTTCCCTCAGCCATGGCGGTGACCGCCCCGGCTCCCCCAACCCCGGGGGAGGTGACAGCCCCCGGTCCCCTCAGCCATGGACAGGTGACAGCCCCCGATCCCCTCAGGCTGGGAAGGTGACAGATCCACGGTCCCCTCAGCTCCGGAGGGAGGTGACAGCCCCCGGTCCCCTCAGCCCCGGGTGGAGGTGGCAGCCTCCGGTCCCTCAGCCCCGGGGGGAGGTGACAGCCCCCGGTCCCCTCAGCCCCGGGGGGAGGTGACAGCCCCCGGTCCCCTCAGCCCCGGGTGGAGGTGGCAGCCCCCGTCTCTCACCCATGGGGAGGTGACAGCCCCCGGTCCCTCAGCCCCGGGGGGAGGTGACAGCCCCCGGTCCCCTCAGCTCCGGAGGTGGCAGCCCCCGGTCCCCTCAGCCCCGGGGGGAGGTGACAGCCCCCGCACTCCCGCGGGGCGGTGACACGGCGGTGGCGGTGGCGGCGGGGCGGCGCCAGGCCCGGCGGGCGCGGAGCGGAGCCCGCGGCTCCCGGTCCCCGCCGCTCCTGCGCCTTTAACGCGGCGGCCCCGCCGCCTCCCCCGCGGCACCGGCGGCGGCGGCGGCGGCGCTCGGCGATGGCGGAGTCCGGCGGGGCCGAGTTCGGCGCGGAGCGGCCGAGCAGGTGAGCGGGGCCGGCGCGGCCTAGGCCGGGCAGCGGGGCCGGGCCCCATCGGAGCCCGCGGGGCTCCGCCGCCTTCCCCCGGGCCCGGGGTCACGGAGCGCCGGCCTGGCCGCGGAGCCGCTGCCCGCGGCAGCACGGCCCGGTGCCTCAGGGGCCGGGGATTGTCCTGAGCGGGGCCCGCGGGAAGGGAACGACCGTGATGAGCAGCGGCGCTGCTGCTGCTGCTCGTGGGGTGTGTGAGGAGGGAGGCTGAGGTTTGGGGGAGGCTCTAAAGCAGAAAATGGTGTGAATCCTGTAGTCAATCCTACAGTGAATCCCACCCAGTGAAACCCCCGCAGTGAATCCCACCCTGGGTCAGGTCTGTGGAGCCACCAGCTCTGCAGGTTTGTAGAGACACCAGGCGCAGCAGTTCCAGAGACTCCCAATTTTTGGTGTTTCAGGCCCATTCTGCTGCCCCCCATCCCCTCTGCTGTGCCCTCAGCCTGCAGATCCAACCCAGGCCCTGATTTTGGGGGGTCTCTCAGGCTTTGAAGGCAGCACAGAGCAGGTGGTACCTGTCGGGGTGATGCTCTGGGTGTTGCAGGTGGTACCTGCTCACGGAGGAGTTTCTGTTCCCAGGGTTTTCCTGTCTGTCGCCATCCCGAGCTCGTGTTGGACAGTGTGTTCGGGGAGTTGTGGTGTCTGGCTCGGGGATGTTACGCTGTCGCTGTCAGCCTGGGCTGTCACTTCGCTTCAAAGCATCGTTTATCCTCAGCTTCGCTCAGCGTTGCCTCCTGAAATAACCACCCGTGTGTGTCACGCCGTGGAGGGGAAGCCCTCCCAGGCATTGTTTAGTGCTAGAGAAGCCTCTCTGAATCCTCACCTATAGATATATCCTATTTTTTTCCCCCTCAGTGACCACCTGTGCTCCTTGAAGCTCCGTGCTGTGTCGCCTGTGGCATCTCATTTTATCCCTCTGCACCTCCTTTTCCTTTCTTAGGCAGGAATTCCAGCACTTCTTACTCCAGGTGTTGGTAGCACTGCTCCCCTGGCACTTGGGAGTTCCCTGGGCGTGCAGCAGTGAGAAATGGAAGTAATTTGTTTCAGGGCTGTGATAAATCACCCAGGCTGGAGCTGCAGCAGTTTTATTCCCCCAAGCTGCAGCTCCGTCGTGTTCCCTATCGCTGTGTGTTTATTTTCTTTGTTAATTTTAAAGCAAAGCCCGTTGAAGTTTGGATCCTGCTTCTTGTTGCTTGGGAGTTTAAAGGATTTTTACTTGTTTAAAGGTGGATTTATTGGGGAATACGAGGAGAAACCTCATGGGGGACTTTGGATGTGCTCTAGAGCCTGAGGAGGATTCCAAGGGCATTCCCTGGCGGCGGTGATTCCTTGTTAGGTGCTTCCACTTGTGACTTCTTTGCACTTCTTATTGACTCTCTAAGGCAGGAGGACAGAGGCTCTGGGTGCTGTTTCACACATGCCATTTGGATGGTGCACTGCAGCTCCAACACCACGGGCAGAATTTCCATCTTTGGAATTGCTACTGCTTGCCCAGGAGCTGTGGCTGCCCCGGAGCAGGAAAATTCACTTCTCTGCTGGGATCCTGCTCTTTCATTCAACACAGAACAGGCTGGGCAAGACCATGGGGACAAAAGGCCCTGGACACGCTGATGGCACAAGATAAAGCCACTCCTGGGCATTGAAAAGCAAACAGCCCCAATCTTCTATTTTGAAATAAACTTGGAGTTTGGTTTTTTTTTTTTCCTTTCTTCCTCCTTGGGTAGAATTTCATGACTTACAAATGGGTTTCATATTTTACTCCCAGCCCTCTTTTATCACGTAGAGGGAGAGTTTCAGGCTGCAGAATTCACTCTGTAGCACTGGGGATGTGCTTTGGGGTCAGGGAGAGGAAACCTGGAACCCTTCGGGATCCCCAGCAGGAGAAGCTTCTGTGCTTGAGGCATCATTGCTGCAGCATTGGTGAAGTGGGGTTGTGCAAAGCAGGGTCACAAAAATCTGGGGAAAATGTCATCCCAGATGCTGGAGAGAGTGTTCCCGTGCAGGCCTTTCCATGGGAACTGATTGAGGTGTCCAGACAAGCTGTCGAGGAGTTAATTGGGAATAATCCCTTGAAGGACACGCTGGCGTGTTTGCTGTGAAAACCAGGATGAACAGGCAAGGTCTTATCTCAAACGTCTGGGTTCCCATCAAGGGGATGCTGACCTGAACTTCCCAAACTTTATTCCTTCTGAGAAAGTGGTGGGAAGGAGAGGAATGTCCGGGGGGATGGAGTAAAACCACAAAGGGGGAAGATAAGGGCTGTGAGCCTGCCTTGCTCTGGTGTTCCTGTCATCTCCTACAGCTTCACCCTTCAATCAGACTTGGTGTTTTTTTCCCTTTTGGAGCCGAAGTGGAGTTTTTGTAGGGTTTCTATGATCCATCCTCTGCCACATGGCAAGTTTCAGACAGATTTAGTTGTTAGATCTGGTAGACGTGGTGTAAATGTTTATGCTCTAACTGAATCACTGTAAAAATAACTGCTGCCTGCTCTTGCAGTGTTGGGAGAGTCCCGAGCTGGGGGTTTTATTTAGATCAAAAGTAAACTTGGGGGATGCTTTAAAGGTTCCTGTCCTACCTCCAAGTGTTGTGTGGCTTTGTAAGGAAGGGCCTCACAGGGTGGGATGGTGGTTAAAGCATCTTTCCCCGTTTCTCATTTATTAAGAAATGCTGGAGTTGCACAGAAATTTGGGATCTTTAAGAAAAGCTGTTCTGGTGGCCTTGGGCGGCTCTGTTCAGGGCAGGGTGGCACAAAGCCTGTGCGGGACAGAGCTGCCCACGGAGCTGGGAAGCAAAAGGATGTTAGGATGGGCACAAACCTGAGTGCAGAGGGTTCAGGTGAGCAGAGGAAGACATCTGAGCTGGAATTTGGTGCTGCAATGCCGAGTGCCGGGGCAGCTGCTCCCACCTGCCGGGAAACACCAATTCCCTCATTTCCATGGAAGCAATGGTGGTTTTGCTGCTGCTCTCTGCTGTTTCATCACCTTGTGCTGTTTTTGCTTGAGCTCCCTGGTTGCTCCTGGGCTCTAATCTGGAGGGTGGAGGTGCAGGGAGGGGAGAGGAGTACCTACTCTGCACGTAGCTACTCTTGTTGTGCTATTGCCACACTGCCCACGCTGTGCAATCCATGCTGCAGAAACAGCCCGGCACAAGCACCGCTCCTGCACCTCTGGAAAAGCTGGAAGTTTCCCCGAGTTCTTCCCAGGTGTGGAGCGGGGGCCCGGGATGGTTGTGTGGGACAAGGTGGGGAGTGATTTTCTTGCTGTGGGGACCTTTCTGCCCCGCCAGAGCTGTTGGCAGAGCTGGCACGGGCTGTCCCCACGGGGAAGGTGACCCAGAGGTTGCTGAGCTGTGCAGAGCCCAGGCAGGTCCTGACGGAATTTTGGATGGACGTGCCCAAAGCGCCACGGATCGGCTCCCAGAGGGGATGGGGGGAGGAGGCCGGTGTCCAGCAGTGCCTGTGCGCGGGCCAGGTGACACTTTTGGGGTGGCCTTGGTGGCTCTGCTGTGCTTCCCGACACCACTAGGTGCCTCCCGGCCTTTGCACTGCTGGGAGAGGCTCGGGAGCACCCGCTGCTCCCTCGGGCTGCTCCAGCAGCGCTGGCTTGGGGCACGGCTCTGATTTTTGGGTTATTTTGGACGTGGCACCGCTGTAGCTTCGCTTTTCGCACAGCAGGGTTTGTCCCTAAGCTGGGGGAGCGTGGAGCTGTTTAAGGCAGAGCTGTCAGGGAGTATTGAGTGCGCAACGAGCCTGAACTTGGGGGTGTACGTGGATTTTATGGGATGTGAACCCCACAGTCTGAGGGTCCCTGTGTGCCTGACTCTGTCACTGCTGTCACACTGCCACAGCAATGGACGTACTCCGAGTGATTTTTGTGTTTGCTCTGTTTGTTCCTGGCTCAGAGGGATTAAATTTGGGGCTGACAAAAAATAATCACCATGAGAGTTATGGGGTGGGGGAGCATCTTCCCATTCTCAGGCGCTGAGACAAGTGCGGGTCGAGGTGGTGGCAGGGCAGGGCGGTGGCGGTGATGAGTGATGAGTTTTACCTCTCCAGCTGTCACCTCTCTGCTGGGACCAGAGGAGAATCCCAGTGCAAGACCCTCTGTTGTAGCTCTAAACATGGGTAGAAAAAGGAGAAATAGCAAATCCTTGTAAATAATCTCACTGTGACATTTTTGCCCCTCCAACCCCCGGTATCCAAACCTGGGCTCATGGAATCCTCACCTGAGAGTCCCACTGGTCCTTTGGCTGCTGAATAACCAGCACCAAACTGCTTTTCCCACTGCACCAGCACAAAGATGCCTCTGGCTCTGTGACAGAAACATTTGAGAAATCTGATTCTGGGGGGTTTTTGTTGCTGTTTTTCTTCCTCCTCCACAATTTGTCCTGGGTACAGCACGTCCTGCCCGGAGTCTCACGTTGAAACTCCGGGCGGTGGCACGGAGTTTAACGTGTTCACATCTTTCACCCTCCACTTTTTTGCTGCTCTGTTTTACCAGGCCAGCCAGCTTTTTGACAGCCATCCAGTTTTATTAGTGCAGAAACCAAAATCCCACCTCCTTTGGCTTGCAAACAAGCTCCTGATTGATGCCTGGGAGCAGAATAAATTCGTGTGTGTCTGTTGGGCCCCGTGTGAGCCCGGCTCAGAAGAAAAGAAAAACAGAGATTTTGGAAATGTCTGGGACTTCTAAGGGCATAAAAAAAAATTTTAAAAAGAAATAAATTGAAAAGCTTCTTGCTGCTTTACCTTTGGGCTACAGTGTGTCCTTGGTTCCAGCTTGGGGGAAATGGGATGCAGATAAGCAAATCAGGGGATCAGCAGGACCTGAGACAGAAAGCACTGGAAAATGAACCAGGTGCCTCCTGGCTTCTGTAAAATCCAGCTTTAATTGCTGTTTTCACCAAGTTGCAGGGCTGAACCAGGCCTGGGTTGGCTGGTAGTGGTCAGTGTGGGAGCACAGCAGTGCCCAGTCCCATCCCAGTGCTGGCCAGTCTGGCTGCTGGGAGAGGAACCAGCCTTTGGGACTCTGAAATAGAACTAAAAAAACGACTTCGTCTGCTGGGTTTTGTCCTTTTCCTTTCTTAAATCGTGAATGTTCTTTGCTCTCCCTTTGCCAAACATTAAATTCCCTTAAATTTTGAGGCTGGAGACTTTTCAGACTTTCCTGTTGCACTTGAGGCATTTTCCAGAGGGCCATTATTTTCACACAAAATCACTCCTTCTGAAACTCAGCCCCATTTATAATCCCTTCATTTGAGCCCTGCAAATTGCCAGTCACTTTTAAATAGCGGTATTAGTCTCAGGCTCTCTCCTTTTATTTATTGCTTTGATGAAAGAGATGGTGTCAGGAGTGGAAAATGAGTGGAGGCAGAGGAGGGAAACGGGAGAAATTAAGGGAAGGAGTTGGAAAAGGGAACAAAGAAATCGATTAAACGCTTTTTTTTTTTTTTGCTCCCATATCTTGAGGATGATTACGTTTCGCTGGAAAACATCCCCTTCATTCAGAGTGTTAATATTTAATTAGCTGCTGATCATTAAGTGCTTGTTGTGGTTGCTAATTTGGCCAGGAAACGCTGTAAATGCTGCTGGGAACAGAAGTAGGTTAACAGGGCAGGTATTTTTGTGCCTCGGTGCCTCATCTTCTTTGCCCCCAAACTTCCAAGGAAACTTCTTGCTGCGTCTTCTCAGAGGGATGCAAAGGCCACGGGAACGTCATCCCAAAAATCCCAAATGAGAGTCTGGGAAGCAGCAAATCCGCAGTGAAGGGCTCAGCCTTTCTGCCCTAACGGAGCATTTGTGAGTGTGAAGTGCTGAAAACTCATTTTCATCATTTGGGCATGTGATATAAAGCCTCAGGATCTGAAATATTACAGTCACCATGGCTACCAGTGACTTATCTGAGGGAGTTTGACTTTTGTTTTGATTTTAAGTGTCTTAATTGTAGTTTAAAAATCAGAATCTAAATGTGTTTTTTTACTTAGGCATGAAACTAAAGGCATTAAATGATTTGCATTATTAAAATATCTATAATGCTGCCTGTCAAAGGTTCCTAAAGAAGGTCCTTAATATTCATCCCTTATGTTCTAAATAAAGTTACTCTCCAGCTTTATGGGAGTTCTGCTTCTCTCACCACAAAAAATGTCTTGCAGGTGCCTCGCTGGCTATTTTGCAACCCCAGCCCTCTTGTTTAACCTTGGGAAAGCTGTGCCACTCCATACCTGGTGCTTTCCCACACATTCTGCTGCTTTTCCTCCTTCCCCTCCTGTCCCCCAGCCGTTCCCCGCGGGGTCCCACCTCTGGAGCTGGTGTTTATGGAAGAGTTTGGCTGCTGGAAGTTTGCCCTGCTCAGGAATCCTGCCAAACCCCCTCAAGTTTCTCCTGGATGAAAAATTACCGAGCACCACCTGCCCAAAAAGTGGGAAAACGTGAGCTGGGATGGAGAGCACCAAAGTGCCCCTCCTTCCATGTTGTAACAGAAGAGGAGGAACACGACAGGCAGTGATGCAGCCAAAGATTTTTCTGCCTTAATTCAATCACTAAAATGTTACAATCTGTCCTGCTCTAATTCTCTCCACTTGTACTTGTGCAGCGGTTGCAAACATGCTGAAATATGAACTCATGCTTGGTAAGCCTTTAATTCCAGCTTTGATGTTTTTAATCATCAGTACAGATTTGGTAAAAATGATTCATTAGCTTGAAACGCATCTTGGATTCCACGTGACGCTGTGGGGAACGGAGGAGGCAGCGCCAGGGGCCGCTTGTTCTTGGGATGTTCTTTGTGCCTGAGCTGATTCTTGAAGTGTGGCCCTCAACATCTCAGCTTTAGAGGCCTCTTGGGTGTCCAGATGCCTCCTCTCTGCATCTGGTTTCGGTCAAAACCCGAGCGTTCCTTGCTCAGAAATGTGTGAGCAGAGCCCGTGGTCAGTGAGCTCGGGGCGAGGGCTCCTCTCTGGGTGCAGCAGCAGGAGGATTCCTGGCCTTGTTTGCCTTCCCTGCCTTCCCTGCCCGCTGTCTGCCCGGAACCACTCCCTTAACCCTTGCTGGGACATCTCCACACCCTCCCTGAGCACCAGGGTTCGGGCTGGGGTTGGTTTCCCTCGCGCTGAGCTCTATCCCGTAGTGACCAGAGAGGATTGAAAGCAATCTGGCTTCAGAGCAGCGGCTCGGAGACAAATCCTCAATCCCATTACTTGTTCCCTGGCAATCCCTGGTTGGATCTGGGGTACCAGGGATGTTATCAGAGCCTCTGAGGCTGCTGCCCAAAAGGCATCGCCCTCCTGGCTCAGCGTGGCTGTTGGATTCCAGCTTCCCCCGCCGTGCGTGCCATGGATATAAAGATCCCTTTCACAGCTGTTCCCATATGGAAAGTGGCATTCCTGTCCCTGTAAAGCCACCTTTGTGCCAATACATCCACGTGAGAGGCCCTGTCGCTGTGAGGATGTTGGGATCCCCGCCGTGGGATGTTGGTGTGGGTGTGATTTTTGTGTCTTGGGTTTTTCCAATGGATAAATTCGGGTGCAGCCACACGCCTGACCCTGCTCCAAGCTGAGGTGTTGAAGGACTCTCTGACCACAGAAAACCCACAAAACTCCAGCTTTTTGAGGACAAAGACGAGCATCCCGAGGAAAATTCCAGAAGCTCCCCAGCCCTGCCTCCCTCGGAAAGGGAAGGAGCAGAATAAACACTTTCTCCCTGTTGTGCTGAAAGGCTTTTGTCTCCCGGGCGCGTTCTGAGCTGCGAGGAGGAGCAGCAACTCTTCCCAAGTTTTGTCTTCCAGGCTGCTCCTGCTGTAACAAATTGTTAAGCAACAAGTACACGGCATTTGGAGATCTGGGATGAGATAGGGACAGCCTCACAAAGGCACTCTCAGATGTTCAAGGCTTCCTTTTGTGCTCGGGAGTTTTATATATTTATTTTTTACTCTCTGCCATCCAACTGCTGCTCCTCTTCTCCCTCCGTTCCTGGCGCTGGAGTGGGAGCCAAGGCCATGGATTCAGGCGTGCTCCCGTGTCCAGCCAAGCCTGCTCTTATCACAAATCCCTTTTTTCTCCCCGCAGAGCAAACACTGCTTGGTGCTGTTCTCTCACCTCTCCTCCTCCCCCTTTGTTTTCCGTAAATCCCTTCCTTGATTTCTCATGCTTTCTGTGGATTTTGTTTTGTTTCCAACTTCTTTTTTTCTCCTTAAAATCCTTTTTTTTTTCCTTTTCCTGGACATTAGCGATGCTTTTTCTTTTGTTTTGCCTTTTTTTCCCCCCTCCTCAGGGTATTGTGTAATCATTGGATCCTTTTATTCTACCCCTGTAAATAGACAAAGGAACCAGAACAGGGAGTTTTTCCTGGAGTAGCTGTTCCATTACCTGTTGAAATGAATCCCACATCCAAACACCTTTATTCCACACAGATGGACCCACCCACCCTCAGCTAATCCTGTAAAAGTGAATTGAGGAAGAGGAAAAAAGAGGAATATTCGTGCAGGTGACACTCGTTGTGTGACGAGAACCTGCGCTGTGAGGGCTGTGGCTCCAGGGACAGCATTCCAGGAGGGATGAACCCCAAGGCTGGGAAGAGGAATGTTTGAAATCAGTATTAAAAAAAGCACTGAGGAAAATTCCCATGAGGAGACTCCTGCAGGAGATCGAGTGTGAAGAAGTCACAACAAATCGGGAATTGCGGCTCCCGCCGGATCTGTCCCTGCGGATTTTACCTGTCCAGCCCGGAGCAGAGCAGCTTTGCTGGGTGGCTGATGCTGTGTCCAGAGGGAGCATCACTTCCGTGCTGCTGCTGGACGTTTCCCCCTTCCTCCCCCAGCAAATCCAAATTCCAGAGAGGAGAGGGAAAGGGGTTTGACGTGGTGAGAATCCACGCCTCGCTCCCCCAATCCCTTCCCTCTTTTTCCTCGGGAAGAGCCGGAGTGGACAGACATTTCTTGGCTTGCAGAGTGTGGATAAAAGTCCTGTCAGCAACTGCCTTTTTGCTAATCCTTCTTATTCCGGCAAGGAATACTCCACGCTCTGCTCCGAGGCTCTTTAGAGTGCTTTGATTTTAGGGTGGGGATTTCAGACCACCCTCACCCGGCTGAGCACCACCAGCCATCCCAGTAGGAGCTCCGATGGATTTTTTGAGGCATTCCCAAGCCTGAGGAGCTTGAACCAGCCTGCCAAGGTTTGCTCTGTGCATCCCAGCGAGCTCCAGAGCCGCCCTCCCAGTGCTCTGATGGACATCCCAGATTTCCCCTCGATCCCTCTCCCTAAAGCTTGCAGGAAATTGCAACCCGATAGGAGCGAGCCCTGTCCATTGTTCCTCATTGTTCGAGGATTGTTTACATCCCCTTTTTTGTTATCCCATCTCCCTGACTCTTCCCTGACCTCGCCGGCTCGTTTGGTCCATTGTGTGTGGCTGTTGTTGTTCCAGGGAGTTCTGAGGGAGGAGGGTTGGAGCAAACCCTGGGATTACTCAGCCCCAGCCTACTCCTCTTTGGCTTCATTGCTTTATTCCACCTAAATAATAATAACAATAAAGATGATAATTCCCTCTAAGTGCAGTCCTAAGTGCACTCTCCCGCTGTGGATTTGGGAGCAACTCACGCAGCTTCCCAGACTCGGGATAATCTCCTTGGGATTTTTTAATGTCACGTTTCCATAAAACATTCCTCAAGAACGCAGAGACCCAGCAGCAGGATGCTCCTGGAAACATCAGCCCCGTCCCGAATATTGATCCTTGTGTTTTCTCCCCAGGAGCACACAGGATCTTGATCCTGAAAAGTCGGTCAGAGCTGGATTAAATTTGCAAACCAATTTGGGATTTCCCATGAGCGAGCGGGCTCCGGGAATCTTGCAGTTGGTTCTGGAGTTCTTTCCGGAGCATCCCACAGCCCCTTCCCCTGGAGCAGGGCTCCTGCTGCCTGCGAACGCAGCGTTCCCACTGACAAGTGCATCTGAGGCCAGGCAGATCCCGGGATGATGCTGGGGAACACGTGTGAGAGGCACTGGGAAAAGCAAGGAAATGTTTACGCTGGGAGGGGACTGTTGACAGTGCAGTTCAAACAGCTGACGTTATTCAGGGCAGCCAGTGCCGTGCAATATTTTGCTTTTTGCTCCTCTCCTGGGGGTCAGGCAGAAGGGAAGGATCGAATGGGGCTGGTAGGGCTGTCCTTGGCCGGAGCAGGGAATCCAGCAGCTGCAGGCAGGGAAGGTGGTGAGGAGAAGCAGCAACTGTGGCTCGGTGTCGTGGTTGAAGTCGAGGTCAGGGTGGACTCTGGGGCAGCTCAGCGTGGAGACGCCAACATTCCCTGGAGACTGTGGCCCCAGGAGATGTTTGGGTGGTGTCTGGAGCCCCTGCAGGGTTGTCAGCAGTGCCAGAGGAGAAATGTGGAAGCGTTTTGTGCTGGGAGAAGGGAACACGAGGTGCTGATGTGCTGGGCGGCTGTTGAGCTGGGAATTTAATTTGCCTTCCAACTGGTCCCAGTTCCCGTGTGTCCCCATCTCGCTGGGTGGGTATCTGACATTCTGTGTTCGTTTCAAACCAGCCTGTCTCTCTTGTTCTGTTTTTAGCATGGCTGACAAGAACAGCACCCTGAAATGCACGTTCTCTGCTCCTGGCCACAGCACCACGCTGCTGCAGGGACTGGCCTCGCTCCGAGCTCAGGCTCAGCTGCTTGATGTCATCCTCACTATAAATAATGAAGTGTTTCAGGTTCATAAAGTTGTCTTGGCTGCCTGCAGTGACTATTTCAGGTGAGAATCCCATAGGGAAGCAGGCATTTTTACCTTTCCCGTGCGTTTGCTGTCTCCCCATCCTCCCCCACCCCAACCTCCCCACCGCACCCCAAAAGTCCCACCCCACAGAAACCTTTGGAGGTTTCGTTTGCTCCACGGATGTCTTGCAGGCAGGTTGAGGTTCAGGATCAGTCCCTCTGCACTCAGGTTTGTTCAGCTACAGCTGCTGGGCCAAGACAGGAGCCCAAGCCCAAGTTTTGAACCCACCTGGGCAGGTGTTGGTGCTGCTTTTGCCCTGGAGCCACTTGAGCTGATTTGGAGGTGGCAGTGAGGGCTCCAGAATGAGGCATCCCATCCTCCTGCTCTCTTTGACCACCACTGATTTGTCTGTAGTGCTCCCTGCCCATGGGCTGAGAGCACCGAGGTCCTGAGAGCGCTCCCCAGATCCCAGAAGATCCGGGAGAACCGTCCCAGCTGGTGTGGGTTGAAAACCGGAGCACCGCGAGGAGTTTCCGCAGCCAAATTAACGCAGAGGGAGCCAAGTGCAGGGCAGGGAATTCAGTCCTGAGTGAAAACAGGTGTTTTATCCATCTTGCCTCTGTCACAGGATCGCAGAATTGTGGTTGAGGTTGGAAAAGGTCTCCGAGGTCATCAAGTTTAACCTTGTCACCCAGCCCAGAGCTCTGAGTGCCACATCCAGGCCTTCCTTGGACACCTCCAGGGATGGGCACTCCAAACCTCCCTGGGCAGCCCCTTCCAAAGTCTAATCACTCTTTCCATGAAGAAATTCCTGCTGATGTCCAACCTGAGCCTCCCCTGGCCCAGCCTGAGGCTGTTCCCCCTTGTCCTGTTGTTCCCTGGGAGCACAGCCCGACCCCCCCCGGCTGCCCCCTCCTGTCAGGGAGTTGTGCAGAGCCACAAGGTCCCCCCTGAGCCTCCTTTGCTCCAGGCTGAGCCCCTTTCCCAGCTCCCTCAGCTGCTCCTCAGGACTGACTCTCTCTGTCCAGCTCCTTTGGAACGGCTCTGACTGGGAATGGCTTTGAGTCTGGGATCTTTTGGGGCAGCACCAGTGGCAGCGTGAAGTGAGGGATGTGCTGGAGACACCGGGTGCAGGGGAGCCTCAAACTCATGGAGAGCTCGAGCTGGGAGTTGTTCCCGACTCTGGGAGGGCTGGAAAAGGGGCTGTTGATGGGATTTGCAGTCCCTTGATGTGTAGGTCCTTCCCAGCAGGTAAACAAGACCAAAGGGCTTCACCTGGCATCTCTCTGGCATCCCTGTGCCCGTTCTTCAGCTGCTCCGTGTTCACACACATTTTCCAAGGCTCTTCCCTCCCCTCTCCCTGTGGTAACACAAACCTTCCAGGCTTATCACCCTCCCGAGCAGGCACACAATTAATCCTGGAGCTGCTCTCCCCCCAAGTGCTGATGGCACTGTTTTATTCCTCGCTGCTGGCTGCAGGGCCACTGCCAGCGTGGTTTCACTGTCGAAATCTAATTGCTGAGTAGGTTCCCTGTTAGAACTTCAGTGGTGCTGAAGAATGTCGTCCTGGGGAACAATGGCAGAATAATCCAGCTTTTCAAAAACACTCTGGGTTTTTTTTTTCTGCAGGAAGGGGGAGGGAAAAGAATGAAATTGAGGCATTTATATAATCAGCATTTTAGAACCGTAACACTTTTCGAAGGGAATTGCATTCTAGTGGATGATTTGTCTTCAGCATGGCAACAATAAACGCTTTCCTCTCCCTGCTCAGCTGGTGCAGGAGCACACACGTGGCCGGGTGTCCTCTGGGGCGAGGGATCAGGGCTGGGACATGGGATATGCAGGGATTTGAGCAGAATGCTCTCATCTGCTGCACGGACAAATAATTGGGAACAGCGTTCCTGGTCACTCGGTTACAGCAGGCTGATTTCACATGCAGATATTTCCTTATTTAGGTCATTTAGGATTTCTTGGGTTTATGCTGGACGGCAGCAGGTTTTCTAGCCCGGTTTGGACAGGAAACTTGGAACTCCTGTCTTTTGACAGCGTTCCCAAGATATTCCTTTATTCCTGTGTCGGTGCAGGGTCTGTTCAGCATTTTTTCGGGCTGACTCGCACCTTGGAGTCGGCGCAGGCAGCTCTGGTGACACCACGGATTTACCTTTCCCATGGAAAAGAGCAGGTTACCCATGGTGGAAAAAACCAGCCCAAAATGTGCAGTTTTAAGCTCTTTTGTGTGACAGTTCACGGCCTCGCTGGGACGTGTGTGCAGTGGCAGGGAGTGGTGACACTCCACGTCACCCCATGTCACTCTGTCACCTGCTCTGACTTTGCCTGACCCACAGCTGCTCTGCCGCTGCTCCTTGAGCACCACGGGGTGCAAACCTTTGCCCTGAGCCACCCCTGGGTAACAAAACCCTCTGTAAACGGCCCAAACCCCACAAGTGCAGCCCCGTGCCTGTCCCCATCCCGCCCCCGGCGGCGCTGGGAGCTGCGGCCCCACAGCCCTGGGCGTGGAATGTGCTTCCTGTGGAATTTAGGAGCCTCCCAAGGAGGCGATCCAGGGCCTAAGCTCTGCGTGGCCTGGGCAAGTGATGTGCTCGCAGCTGTGCTGTAACTGAGCCTTTTTCCCCCATTTTTGTTTAATCGCCTGTCAGCCCCCTGCCGTCGGCGTCGCTGGAGGGGCTGCGGCTCCCATTTTTTAAGGCGTTGGGAAGGAGCCTTGGAGGGGAGGTTCTGCTGGAAGACCAAAGCTGTTCACGAGATGTGTTGCACCTGCAATTTTTAAGGCGTTTCGTAGTTCCCTACGAGGTAACAGGATCACAGGGCCTAAAGGCTGTGCTGCCAGGAGTCACTGAGCTCCTACCAGAGGTGTATTCCTTCCTTGTGCTCCCAAATCCTAAACCTAAACCCTTCAGGGTACAGCTCCCAATCTCTGCTGGAGCAGATCCCGTGGGATCCTTTTTGGTTGAGTATCATGGATTCATTGGTGTCCAGAATTCTCCACTCCCTGCTCTGGCAGCTCTGCCTCTTCCTGGAGCTTGGTCCTGTGGTCTGCTCTTATTCCTGCTGCCAGTGGGATTGAAAAACTTCTCCAGTTGCTGAATATTCCTCCTCAGTGCACTGTTTATGCAAGCCTTATGTAAGTCGTTGCACACTCTCATTTCTCCTGGCTCTTAGAGATTTAGCCTTGATTTATTCCCCCCCTTCCCCATCCTAAGAGAATCAGAATGTTCAATAAAATCCAATTCCCAGGTGCTGCATCTTTTGATTAAACGGGGGGGATTTTTTTTGTTTGTGTTCCTGACCTGCAGGGCGATGTTCACGGGCGGGATGAGGGAAGCCAGCCAGGATGTGATCGAGCTCAAAGGTGTGTCTGCCAAGGGCCTGAAGCACATCATCGACTTCGCCTACAGCGCCGAGGTGACTCTGGACCTCGACTGCATCCAGGACGTGCTGGGAGCCGCCGTCTTCCTGCAGATGGTGCCGGTGGTGGAGCTGTGCGAGGAGTTCCTCAAGTCTGCCATGAGCGTGGAGACGTGCCTCAACATCGGGCAGATGGCCACCACCTTCAGCCTCGCCTCCCTCAAGGAATCCGTGGACGCCTTCACCTTCAGGCACTTCCTGCAGATCTCCGAGGAGGAGGATTTCCTCCACCTGCCCCTGGAGCGCCTGGTGTTCTTCCTGCAGAGCAACAAGCTCAAGAGCTGCAGCGAGATCGAGCTGTTCCGCGCCGCCGTGCGCTGGCTGCAGTTTGACCCCGCGCGCCGCGCCAGCGCCAGCCAGGTGCTCTGCCACATCCGCTTCCCGCTCATGAAGTCCTCGGAGCTGGTGGACAGCGTCCAGACCCTGGACATCATGGTGGAGGACGTGCTGTGCCGCCAGTACCTGCTGGAGGCCTTCAACTACCAGATCCTGCCCTTCCGGCAGCACGAGATGCAGTCGCCGCGCACGGCCATCCGCTCGGACGTGCTGTCCCTCGTCACCTTCGGCGGCACGCCCTACACCGACAACGACCGCACCGTCAGCGCCAAGGTCTTCTGCCTGCCCGACGCCGGCGGCCGCCAGTTCCGCGAGCTGACCGAGATGGAGGTGGGCAGCAGCCACTCGTGCGTGGCCGTGCTGGACAACTTCGTCTACCTGGTGGGAGGGCAGCAGCTGCAGTACCGCAGCGGGGAGGGCGCCGTGGATGTCTCCTACCGCTACGACCCCCACCTCAACCAGTGGCTGCGCATCCAGGCCATGCAGGAGAGCAGGATCCAGTTCCAGCTCAACGTCCTGCACGGGATGGTTTACGCCACGGGCGGCCGCAACCGCTCGGGCAGCCTGGCCTCGGTGGAGAAGTACTGCCCCAAGGACAACGAGTGGACCTACGTGTGCTCCCTGAAGCGCAGGACGTGGGGCCACGCCGGGGCCACGGTGGGGGACAAGCTGTACATCTCGGGGGGGTACGGGATCTCCGTGGAGGACAAGAAGGCGCTGCACTGTTACGACCCCGCCGTGGATCAGTGGGAGTTTAAGACCCCCATGAACGAGCCCAGGGTGCTGCACGCCATGGTCAGTGCCAACAGCAGGATTTACGCCCTGGGAGGCCGCATGGACCACGTGGATCGGTGCTTCGATGTCCTGGCCGTGGAATATTACGTGCCCGAGACGGACCAATGGACCACGGTGAGCCCGATGCGCGCGGGGCAGTCGGAGGCTGGCTGCTGCTTGCTGGAGAAAAAGATTTACATCGTAGGGGGCTACAACTGGCACCTGAACAACGTGACCAGCATCGTGCAGGTCTACAACACAGAGACTGACGAGTGGGAGAGGGACTTGCACTTCCCAGAGTCTTTCGCTGGCATTGCCTGTGCCCCCATCATCCTCCCGCAGGTGACGAGCCAGAGGTGACTCTGGGCTGCTCTGGGCTTGTGGGAGAGGGAAGGGCAGCACACAGTTCCAGTCCTCTGCTCCAGAAAGTCCCTCCTCCTGCTGGGGACTCCTGGCAAGCGAGTTCCATCAGCAGCACTTGTCAGCCAGGCAGACGGAACAGATGTTACAGCTGGGAAAAGCTTTTCTCTCTCCTCTCTCTCTCTCTCTCTCTCTTTTTTTTTGTGGGGGGTGCATTTTGCCAATTTTTCATATTTTTAACAGTGTTACACACTGCAAACTTTGGCAGCTCAGGAGTCACTCAGCACTGGGGTCTTGTTTCCAAGAGATCAGGTGGGGGTTTTTTATCAATAGCTCCAAAAATAAAAATCATCGTGCGTCGCTTTGTTGTTTTTCTAGCAAACAAAAAAAAAACCAACCAAAACCTGTGTAACACACTGACCTCCAGAAGCAATAAAGGGACAGTGGGAGCTACAAGAGCTCAGGTGCTTGGATTGTGAAACCGGATCCCTGTTTTTCAAAAGGTGACTTTTCCTTTTTTTTTCCCTTCCTGGAAAAGGGAATATTTATCCCTGCACACCTCTGGTCCTCGTTGCTTGGATCACGCTGCAATTCCTCGCCCCCTCCAGCTCCTCTAGCGCAGAAGTTCTCCCTTAATTGGGGCGTGCAGAGTTTGCAGCACTAAAGCCATGGTGAAAGCTTGATTATATATAAACAGGCAGGATTATTTGGGTTTAGAAGTGCCAAAAAATTTGGCTGCCCTGGCAATAAGAGCTCTGCAGTCGTCCATCAGTGAAGCCGAGAGCTCCTGCAGTTTCTGGGTCAGGATTTTCACCTTTCCCAACACCTTCATCCCAACTCTTCCTCCACTAAAGGAGGTGGGTGCTACTCCTTCAGCAGCTGGAAGGATTTCTCCCTTGCCATGGGAATCAGCTGCTTGGCATCCCACAGTGATGGGAGTCCCAGTGGAATGTGGTTTTGTTGTTGTGGTGGTATTTTAAATTAAGAGGTTGGTTTAAGATGGCTCTGTGATTTTTGTAAAATCTTCACTGAACACTTCCTGAACTTTTCCTCCCCTCCAAGCCATTTTCTTTATTTAATTTGATGAATGAATTGCAAAAATCTCTGCTTTTATCAGGAATTCTGTTTCCAAGGGCTTTGTTTTGTATCTATGTCGGCTTGATTCGGATGCACACGGTCTCCTTTTGTAGAGAAGCTGTTGCATTCTGCTGTGAAATAAATCCTGGGCTGCAACCTTTAGTGACAACTCGTAATGTCTGGTGTGCTGATGAATCCTTGAGAGGTCTGTGCAAAGCATGAACTCCACACCTCAGAGATGTTTCTGGAATCCATGGAGTCAGAGCACCTTTGGGTACGATGCAGGGCAGGCGTTCTGAATTTCAGATGAAAGTGATGCAGAATTTCGTCTGCTCCTCTCCATTTGCTGGTTTGCCAGTAATAAACTGATGGAAAGGACGTGTTGCTGTATGGAATGCTGCAGTTGGAGGGCTCTCAGGCACTTAATTGACTCCTTTTCTCTGCTCCCTTGGCCTGGCCTGGCTGCCAGAAACGCCCAGGACGGGCTTGGCAGGGACAGGAGATGCTGAGAGGATGAACTGGAACTCGGTTCAAGCTTCACAGTTACAAAAGAATGGATTTTCCTTGTTAAATGCTTCCACGTGTTCATAAAAATGGTATTTCTCAGGTTGGTAACAAATGGAGGAGTCCCTCCCTTTCCTATTTGCAGGATCTGCTTAATCCTCTTCCGAGGGTGTCATTCCTTCATCCAAAGTGACAGAGAGGGGGTTCAGGTGGGATATTCGGGATAAATCCTTCCCTGTGAGGTTTCCCAGAGCAGCTGTGGCTGCCCCTGGATCCCTGGAAGTGCCCAAGGCCAGGTTGGAGCAACCTGGGACAGTGGGAGGTGTCCCCATGGCAGGGGTGGCACTGGGTGGGCTTTAGGGTCCCTCCCAACCCAAACCAGTCTGGGATCCCGTGATTCTACAGCACTTAAATATTCTTCCCTGCTTTATTTCAATTTCTCCCAATTCCTGTGGCAGCAGTGGATGGTTTGGGTGTTTCTAATCCCTGATTTTCCTGGATGTGCAGCCGTGGTTCCCATCCCACACACGCCTGGAGATCCGTGCGAAGACCATCCCTGGAATCTCTTCCTGGGAAAACCAAGCTTTATTTTTCCCTTCAGGCTTCTCAGGTAGGTGTGTGCGTGTTGGGGGCAAAGGGGGGAAAGAGGAAGATCCTTGGAAAACATGGAAAAACGTGGTTTTAAGTTTAAGTCAGCCTTGCAAAAATAAATGTGACCTGGGTATTCATTCCTGTTGGAAGTGTGGCTTTGCAGACAGGAGGATGCACAAAGCCCTTCTGGGATTGTATTTATTAAACAACTGCCTGCCCTGAAGCAAAACTAACCCGGGATTCCCATTCCCATTCCCATTCCCTGCCACTGCGCAGCAGCAGCTGGGAAAGAATCTGGAAGTCTCTGGATCAGAGCACCGCAGCTCTTTGTTGCTGGAATGTTCTTTTTATAGCAACGTAAATAATTATTTCTCATCAAGCAAGCTGGAAAGATTCTGGCCGCTCTAAATTTAGCAGAGACTCAAATATTTGTGGACCATAAATATTTTGGATCATAAATTTGACCCCTGTGCGGGGATGGAGTTGTGGCTCTGGGCTGTGCTGGGCACAGCCTCTCTGATAATTCTGACAATAAATGGGTTTGGTTCTTTTGGTGGATTCAAAAATTGATGGTTCAGGAGGGTTTTCCCATAAATATGGGTGGGATTGTGTGAAAACACTTCCCAGGATGCCCCACATGGAAAGGAGGTGGACTGAGCTCCTCTTTTCCTCAGGAATGAGCAAAGCCAGATAAATGTTTGATTGCACTCAGAGCAATAAAAATTCTGATCTGGTCTCGGAGCAGCAATAAAAATTCTGGGGGTGAATTGGGTAAATTTGGAAATGCCCCTGTGCAGATGGGGAGCAGGAGAAGCTGGAGCATCGTTAGCACAGAGCCCGTGTGTCCCTCCAGAGGCTCCTGTCAGGGCTGGGATAATAATTCCTGTCTCCTCTGATGTTTTATGGGCCTGAAATTGTGCTTAAAACTATAAAGGCAGCCCTGGGAGTCTTGGCAGGGTGGAGAGCAGCGAGAGATTGGGAATGTCTGCATCCTATTAATGGTGTCACTGACCCTTTTCCAGAGGGTCTGCCTGCTCCCAATCCCACTGTCACTTCTCCCTATCCCAGAACCTGGATAATTCACACAGACGTGGCTGCAGCCCTGGAAGTTTTTAGCAGCAGTGGAAAAATTTCAGTTTCTTTGATTCAGACGGAACGAAGGCGCTCCCAGCAGCTCCCAGTTAGCCTGGTGCCAGTTTCCAGTGCTGCTGTGGGAGCCACATCAAACCCAGGCAGACATTCCCACTTCCATGGCTGTGATAAGGGCTGGAGCTGCCGAAACTCCGCAAACTTTCGGGACATTTATCACGGCAGGATTATTGGAGCCAGACTACTGTCAGGATAAATAAAACATGTTCCCCAGTGCAGCTCTAATTATGATTTTTAGCCAGTTGTGTAATGTGCAGAACTTTATTTACAATAAATCTTCCAGTTGCTCGCACAAATGAATGGGATTTCATCACTCGTGGCTGCAGGACCAGGAGAAGTGGATGTGGCTGGAGAAATTCACAGTCTGGGGGTGTTGGCACGTCAGGAGAGGGAGGGAGCAGAGCTGGCTGGTCTGGCCTTCCAAGGAGGGCTCAGCTCTCCTGGATTCCACCTGGGAGCACATCAATATCCCACAGACATCTCCCCCTGAGGAGTTCTGTGCAGAGCCAGCTCCGATTCCACTCTGCATGTTAATGGTGAGTGGGCACAGCAGCATCCCACAGCCTCCAGAACTTTTGTTTCTCGTTCCCAGCTCCTCACCGAGCTCCAGGAACAGGCGTTTGACACTTCTCTGTTCAACATCTCAGCTCCAGGGAGAAGTTTCAGCCTTTGTTTGTGGGGCAGGTACGATTCCGACTGCTCCAGCACTGAGGGTTCCAGAAAATGAACACAAAATGGGCTTTTCTGCTGGGAAACAGCGGCTGGCTGAGCTGTACCACCCCAAATCAGCCTCAGATCATCACGAAAAGGGTGAGGAGAAGAGGAGGGCGACAGTTCCCATCCCTGGGAGTGTTCAAGGCCGGGTTGGAGGGGGCTTGGAGCAACCTGGGATAGTGGAAGGTGTCCCCTGGACGATCTTTATCCAACCCAAACCACTCTGGAATCCTCTGAAAGCAGAAAAGCTGCCGGGGCAAAAGTTTTCAGAAGGTTTTATAAACTGGAGAGAGAAATCAAAGGTTCTTGGCTGGGTCCCTGAGGCTTTGCAGTTGCTGTTTCACACCCAGGCCCCTGCAATTAGCTAGAACTGGTTTATGGGGCTTCTTAAGAAATGAAAATCTCTTTTTTTTAGGGTTGTTTGTGCAGGCCACCAGCCCAGCCTGCTGCTGGCTGCCCCTCAGCCCAGCTGGAGCGAGGCCTTTGAAGTCCCTGGGGTTGCACCACATCAGGAGCACCTAAAGCAGAATGGATCCTTTAATATATTTAATATTTTCGATGTCGATCATCCGGGTCCCCGGCGCTTTGAAAACTGCCCTGAAAAGTCTTTTCCATGTGGTTAAGTGATGTCTGTAATCAGGCTGCTCATCTGGGCCTGCGACAGGGCTGGCAATTATTTCGCTTTAAATGCAAAGTTCTTTTTTCCCCCCCTGCTGTGGCCTGGGGTGGTGTTTGAACGTGTGATCCTCCTCAGGGATGCAGAGTGGCTCCCCGGCAGGATCAATGCCGGCATTCAGCGTCAGTGCCTTCAGGACAGGGGTTTACAGCTGGATTTAGCAGGAATGTTTGAATTTCACGGAGGTTTGGAAGGGAGAAGTTTTGCCCCGCGGTGCAGGTAACGTGTCTGGACTGTTCCTTTTGCAGGATTTGGGGTTTGCACGTGAGGGGAGGCTGCCGACAGCCTGGGATCCATGTTCCTTAGGGAGAAAATCAGGAGTTTCCCCCATGGAAAAGGGGCAGGATTAACCCCTGGATGGGCAGAGGTGCCCTCCGTGTGCCAGCCCTGAGTGCTGCAGCTCCTGGGATACTCACAGGAGGTTTAGACGGGATTTTGGGAAGAAATGTTGGCAATTCCCACGTGGAATTCTCTGCCCCCCATCCCTTTGGGAAGGCACGGAGTGGCCGCTGCTTCCCCGGCTCCCCACATCACCTCAGCATCCCGGGAACGCTCCCCGCGTTCCGTGTGGCACCGAGCCAAGCCCCGATTCTGGGAAAAGGGACCGGTAACAGAACCCTCGGCCTGGCTGCCAAAGCCTCTCAGAGCAGCAAAAAGACCCGAGGTGTGGAAATGAGAATTAATTTCTCCCAGCAGTCGCTGTTTGCTTGGCTTTCTGTAATTTTAGAATTTACAGGGAATGGTAAAGGAGCGAAACTGGAAGGGTGACAAGGGAATATTGGTACAGGGAGCCGAGCCAACCTTCTGTGTGAGTGGATTTGTTGGAGGGGAGAGTGGTTCAGGTGCTTTTATTTGCCCTCTGGAAACAAGGACATCTTAAATTAAAGAAATTTTCACCAGTTCCAAGTGAAACAAGAGAATGTTTTCCTACTCCAAGCACGGTTTGGAGGCCGGTTCAAAATAACTGGGGACTCTGAGGATATTCTTCTCCGAGGATAATGGGAATGTCAACAGGAACATTAAGTAGGAAGTGTGAAAGATCAAAATCTTTGTGTCTGCAGGCAAAAAAAAAAAAAAATAATGTCAGCTCATTTGTGGATCACAGCACAACCTCGTGTGCTGCCCTGGCGCTGTGCGAGTCCCTCAGCCTCACACCTTCCTGGGAAAGCTCTGAGGGAGAGCAGGGAAGGAGCTGGATTTTGTCTGCCAGAGCGATTGCGAAGGATAAAACCCAGCGAGAAGCAAACAGCAGCTCCTCCCTGCAGCGCATCTGCTCCGCGGGGCCGCAGGTTGCTCGGCGAGGAGGTTTTTTGGCAGATGTGGCCACAGCAGCCCCGGCCCCCGGTGGTTCTTTGTTTGCTCCGGAGTCTCAGTTACCAAAAACTCTTCCCAAACACGTCTGGAGGAGCCGGAGCCGCCGCCTCGGGGGATCCCAGCGGGGCTTTCTGGTGAGATGGAGCCGCTCATCGAGTGGCCCCAGATGCGCTCGAGGTGAGGCAGGAGACAGAAACAACCCTCGGGGCATGAGCTCATCGCTCTGCCCAAGGAATGGCACAGTTCCCTGGGGGAAAGGTGGAAACCGAGCACCCACCGAAGCCTCTCCCTGCCCTCCTCCGGACTTGCATCGTCTCCCGGGCCCACCCCAAAACCTGGAGCTCTGAGCGCCTGAGACATCCCAGCAGCCACTCAGGCACAAATGTGGTGTTTGAGAGAAGTCTGTGCTGCAAAGCCGGGTAAAACGGGGGATTTGGGGAAGCGGGGTCCAGGTTCACACTGGAATTCGATCTGATAAAGCTGCACTCGGAAACAATGAGAATTAAGGGAGTTTTTTAAGGGAGGAAGCTGCAGCCCCCTCCCCTTGCCTCCCTGGCCATCTGCATTCCTTCCCTTCGAACCAGGAGTGGAGATTTCACTGTCTCCCATCTCAGGAGATCCAAAAGGGGAGAATTTATCAAGTTCCATCTCAGGCACTTCATCTTGTGGTGCTGTAGGAGAGGCAGAGTGGCAGCTGGGGCTGGAGATGTTTGATATCACCACCTACGGGATGAAATCCAGGACAACTCCACCAATTATTTATCATTGTCTCGCTCCTCGAGCGAAAACAATGTGGATAATCAGTATCTCCCTGTTAAATCTTTATGATTTATGTGCTTTTAGCATGGCAGGCCAATTTTGCAGGTCATGTGCTGTTCGTGTACACAGCCAGAGGGGATTTTAGGGAAAATGGTGTTTATTCCTGGTGGAAAAGGCAAGAAGGGGTTGGAGAAACATCTGCCAGGACTGAGGGAGGAAGGGCTGATCCTGCCAGGGCCTGGATGAGCCTTGCTGAGATGGTATCTCAGCCCATGCTGTAAACTTTAAGTGCAAGCTGGCAGCCAGGATTTAGGGTAGGACGTGACTCTGTGGCTAATCCTGAGCCTGGAACGAGGATTCATCCGTCCATCAGTGGGATAATTGTGACAGGGGAGGGAAATGCTGAGAAATGAGGGTTGAGGTGGCTGGGCTGGGGCCTGCTCGGTGGGGTGACACTGGGCACCACACTGGTGGCAGTTTGGGGACTTTCTGAACACGGGGAGCAGTTTGGGAAGGGGTTTATTCTGCACAGGCTGCAGGACAGGAATTTTCCACAGGTCAAGCCCGAGGAGTTTCAAACCTTCACACTACAAACAAAGAAATCGCAGCTCCTTGGCTACACGTTACCCGATTCTTTATCAATTAATGTTCTCCCTTCCCCTGGTTAATCGGTTCTCTCTCTTCTCATGTTAATTAGTCCTCAGGCTCAACCTTTCTCTTCACCTGGGTGGGTCTCTCGAGTCTCGATCCCCCTCTGCCAGAGGCTGTGAACTGGCACCAACCCCGCATGACAAAGGGCACGGGGACCAGTGTGGCACAGCAGGGGACAAGAGACAACCAGGTGACAACAGCACAACAGAGGTGACAACTCAACAGGAAGACCCCCGAGGATGCCGTAAAAGCCGAGGAGGTCCTGTCGTGCTTTGAAGCTCCTGTTTCCCAACCCCGTTCTCATTATCTGGGAGAATTGTTAATTATTCCTGGCCCTTGATGGAGCAGCATCCACGGTCCTGTGATCCTCCCCTGGTTCACATCCCGGTGCAGTTCCAAGCTCTGCTGTGTCCATCTCTTAGGACAGACGGCCACCTGCGAGTCCAAAGCTCGGTTTTCCTGCTGAAGGTATTAAAAAGAAATAAATCGAGGCGTGCAGGAGAAGTCAGGGTTGTTTCTTTGCAGTTACAGGTGATTTTTGCATGAAATCCTGATCAACAAAGTCGGGCACCTCCTGAGTTTCTGTCATTTCGGTGGAGCATCACTAAAGTCGATTTTTCAGCAGGAGACTGAGCAGCCACCACGGAGGGAACGGGACAGGGATGGAAACAGAGATGGGAACAGGGGCAGGGACAAGGAGAGGGGCAGGGACGGGGACCGGGACCGGACCGGTGGCAGAGACAGGGATGGGGGACAGGAACGGGGATCGGGACAGGAACAGGGACCGGGGAAGAGGCAGAGTTGGGGACAGGGATGGGGATGGGGATGGGGATGGGGACAGTGACCGGCACCGGGACCGGGACCGGGACCGGGCCCCGCGCGCGCCCCCGCCCCGGGGGAAGCCCCGGCCCCGCGCACGCGCGCGCGCCCCCGCCCTCGCCGCGCCTCCCGCGCGCGCCCGGCCCCGCGCATGCGCAACCTCCGCCCCCTCACCGCCCCCTCCCGCCCCGCCGCCGCCGCCGCGCACGCGCCCTGAGGCCGCCCCCCCTGCCTGGGCCGGCGCATGCGCGTCGCCCCCCCTCGGCCGCGGGGAGGGGGATGCGGACGGGGGAAGATGGCGGCCTCGAACAACCCGCGGAAATTCAGCGAGAAGATCGCGCTGCACAACCAGAAGCAGGCGGAGGAGACGGCGGCCTTCGAGGAGGTCATGAAGGACCTGAGCCTGACCCGCGCGCACCGGGTGAGACTCGGCGCCGCCGCCCCCGGCTGAGGCGGGCGGGGGGGGTGTGAGGGGCGGCGCCCCCCCCGCGGAGCCCCTCGGGCCGGGGGCAGCGGCGGCGCGCGGCGGGCGGGGCGGGCAGCGCCCCCTGGCGGGGGCGGGCGGCGCCCGCGGGGGGGGGGAGGCCCCCCTCAGCCCCCCCCTCACGGCCCCCGTTCCCCCCCACCCCCGGTTTCGCGCCACCGGGCCCGGCCCGCGCCGCCCACCGGGGCCCACCGGGCCCGCAGCATCCTCCGGTGACCGACACCTGCCGCGGGGGGAGGCCCCGGTCCCCCCCGCCGGAGGGTCGGGGCAGCGGCATCACCGCACGGCCGTAGCGGGCCCGGCGGGGAGGGGGCTGCGCCGGGCTGGGCTGCGGCGGGGGCACCCCCGTGTCCCCTGCGAGGGGGCTGAGGGGGGTCCCGGTTCGTCACACCGGGACAGGCCCCAGGTCGGAGGGGGATCCCGGATGCTTTGCCGGTGTCTGAGGGGAGATCCCAATTGCATCACCCCGGGACAGGCCCAGGTCTGAGAGGGGATCCCGGTTCCATCACCTCCGGACGGGCCCCGGCTCTGAAGGGATCTCAGTTCCTTCACCGGGGTCTGAGGGGATCTCGGTTCCATCCCCCCGATCTGAGGGTTCCCCTGCTCCTCATCCCGGGACAGTCCCGGGTCTGAGGTGAATCCCGGTTCCTTCAGCCTCGCCTGGAGGGTTCCCCAGCTCCTCATCCCGGCACAGGCCGGGAGCTGAGGTTGGGTCGCAGCTCTGAGCAGGTGTCGCGGTTCCTTCACTGGAGTCTGCGGTGGGCTCCTGGTTCCTCAGCCCGGGGCAGACCCCGATTGGGGTCCCTCAGAGCCCCCCGGAGCATCCCCCGCTGCTCCGAGTGTGGGCGCGGAGCACCCACGGGCGGCAGCTGCCGGACTCGCTGTCGCTGGTGTTGTTCCCGTTACACTCCAGTTGTCGTAGGTGCAAATTGCTGCACTTCCAAAGCCTCCCTTGGCTGGTGATGTCTCTGCAAAGCCCATCAGCAGAAATTCCCGGCATAACGAATGCGCTTTCCGGGCACGAGATGCCTTTTCTGGTCCAGATTCAGGGATGTCAGAGCTGTTCTGTTCTGTTCTTGTCTCACCTGCTTGTGTCAGTGTTTTGTTTTTAACTGTTTCAAGAAAATTTACGAGCCTGTTTGCGGCTGAAGCTTTGCAGGAGCAACAGAACACACAGTTGGATTTGCAGTAAAAGGTTTCCTTTTATTCCTCTGTGTCAGGAGAGGGTAAATATTTGTTTTGAATTGGTGCTGCTGGTTGGATGTAAAGGAAAGGCACCTGCCTGTGGATGTGTGAGGCTGGAGCTCTGCTCATGCTCACCTGGATGTTGGATGTTCCTGCTGGAGTTAGTTGGGACCACAGTGAGGATAATTTGGAGGTGTTTGTGGTCACTGGAATCATCTTGTTGCTCACACCTGTGTGGCTCAGTATCCTGGGATTTTGTCTTCAGTGGTCAGTCCTTGCTGCTGCTCCAGAGCTGGGTGTTCCTGAGGGAGTTCTTGGAATCTGCAGTTACAGGTTGTCCTTCAGTTAGCTCACACATTTAGCTGTCACCTTCCACAAGAGAAGTCAGAATCCAGATTCATTTCTCCTCAATCCCATTTCAGTTTCTCCCAAATCCGAGCGCTCCTAACCCAGGTTTTGCACTTGGAAACCCATCACACTTTCAAGAACCTGGTTTTGAGGAGAGAACCCAAGATGAATAACTTTTCTGAGCATTCTGGGTACTGAAGTGATGGAAACACTGACCAGAGAGCTGAGTAAAATGTCTCCTTTGTAGACTTTTTCTTTCAAATTCCATGATTTCATCTGGGTTGAAAATGCAGCATAAAAGCAAAAAGGGGTTAAGCACAACTTTGCTGTTTGCTCTCATTTTCATTTGGCAAGCAGCACGTTGCTGTCAGTTTGAAAACGCCTTACTCAGTTGGTGGAAGCAGCCCAAAATTTCTGTTGCCTTTTCATTATTAGTAATTGTCTTTTTGCAATGTTTACCATCTTGTCTGCTTTATTGTTGGTTACTGGTCAGAGCAGAGGCAGAAATTCACTGTTCCTCCTCTGAGCTTCCTTTCTGTCTTGGTCATCTCCCACCTATTTATGCTCTTGGATCCGTGTGGGATTTTTAAATTCTGATCCATCTTTCTCACCAGAGTGTGATATCAACCCCTCCTTTACTGCCCTCACAAAATAAAAAAAATTCACTTGAGAAAGAATACACTTTGTTTTCCGAAGGGTTTCCCTGTTGTGTGGAGCAGCAGAGTCCGTTTTTCAGCTGGCACAGTGGATTTTTGGCATTTCAGCTCTGCTGGGAGGCGCAGACCTTGCGCAGAGCGGAGGTGGGTGGTCGATGGAAGCTCTGGAGCTGCTTAATTGTCTTGTGAGTGGGACCTTGGTGTTTATAATCCAGAGCTTTCTGCCAGTCCCATAGTAACAAAGTGGGTGAGAAGAGGAGAGGGGGAGTTGTTTTTTTTTTCTCTGTGACATTGACTCCTGTTTTTTGTTTGTGGCTCTGCTCCTTTCTTTTTTTTCTGTGAGGTTTGGAATTTCAGGACTGCGCTGATTTCTGGGGTTGTTTACCAGGGCTTGTCTCAATTTCTGGTGTAACTCAGCCCAGGGATGCTTTGATGCGTCTATTTACTCATCCAGTTCTGTTGCTGCCCTTTCAAATTGTAATTAACCAAAAAATTAACGTGCAGCTAACGCAGATAGTGCTGAGCCCTTCAATTTGTGACTCTTGAAATGCTAAAAAATGTAAGATCTTTAAAGACAATTTGTGACCTGCTTTTTAAGGGTGGTTCTTGTTCACTTGGAGATTTTCTCAGGTTTCCAGGATTGCTTTTTTTTTAATATTCACCTAAAGTCACTTAATTTTAAAGGCTTTCAGCCACAACTGTGTTTGAGCTCCCTCTGATGGGCCTTGAAGTCTTACCTTGGGAAAAAAAAAGACCCCCCCCCCCAAACTCCAAAAACCTGCCAGTGGGTGCTGTCTCCCAGCCCCACCTGCTCTGGAACAAACCCAGGGAATTAAACCCAGCTTAATTGTGATGTCTGGAAATATTGTGCAAAATTTCATCACTCTTTGCTTGCATATTTTTAGGTGTTATCCAGAGTTCTGTGTGGCTTTTTTGAGTTCCTGAAAACCATGTGAGGTAAAAACTCAGTGTTTATGTTTTAAACCTGGGTTGTTTTAATACAAAATCCTGCTATCGTTTGATTTTGTCAAGTGGAATATGTCGTGATGGCATAGATTTGACTGAAGTAGAATGAAATAGAAATAAAGTAAAACCCCATAGTTTGTGATGGTGTGTGTTTAAAACCCACACACATCCCCCTGCCACAAAATTTGTACTTAAAAATGAGACACTCAGTGGTTTTCTGGTTCCTGTTGGCTGTGGAAGAGATCAGAATGTCTCTGTACATCCCCAGCTCAGCGTTGGGTATAGATAATATGCAAAACAGCATTTAAAAGCTTAGTTAAATCAGGAATGCTAATCTGCTTTTAAAAATGAGAAATGCTAATGATGATGATGATGATGATACAGAGCTGCAGTGGTTCCTGATGTCTTCAGCAGGTTTTTATTAAATAATGTGATACAAAAGGAATTCCTAATGACCTAAGAGTGGTTTTGAATGTCTGAGGGATATTGAAGAAATGCATCAAAATCAGGACTGAGCCCTCCTAGCACAGAGATTGATGCTTCCAGCTGGCAGCTCAGGTTAAAAGTGAGTTTCTCTCCAAACACAAATGTGAATTTTTCAAGCTCTAGAGGGTATTTTTTCTCCATTAACTTTCCCAGATACAAAGTTTGGAGCCTGAGTTTGCACATTTCCAGACCAAGAAATAAGTGGTTTAGGCTTCATCTGTGATCACCCACTGGTGTCTCTGATGAATCCCAGGATCACCAAGGTTGGAAAAGCCCTCCAGGCCCATCAAGCCCAACCTGTGGCCCATCCCCACCTTGTCCCAGAGCACCGAGTGCCACATCCAGTCCTTCCTTGGACACCTCCAGGGCTGGGGACTCCAAACTCCCTGGGTAGCCCCTCCAATACCTGACCACCCTTTCCATGGAGAAATTCCTCCTAAATGTCCAACCTGGAAAGCTTGGGGCCGTTTCCTCTTGTCCTGTGAACTTTGTTGACCATGAAGCAGGACCCCCAACCAAAGCAGGGAGTTGGGAGCCCCCAGAGATGCTCCAGGTGCCGCGACCTGGGGCTGTGGCATCGAGGGCTGGGTGAGCAAGCAGTGCCCTTAATTCTTTGAAAGAATGTTTGTAGATCAGCAGAGTGAGAGGCAGAGGTGACCTGCCAGGGCACAAAGAATCTCTGTTCTGGTGCAACCCTTGGCTTTCCTCAGCCTGCCTGAGTTGTCCAAGGTAAACACGGAGCCGGCTCTGCTGTGCCATCCTGGGAAACTCACTGCAGTCAGTGAGCAGGGGAAGGTTTCTTCTGGCAAACCCAGGCAGGTTTTGTTGGATTTTTTTTCTTTTTTTTTTTTAAGGAGACAATGACTTTTTTACTGATTGTCCTATCACTCCCACACAGCACAGCTGCTGCTGGACAAAGTGTTTCTGTGTGCAGTGGCCAAATCCCTCGGTGTTCATGATGTAGCAAAGCTGGGAAGGATCTGGGAGCACGTGAGGCTGAATTGTACAACTGCTGCATTTTGGGTGTTTGGTTGTAATTCTCAGGGTGAACATGTGGGACTCAGCTCTGGCTGCTGCGTTTCGGTTTTATTTAGCATCAGCACTGGGTGGTAATTTGCATTTATAGAAGGTGCTCATTTAGGAAGAGGATTTGTTCTCAAGGTGAGGTACAGTTGGTTTTTCCAGCGCTTTGGGGTTGATTTGGGGTTTTCCCCTTAAAACAAGCTGCAGAGATGTTTGTGCACAGGGGAGCTGGGCCTGTGGTTACACTGAAAAGTGGTAGGCGTGGGGACTGATTCTCTTGGTTTTCTAGTCAGAAATTGAAATTTGTAGCGCTGTCTTTGAGTTCCAGCTGTGACTGTAGAAGTTAACAGAGGTGCCAAAGCCCTCGGGGGACAGGAGGGGTTGGTGCTATGTTAATCTGAGTTCTGTGCAGGACAGGGGTGAATGAGGATCTCTGTGTGAGTAAAACATCACCCCACAAAACAGAGCCACAGGAACTGTGCCTCATAGTAGTTTTCAAGAATATTCGGTATTGAAAAATGATTTTTGTAGCAATGTGGCCTGAGGGCAAACTGTCTTCAGGATCTGTGAGATGGAATGGAAAAAAAAAAATGTTCTTCCCAGCACAAAAGAAAAGGAGGGGGAAACCCCAGGCCTGGAAAGCCCAGAACGTGGTTGTGGTTATGTGAGGACGTGGGCTTGGGAACCATTTTTACCTGTTCTTGGGTTTCTCAGTCAGCTTAGTTCTTATCTAATTTTTTTATCACGTAAACTGCGTTTTTATTTTTCTAACTATCTCGGAAACAACGTTGATTTAAATCCACCATCAGCCCCCTGCTCCTCTCACTAACAGTTTGTTCTCCATTTTATAATCAATTTATCAATGCCATTGATTTTGGTTAGGAAGCACTTCCTGCACTTTAGGAATATCAAAGCCCTGACTCTTTGCTGAGGCAGCAGCATCGGGCACATTTCAGTGGGAGCTTTCACTCCTGCGTCCAGCACCGTGTTCAGTCCAGCGTGGCCACGTGTGGCTGCAGCAGGGATGGACCAGATTAAATCAAACCCCTGGGTCTGGGGCTTTTGGGCTAAGTTTTAACCCAGATTTCCTGCTCTCTCCAGGTGTGTGAATTTTCTGTAAGAAATTCCTCCCAGTGAGGGTGGGGAGGCCCTGGCAGGGGTTGCTCGCATAAGCTGTGGATTTCCCGTCCTTGGCAATGTCCAAGGCCAGGGGCTTGGAGCACCGTGGGGTAGTGGGAGGTGTCCCTGCCCATGGCACGGGGTGGAAGGTGATGATTTTAAGGTCCTTCCAACCCAAACCAGTCTGGGATTCTGTGATTCTGTGAAATTATCGAGTGTTATCGAGCACTTTCATTGTGGTAATCAAACACTAATTTGGCAAAAATAGGCATCCTCTCGAAAATGATCAATAGAGATTTAACCAAAATGTCTTAAAGGCTAAATATTTGTCTTTGTTCTCCATTATCCATCTGTAATTGCAAAGGAACATTTTCTTGAGCAGTGGAAGGGCAGTTTGGTCAATGGCCCTGACAGCATCGATCACTCCCTAATGCTCTGTTCCACACTGGCATCGATATTTTTGTGCCTAATGCAGGATCTGAAGCTCAAGTGGACTTCAGGGCACTTTTCAGCAAATGTAAGGCTGTATATTAAAAAAAAAAAAAGTAAAGAAAATAAGCTTTTCTGGTTTAAAACCATTCCTGGTTGTGGTGGCTGGAATTCTACCCCGGTGTTCTGTAGCTGTGCTGGAGGAGCTGTTGCTGAGAGGTTGCTGAGGGATTGGAGTGAGGGAGTGAAAAGCAGCAATTTCCAAATCAGGTAGATTTTTTGGGAGCAGGGTTCATTTTGTGGCAGTGACCGTCTGCGACCTCACTGCTACTTCCCTTTTTTTTTCTTTTGGTCTCAACTCCTCGCGTTTTGTTAAACAAATGTGGTCCCCAAGGCTTTGGTGCCCCGTCCCTGGAAGTGTCCAGGGCCAGGCTGGACGGGGCTGGAGCAGCCTGGGATGGTGGAAGTGTCCCTGCCCGTGGGTAGCAGTTGGATGATCCTTAATGTCCCTTCCAACCCAAACCGTTCAGGAATTCTGTGAGCTTGAGGTGGCAGCTGGATGTGAGCCTTTATTATCAGCATCTCTGATACTTCCTGGAGTTAATATTTAAAATGCTGCTTTGATTTGTTTGAAATGATTTGCATTTCGTGCTGTTGGAAGTGATATCCAGGCATGAGGATCCATGAGGATCTCCAGCAGTGCTTGTGGAGCCAAGGGAGCACTGCAGAAGCCCCTCTTTGTCAGTTGGGGATGTTCTGGCCTGATCTCCTTGGGACTTTATAAATTATAAAGTTGTAACCAAGTGTTGATAACAGTCTTGTTTTGCAAATTATTTCTTGGGAACTGAAAATTCTTCCCCGTGTACCAGAACAATCCTTTGCAATCAAACAACAACACCACACACCCACAAAAATCAGCTCTTAAATAATGAAGTGGAGGAGGCTGAAGTGCTGCAGCTTGAGGCTGCAGCAATAATTCCACAGCCCTTCACAAGCCTTGGCTAAAAGTCTCTGCTTCACAGGCAGATTTTCTCCAAGTGTCTTTTACTTCCTCTGCCTGTTCTATCACTTTTCCTGATGATTGGGAAAATCTCCTCTGTGCTCTCCCTGCTGGGCTGCTCACTGGTGTTTTTACTACGGTTACTTATCACTCCAGAGTAGTAAGATGTGTTAACTGCACACTGCAGCTCTGTTAGATGAATTTTCAATTAATTTTGATACCCAGCTATTACTATTTATGTGAATATTATTTTCCTTGGACGGCCGAGGTCTCGGAGGGGAGGGAATTGGAATTGATATCCCAAAATATATGAATTTCCAGGCAGATGGTGATAGCTCCCACCTCGGACAGAGGAGCAGTTGTTGGTGACAGGATGGGGCCTCTTCAGACCTGTTGGAGGAGCAGCTTGTGAAGCTGTGCAGGAGATTTTTCCAGCTCTGGAGCCTCAGAGTGGGATTTCAACATCTGTAAGCTGGATTAAAGGAATAAAAATCCTCCGTGGGAGAAGGGAAGGCAGGGATTGTTTCATACCCTGACTTCTCACCTTTTTATTCCTTGCAGAGTCTCAGTGTAGATTCCACTCCTGGCAGCAAGAGGGATAGAGAATATCTTATTTAATATTTATTTAATATCTTAAATATTGCACAAGTTTCCAGCAGCCAGCTCAGATTCAAATGTCTGATTGACCTTCTCCTTGTAATTAGATTTGCCTCTGGTTCAGGGAGATGATTGTGCTGAATGAGCCTTTTGCATTCGAAGAATTTGGACTCTGATGGTGTTTTGGATATTTTTGATACCTGAAGCGTTGGCTGATGCCACATTTTTCAAGCTCCAAACAATTTTCTGTAGCTTTTGGCCACTCTCGGGGCAGAGTGAGGTGCCCCTGAACCCCAAAGAGTGCAAACATGCCCTGCTTGGCTCCTAATTTACGAAACTTGTAGGGTTACATAACTGAATTTTCATTCTTTAGCTAAAAATAAAAAATGGAACATAAAAGCTATTTTTATCTTACTTAATGAGGGCACCTCTGCTTTTATTTCAGCTTTTCTGAGGCATTTCAATAGGAGGAATGGGGATGGTTGAGGAACTTTTTATTGAAGCTGGACGATTGTTTCCTGGCATTCTCCATCAGATGCCTGCTCAGAAGGAATATTTTCTTTAAGAGCACATTGTTAGCTAATAATGCTCACAGAAATAAACAAGATTTTGAGAGTGTCGAGCTGCATCTAAATATAACCAAGAGAATTCTTTGCCTTCTGGATATCAAATAATAAGTGAGCTTCAAGTAGGAGCCCTGTCCTCTGCATTATATTGAATTATCAGCAGCATCCACGCCTCCCTCTCGCTGAAAGCCTCTCAGGGAAGGAGGGTGGCACTTGCTGAGCTGCCACGGGCTGGGGTTTGTTTTTCAAAGCTCTCAAATCAGGTTTGGTGCCTGTTGTAGCTTTGCTTGGCTCCCTGCCCGGCGATAGAGCACAACTCGGAAGAATAGTCACTATTTTAAGGCTCCAGTTTGCTGTATCCTGTTTTTGCTCCTCAGTTGTGACTGTGAAGTTTTAAACAGTAAACCTTTGTTCACCAGAAATAGCAAAGTGGTTTTAAACACGGAGTCACAGCCTGTGCGTTAAGTTTTATTCTTTATTATTATGGCTTTATTTATTTATTCCAATCCTGCGAGGTGTGTTCGTAATGATTCTTTGCCCTCGACCCCCAAATGGTTCGTATTAATTCATTTTGGGGGAGAAAAATGCAGTTCACGTGCAAAGAAGTGCTTTAGAAAATAAGTAAAACAGAAATAAAGAATAAAAAATATTCAAAGCGTTAAATGCTGTCGCCGCCTCTCTCCCCTCCTCTTTCTGGTTTGTTTTCTTTGGGTTCACAAGAAAAAAGAATTGGAGTGCAGTGTGGGTTTGGGGGGGTGTGAATAGCGTTGGGGTGTGAGATCTTTCCACTTTCACATGAATTGGAGGAGGCAGCTGGGGGGAGAGGTCCGAGCCTGGGTGATTTTTCCAGCCCCGTTTCCTCACGGTTTTATAGCTCAGGCAATCGGGGGAGTTGCTCGCAGCTCCTGAAGGAGAATCTAATGGGGCCTTGGAATTTGGAGATGACTCATAACAGGACAAAACAATCCAGTTAAGTGATTTGAGGTCTTAAATAATCTCTTCAACAGGAAGGTGAAGAAAACATGAACTCATGAGTAATAATTGGCTCTCTTGGAGTGCTAAAAGTGCAGCGCTGGGGCTTGGCCGGGGCTCAGATGATTCCTGCGCAGGCTTTGCTGATCAATAACATCTCAGCTCTTATGAATGAAATTTATTTGACTGGACTGTAATGCTCTTAGCAAAGGATTATTTGGATTGAAGAGTTGAGATTCTTGGGGTGTCCTGTGCGTGGCCAGGAGTTGAGCTTGATCCTCATGGGTCCCTTCTAACTCAGCCTTTTCTGTGATAAATTCATTTTAGGTTGATTTATTGTAATTAGTGATGTGTTGTACCTCAGCTGTCTGGGGTAGGGCTGTGTCTCTGCCTTTTGGGGTTGTTTTTTGGGGTTCCTTTCTTGGTTTGCTTTGTCTCCTGTTCTCCATGAGTCACCCAAGTGACCAAAGTTTGATGATAACAAAGTGATCCTTGTCTCCCAATTCTCTGCTTCATGGACGTGCAGCCTGCAGAAAGGACGTGGTTTTAATCCCAAATCCAAAGGGTGGGAATGCCTTCCTCTGGTTATCATAGACTGGAGATAAGAACTTACTCCATCATCTCCTTCCCCTCTGTCAGAGCACAGAATTTGCAGTTCTGCCTTAATTTTGGAGAGGTTTTTAAGCAGCTGCAGGGGCCTCCTGCAGGTGTTGCAGCCTTTGAGACCTCAGGATTTTCCCGGTAAGCCACTGGAAGTGCAGGATTGAAGCTGTGCTATCAGGTAACCTTAAAAATAATCAGATTTATAAAGTCTTAAGCTGCCTCTCTGTGCCCTTCCCTGTGACTGGCAGTTTTCATTACTCTGATGATGAAAACACCTTTCTCTGAATCCCAGTTGGTTTTTTCGTGGAGCTCCTGTTTCATTCCATGAGATGGAAGAGGAGGATTTTGCTTCCCCTTCGCTCTGTGCTGAGCTGGGACACTCCCAGGCAGCAGCACAGCCCTTTGCTCCTGGTCCTTGGAGATGTCACCTCCTGTTCTGTTGTTAATTCCTGAAATTGTGGAGGAAATTTGTGTGTTTTAGTGCATTGGGAAAACTCTTGTATCCTGGTGAAAATCAAAATCCCTGAAAATCAAGGCTGGCCTTGTGTTCTCAGCTCAGCTCTGAGGAAGGAGTTGCTTGGGAAGTGTCTCAGTGTGGCAGAAACAAAGCTGCTGCTCTTTTGTGGCTGCTAAATTCCAAGATATTACAACAGCTTCCTTCCCTTCAGAAAAAAAAGAGCAACAAAAATGCTTTTTTTTGGCCTTTTCCTGCATTTTTGTTCTTCCTGGCTGCGTTGGGTTGGCCTGAGAGCTGTGTTTGTGTCCTGACACGGCGATGGGATAATGGAACAAATCCTTAAAAGTGACTGGAGTGACAGTTGTGGTGATGGAGGAGTAAACAATGATGTAGCAGTTCCACGAGCCTGGGGTCACATCCAGTTCATCCCATATGTCTGCAGTTTTTCGGGGTAATTTTCACTTAGTTTCTAGTAGACATTTGGCTTCCTGTTTTGGCTTGCTTGTCCCATTCCCTGCAAAATCCATCGCTCCAGGACACCAAGATCCTTGGGAGGCCAGCAAGGATTGGCACAGGCAACAAGGGAAACTTTTGCTGGGCTTGTCCTCGCTCCTCTGTCCGGAGCCAGCCTTCAAAGCTTCACTTTTATGACACTAAAAACACCCTGAAAATTCAACCCCCCACCCCAAACCGTTGCAAAACATTTTGTTACAAGCTGCTGCTGGAATCTTTGAACTCCCAAGTGAGGCAGGCAGAGCAGCTGCTCTCACTGTGGATTATCCCTTTCCTCTCAACTTCAGCCTTCATTTCCTTTACCCTCCTTCCTGGGAGGAACAGCTGCGCCTTTGGAGCCTCTGCTGCTCTTGGAGCACGGCTGGAAACTGCAGGAAATCGGTGACTTTAGAAATCTGCCTCCTTCCTGAGCGTGACAGCCCAGTGAGAGAGAAATGCAAAGGCTCCTCTCCTCTTTATCCCTGATAAATGAGGCTGGGAAGAGCGAAGGAGCTGCCTGTGCTCTCTGGATCCCGTTCCCTCTTCCTCGTGGCCCTCAAAGGTTGATTATTCCCAAAGAAGGCTCCAGTGTCACTCTCAGTGTGCTCACACAGGCACTGATTTGGATTTCAGAGTCCTCTTTTTTATCTCTCAGCTGACAGCAGCCTGCTCACCTCGCTGGAATCCCAGATATTTTTTATCTCCCTCTGTCTCGAGCCCTTTCCTAGAGGATCAGGGTGTTTTATCACAGAATTTGAGCTGTGGTTTGCTGTTATCACACCTTTTTCTTTCTCTGAGGCGCTCTGAAAGACAATTTAAAACATGTGGGTTTGCACCAGAAAGTTGATTTCCCCCATTTATCAGGGCATTGAAGATAAACTCTATTATTTACACATTACAGGTGCCTGCTGGGGTGAAAGTATTGCTGTTGTCAGATTTCATGATATTAATTTTTAATTACATGGGAAATTAAAATAAAAAGCTAAACTTGCAAATCCATCTCTTCAGCCACCTATGGAACTGTTTGATAACAGCAGGGGTGAATTTAGATCAGTAACATGTAAATAATGGAAGTATTTGTAATTGTTTGCAATGAATTATCCAAAACATGATAAAGTTATAAAAACAATCACTATTCACCCAAGCTCTAAAAGTATTATAGAGATTAAAAAGTCAAGCGTTCCTAAAGTCTTCCCAATCTTCGTTCATCTCCTCTCTGGGAGCAGCAGAATATTTTAATTAATTTATCCTCATTCCCCCAGTGAGATCTGTAGATGGTGGTGGCTGACTGGGAGCCTCTGGAATATCTGGAATATCTTCATTTATCCCCTCTTTTCTCTGGATTGCTCCAGGCTTGGAGCACCACTCAAACTTTGAGTTGCTGATGGGATAATTAAACCAGCAGGGAAGGAGTGTGAGGAGTTCCAAAACCTTTCCAAAATTCTTCTGGTGGGATTATTCCCATTTTCCGGGAGGATCCCTGAGATGGGAACAGTTTGGGATCTAAAACCAAATCCTCTGCCCTTGAAACTTGTTCTGTGCTCAGAACTTTGTGTCTCCTCATTATTGATTTTGATTTTCAGGTTGGGGCTGAGGCTGGAGCTGGGGAGAGACACCTGGAATTAATGAAATTATGGCCAACACAGAAATTTCCTTTTCCTTGGCTTACCAGGATTTTCTCTTATTCATTTGTGATTGCTTCCTCATTGAATTAAAGAAATCCCAGGCAGTTTTCAAGGAGGGTGGTTTCATAGATGAGCAGTTATTTGAACGTGTATTAATTGTAGCAATTGTTTGAGTAGTGCTGAGTGTTTAAAATTCAAATTTTAACGTGAATTTTGGCCCGTTAACAGAAAAGGGTTCCCTTGAGGAGCTGCACTCTGGGTGGTCAGAGCTCATTGTTGGAGAGTTTTTGGCACCTTAAAGAACATTTTAAATAGTGAAAGGGTTAATGAGGTGATTTGTAGCTCGTGGCAGCGCTGCCACTAAATCTAAACGCGAATCATTAAATTGCTGTTAAGGTCTCTTTCTTTTTAAGCTTTTATTTGCTTTTCTTATCAACACGAGGATTGTGAATGGGGAGAAATCTCCCTTTGAAGAAGCCAGTCCCGCTGGGATTGCACCGAGGAACTGCAGGGTTTGTTTGACTTGGTGTTTAATTCCACACTGCAGAGAGAAGCCAGACCAGGACTTTGGGAGCCTCTTTGCCTTCTGCTTCCTCTCAGCGCAGGCACTGGGAAATTTCTCACATCAAAAATCCAGTCCTGACACCAACCCCGAATCCTGCAGCGGGGCTGGGTGCTCCAGGTGGAAACTTCCCTGGGAAATTTCAGCCCTGTCCAACCAAAGGCTGCTGAGCACAACGGGATTTACCAATAACGCAGCCTCTAAAACTTCCACTTAATCCTGCCGGCAGAATTGAAGTCCCAATTAAGATTTAATAATATTTTTCTAATTTTAATCTGCACTGGTTTTGCTGCTTATTAGGCTGGAGGTGCTAAAGAGAAAGGGTTTTTTCAAGGGAAAAAAAATGAAATGATAAGAAAGCTTGGTATGGAAACTGCAAGGCGGTGAAAAAGCCGTTATCACAAAATCTTTGCTTCCTGTAGTCATCAGATATCTCGGGGTTTTATCAAACGGACACTCCACCCTTTTATTATGGTTATGGCAGTCCAAATTTCATGTGTTAAAAAAGGCTTTTTAAAAGAAACCTTTACAGTGGATTTTGGTTGATTTTTGGCCCAAACTGCCAAACTTCCCAGTAAGTTCTGCCCACAAATTTGTATTTATTCAGAATTTTTGTGGGAAGAATTTCAATAACTTGAAGTGTTGAATTCTTAATAAATGCTTCATTTGATTCTGCGTATTTTGGACACTTGGTCTGTAGGAAAACTGGATTTGTGTTTAAGGTTTTGTTTCTGTCTTTATTTATTATTTTTTTAATTGTAGAACTTGAATCTCTCCCTACAAACACAGCTGTGTGTCCAGCAAATGGTAACCCAAGTGGAAAAATTGATGTATTTCATCTAAATGTTCACATAAATTACTTAATTTTTCAGGATTAAATTGGATTTTAAAGAAAAAAAATGAAGTTCTAAAGTTGAGTAAGAGAAATGCTGGTGGAAGGAAAATTACAGATTCCATTTGGACCTGGCGTTTGGGGAACATTTCTTCAGAACAAGAAAACCAAGCAGAAATAAAGTGGTTTAACAAGCAAAATCTGTTTCTTTACCAAGAGCTTTCTTGGGAGAGAACTGGGATATTTAGCAATATTTTCAGCTGTCAGGGAGCTGCTCTCTTGGCCGCATCATAGAGAAATGGAGAAGCTGTAATGTAGAGTCACCGAGTGCTCGTGGTTCATGAAATTAATAAATCTGGTGAGCACTAAGTAATTCCTTATCATCCTTCTCTATCTGAATTCGTCCAGAATCCAAGTTGCACTAATTGAATCCAACCCCAGGAGATAACCCTGGGGCTGCCGTGAGCCTTGTGAATGTCTGAAGAGTAATCGGAATTTTTCTATTAAGAAAAGGCTTTTTCTTTCTGTTGTTTTCTTTGAAAATCAAACCCCTCTTAAAACCTCGTCCCCAGTTGTGCCATGTACCTGCTCCGCCTCGCAGGGTGGATGGAGAGGAACAAGAAATTTCATTTTAGTCACAACATCTGTTTTCCTAAAGGGTGGGGAGGCCCTGGCAGAGGTTGCCCAGAGAAATTGTGGATTTCCCATCCCTGGAAGTGTCCGAGGCCAGGTTGGAGCAAACTGGGATAGTGGAAAGTGTGGGGTGGAATTAAATAATATTTAAGGTCTCTTCTCAAACTTGTATTCTGGATTTCAGTGTTGCTTCCCTCTGTGCACTGAGGTACCTTAGAGCACGACAGAGAAATTTGCAGCTCTTTTTTTTTGCTGAGAAGGGAAAAACTGGGGCTACTTTCACTCCCGATTTCCTGCTGGAATGACAGCAAGGTCCTAAGATTCAAACAAACTTTTTTTCCAGCTAAAAAGCTGGAGCTTGGAGGCGCTCAGGACACAAATCCTGCTCTGCTTACACTTGATCTTCCCAGATTGCAAGTGGCAGTTGTTGATGGGCTCCAATAAATGTGGAGTCTGGGGGCCACTCTCTCTTGAAAGGCAGGAGGCTGAGCAGAGGAGCGAGCCCAGCTCTCCCCGCCGGTGTGGTGATGGATGAGAGCAATAAGCAGCAATCACTTCTCTTATTTTTGGCACAGATCTCCAGGAGTGTTTATCGAAGGGAGCGTTGCTAAAATTAATGATAGAGCCAAGGCACTGCACGGGCTCGGCTCCCCAGCTCTGGGGTTGCCTCATTTCCATGCTCAAGTGCAGCAGAAAGACAAATGCTCGTGACCTCCCTGTCCTGTGCTGCTTTGAGGTGGGTATGTCCTGAGAAAAGCCCAAACACTAAAAAAACACAAAGCCACCCCCTCCTCCCTGGGTGCCTTTCGGAGGTTCTTGAAAGGAAACCAGCACCTGTTGAAATGGTTACTTCAATGTTTGGCCCAAATCCCAAACAAGGCTTTTTATTTTTTTTTTTAACAGCAAAAACATATGCAGGGGCCAGGGAAATAGCACAGCTAGTTCTGATATTGTGCTTTTTGTGCTCTGAGTTGGAGGGGCTGTGACTCATTAAGTGATACCAGCGCAGGGTTTCTCTGATTTCATGTCTTGCTTCAGGAATTGCGTGGCTAAAGATTGCACAAGAAAAGCAGGGGGGGCTTTCCTGCTCCTTGGATGGGATCTTTCCGAGCCATTTGATAGGGAAAACTGGGAATATTTTACAGATCTTTGGCCTGAGGGGATTATCTGCCTTTTTGGGAAGAAAAAAACCCTCAGCCACTCAATGAGTGGTGTCTTGTCCAAATAGCTGAGGCTTTTGAGAGCACCCTCTCAAAGGCTGGACACGATCTTGGAGCTGTTTTCCCACCTAAATGATCCTGGCATTCTGTGCTCCGTGGAGAGGTTTCATCTCCACAAGTCATCTCCTAAATCAGGGATTAGTTTGGTCCCTCAGCTCAAGCACAGAGATTTTAGCTGTCAGTGCAGTTGGAAATCGGTGGCTTCTGGGGGAAATTCTGTGAATAAAAGGTATTGGAGTTTTCTAGGAATTGTTTGAATGTCAGGAAAATGCGTGAGCTGTCCTCAGGGTGAGCTCGTATTCAGAGACTGTTTTAATACAATGTTCTTCCCTGGGAGGGTGGGGAGGGAATGGGATGGAATTCCTGGAGAAGCTGTGGCTGTCCCTGGATCCCTGCAAGTGCCCAAGGCCAGGCTGGAGCACCCTGGGACAGTGGGAGGTGTCCCTGCCCATGGCACTGGGTGGGCTTCAAGGTCCTTCCAACCCAAACCAGACTGGGATTCTGTGATCCATGGATACATCCCGAAGTATTTGCATGGAATAAGCAGGCTGGGCCTTTTCTCTGCATCCTGTCTTGATGTGGGCACTCTGAGCATCCCTGAGCACCCCTGAGCATCCTTGAACATCCCTGAGCACCCCTGAGCATCCTTGAATATCCCTGTACATCCCTGAGCATCCCTGAGCACCCCTGAGCTCCCCTGAGCATCCCTGAGCATCCCAGAACATCCCTGAGCATCCCTGAGCACCCCTGAGCACCCCTGAACCCTTTTCCTGGTGCAAGAACCTTGTGGGGGAGGTCGACCCTCATTTGTAAAAGTTAGATTTATGCCTTTTAATGGTTTCCATTGTCAGTGATCACAGTGTCAAGCTGTGCTGGTTAAAACAGTTGAAATTATATTTTCCTCCTTCTTTTCTTTCAGCTACAGCTGCAGAAAACCCAATATTTGCAACTGGGGCAGAGTCGTGGCCAGTACTATGGGGGGTCACTGCCAAATGTGAACCAGATTGGGAACAGTGCCATGGATCTCCCCTTCCAGGTGAGTTCAAGGGGTTTTTCCTTGGATTTGTTGATGAATTCTGTGCTTGGATGCTGGTTTGAGCTCCTGAGGCAGCTGCTGGTCCAGAAATCAGCACCCTGGTTTAAAAATTTCTGCTCCTTTGGGATGGGATTGGGATGTGTGGGTATTTTTTCGTTGTAGTTGTGGTAGGTTTTAGTTCCTCTGTCCGTGGTTGTGATGCTTTGGGGTCAGGAATGCTCTGAGAGATGCAATTCCTGATGAAATCTGGGAAGATGCTGTAAATTCAAAGCAAAATGGAAGGAAATAAAGGTGATGTTGGGAGCTGGGGGGTGGAGGAATTGATGTGCATGTTCTGTGGGAATAATTTTGGGAGAGGAGAAGGGCAGCGGGACACAAAGTGGTATCAGAATAATCACTTTTTTTGGGGCTGGCTGAAAAGGAAATACAAGAATGTCCTGGCAGGGTTTTTTGGCTCCAGAGGTGATGCACCATAAAGAGAAAATCAGAGTTTCAGGTGAATGTTTTGCTGCTTGAAGCACATTGGACGGAGGATGTTGTCCAAGGACAGGATTAGTTGGTGGATCCTGTGGGGACTCCTGATTTCCACATTTAGTTGATTTAGAGTGCTCAAAATAATGAACATTTCTGCATTAGTTTTCCTTTTTTGAGCAGTAACAGTTAGAGTTTAGCTCATGAGGATGTGGTAAGAAGGAAATTTTTGCAGTTTGTGGTTTTCTGATGAAGGCTGCTTAATAAAGATGGAGAAACTCTTGCTGACCTCCTCTAACTGCCTCTGGAAATAGGTGCAGACAGCTGAATTTGGGCAGGTTAAAAGCTTGAATCTTGTGCAAGAGGAGAGGCAAAAGTCTATTTTAATCTTTAATTCTTTGGGGAATACAGAGCCGAGGTTTGTAGTGTAGACCTCAGTGTTACTCCACAATGTCTGCTCTGTTCAAGTTTTTCTCTTTAGCTTTTTGTTAAGGAGGTTCAGAATTCCTTTTAAGCAATAATATTTCAGTATTTCTGTGCTTGATGGCCATCACTGGTGGTTTTTACCTAATTGTTTTAATCCTGAGTGCTGGAAAGGGAATATTCAAAAATTTATGAATGACTGGAGGAGGAGACAGAAACAAACTGTCCTTAAACTCCAGGGTTTTCTATATTTTTTCACACACACACTAAAAAAAATCCCCAAATTGATGTTGTTACAGATAACAAATGGTGACAAGCAACAAAATAACCCCATGTGTTTGTACCAGTGGGGAAAGCTTTCCAGGTTTTTCCAATTTTAAGCTCAAAGCACGACTGCAAATGACTCTGGGATTGTGTGAAGATGCCGAGGCAGAGCCTGGGTGGTTGTGCCTGCTGAGAGCGTTGGTGTCTGAGCATCTCTGCTTCTTTGATTTGCAGCACAACGGAGCTCTGGCTGAAGCCTTTGGAGCAGTTCCTGTCTCTTTGGTAAACAAGTATTTAGGTTTGTGCAAATACGTATTTAGGACTGGTCCTGTTTGCCCAGGTGGATACGTATTTCAGCACACCTGCTCTGCTGTGCACAGGATTTATTTGATTCACCTCCCAGCTCCCCAGGACTGCTGGGCTGGCACATAAATACAGGTTTTGCCATGCATCCCAGTCTGGAACATGCAAATAATTCCTGTGCAGACTCCCTGGACTTGCTGTCATGTGGTTCTTTATGATTTATTGGGGGTTTATTTGGTGCAGACAGTGGATTATTCAGTCTTGGCCTGTGGTTTCAGCGATCTCTGAGCATGTGCACTCAGCCTGCATGTTAAACTCCATGGGGAAGGGCAGAATGAATTCCCAAATCCTGCTTGGCACCAGGAGGCACCAAAATATCAACTCTCACTAGGTACCACTCCTCCTTCCCCCTCATCCACCTCACTTGGGTTTATTTCTTGCTAAATCCTAAAAGGACACTTGGAGAGCATTGAGCTTTTTCCTTCCTGTCTGTATTGAGCTGCTTTTTTCATGGTTTGGGGGGTTTGGGGTCTGGTCTCCAACCCTTGAACGTTTTTTCAGGGGAGCTGAAACTCTTTTAGTTCTTCATTTTCCCAAATAAAATGGATGCTCAGATCTGTTCATCTTTTAATCTTTTTTTCCCCCGTAGTTAAATATCTCATGCCACGCAGGGATGGAGAATTTTAATCCAGACACGTTGTCCTGGTGTTTGGCCCTAAATAAATTTTATAGGAAGCTTGCTGAGAGAAGCCAGGCCTGCTGGAGGTGATACCCATTTCCTCAGGTGTTTTCTGCTTCCCTAAGTTCAGGATTCTTTTGGGATCTTTGTTCCTGGAAAGCCAAAATCCCTCTCTCTCTGAATTGCAGCCCTGAGCTGGGACACGTTCCACGTTTACTTGTGCCACTGCTGCACTCAAATGAGATTTTTGTTGTGTTTTTAATAAGGAAGTCGTGCCAGAAAAGGAGAAAGCCTAAGAAATAGCTGTTTTTACATTGAACTTTTTGTCTTTATAGTTTTATACATAAAATCCCTTTAAATTCCAGGTGAGCTCTGCGTTCCCTGTGCTCCGGGCTGGCTGCTCCTTTTTTAGCAGCACTGTGGTGACACCACTGACATAGGAAATTGCTTTTCCTGTTGACCTTCCAAGCACGTATTTGCAAATTTTGCTGCCTTTCGGGCTGTAACAACAGAGCAAAGGGGGAGTTTGAGACCTTTTGTTGCTTTGGAATGCTGAATATTCCCCCTTCTGTGTGGGGATTGTTGTTCGGTGCTTGCAGCAGAGATGAAAGCAGCGTGTTTGGATTTAAAACCCTTAAAATTGAGATTTTATTTGAGATTTCTCAGCTTTTATACAAGCAAGGAAGTGAAGCACAAACCCCCATGATCTGAAGGGCTGAGAGTCCAGTAAAAAAGTCACTGTGCTCCTTTCTAGCCCCCTGTTGCCTTAAATATTCTGCTGCCTATAAAATATTGGCCCTGAAATGAGAAAATAAACACCACAGCCCCCGTGCATGCAGTTCTCTTAACACAGCCCGTGTGTGCAGAGAGGGTGAGGAGCCCAATATTTGCTGAAGAGAAACGAGTTTAAAATAGCAGAAAGACTCTTGAAAAAGTTAATACAAACAAAGCCTTTCAAAATAAATGCAAATCTTTATAGGAATAATCTTTCCAACGGCCAAAGCTGACACTTGGAAAAAAAGAAAAACCAAAAAAAGACCCCAAAAAAAAAGGGATGAATGTGGAAGCCAGATGGTTCCATGGCTTGGCAGACAGGACAGTGCATTTGCCACGTGCAGCACCTGAATGGAGGAGGAAATTTTGGATTTCCAAACAGATGGTGTTGAGGGACTCAGCAAAGCTGTTCACATTGGCAGGGAGTGCAGGGCTGGGGAGGTTTTTTCTCCCTGGAGACCCATAAATTGCTGGTGGAGTACGAGCAGAGATTGACCCCTCGGTACTTCCTCTGTCCCCCCCCCAGGTAGACACTGGGAAGGGCTGTGGAAAATGTGAAAGTTTTCCAGTTTAGCCTGGGAATTCATCTTCCCTGTCCTTTCCCTGCCACCCTCCTGCTCTGAAATCATCTGCTGACAAGGAACTGCTCAGGATGTCGGTGCTGATAAGAGTCCAGGTGGGATCATCCCACCTCGGGTCGCTGAAGGAGCTGAAAATCACTTCAAAACCATCAGATGCCGTAACTTTTTCTAGACAGAGGAGGAAGGAAACTGCTTTTCTTTTTCTTTTCATTCTCTCAGTGTCCCCTTAAAATAATTGTGCTGCAAGGAGGGGTGAGAGGAAGCCCTGAGAGAAGGCAGCGTGTCCTGGGGAATGCTGAGCTCAGCGTGCATCTCCTCCCTGCATCTCCTGCCCTCGGAGTCAGGCTCTGGATGTCGGCATGTTCCTCCTGGATGCACCCTGCATGCTGCACCAAGGGCATGTGGACAGCTGCTGGCAGCTCCTGCCACGCTCACACTCGGGGTTCGGGGATGCCAAGGTGTGAGGGCAATGCTGAGCCAGGACAGGGCAGGTCCAGCATGGTCCCCTTGTGCAGGAGGCAGCCTTCCCCGAGAGCTGTTGGAGGAAAAACGGATGGCACAACGTCCACATCTTTTTTTGGGTCTGATTCCTTAGAAAACCCAGCCTGGCACAGGTGTGAGGAGGCTCTGGGCAGGCTGTGGGGGTGTTTCCCTGTGGATAATCCCTGTGTCTCTCCCAGACTCCGTTCCAGTCGTCGGCGCTGGACACGAGCAGGACCACGCGGCACCACGGGCTGGTGGACAGAGTGTACCGGGACCGGAACCGCCTGGGCTCCCCCCACCGCCGGCCCCTCTCCGTGGATAAACACGGCAGGCAGATATCCTTGGGAGCAGGGCTTGGAGCATCCCCGCTGCTTCCCCTTTGCACAGTTCCCTTCTCCTCCCCTCCTCACCTGGCAGCGGAGTCGCTTCCCAGCTCCCTGTCACTTGTCCCGAGCTGTGACCTAATCCATAAATAACCTGCTGCTTGTAAAGTAGGAGTTCACCTTTCCTTGGCTTTCCCTGGGAATAATGATCCACATGGAGCTGAGGAATGCTTGGGTGGGTTGGTGACAGCCAGCAGGGCTTCACTCAGGGCAGAGGTGCCCCATAAATTTGGTGGCCTTCTCTGATTGGGTTAATGCCATCAGCAGCGGGGCTCGTGGGAGGCATTGGCACTGTCCCGTGGGATATCCTTTATCTAAACTGGATTTGGTGGTTGGACACTCAGTGGATCAGGAATTGGCTGGATGGATGTGTCCAAAGAGTTGTGGTCAATGGCTCAGTGACCAAGTGGACACCGGTGACGAGTGGCGTCCTCAGGGTTGGTTTGGGCACATTTAATGGCGACATGGACAGTGGGATTGGGTGCGCCCTCTCTGCCAGCTCTGGATCCTTTGATTCCAACCCAAACCACTCCATGATTCCCTGACAGGTCAGGGCTGACTTGGGGAAATGGAGTTTCCCTCAGAGCTGAGCAAACCCAGCCCAGGATTATCCTTTGCAGCTCCTCGTGCATTTCAGTGCAGGTTGATTCATCCTTTTGGCATTTGGGAACAGGAACGAGCTGATCGTTTCTGACAGGTTTAAAATCAGATGGGATTGATGGGGCTGGAGGGGATGTGTGACAGGGGGGTGGAGGGACCAGGGCTGCTCAGGGAGGAGTTAAATCCATGGAAAAGGAGGAAGATTTTTTTATTGCTCAAATATTACAACAATCCAGGTGATATCTTGTGTTGAGTGTCCTTTTAAAGTTCCCCGTAGAGAATCTGTGAGTTTAGTGGTTGTGACAGGATAATTGGAATTATTCTTGGGAAAAGATTTCCTGCTTGAGTGGGAAGTGTTGCTGCCTTAACCCTGGCCCACGTGGACAGCTGCCCCTATGGCACCGTGTACCTGTCACCTCCGTCGGACACGAGCTGGAGAAGGTGGGTGCCACCCTCCTGGGGGGGTTTGGGGCTGTTCCCTGACACTGCAGCACTTCCAGCTGCACTGGAATTGTTGGAATTGTGCCTTTTTAAATTCAGAAATGGAGTTTGTAATTCTATCGTGCTCGTTTTAGTTGAGCTTTAAAATGAAGGTGTGTCAGCAAGTGTCATCCTTTTAAATCTTGCCAGATGTTCCCAGACATAGCCCAAAATTACTGAGTTGTAAAAGACTTGGATATTTCTGTGGGTGCAGCAACTCTGCTGGGCTGGGAATGTTCCAATGGGAAGGAACACAAAGTTTTTGAGAGTGGCCACACTCACAAAGTTCATCATGAGATGTGTTGGCCATGAAAATTCCCTTCTCCACAATATCCTGAACCATTCCTTTTCCTCCCTCCCAGCCAGGAATGTTTGTTTTTCAACCACCACCATAACCAAAGTATGGCTAAACAGCTTCAAAATGGCATTATTTGATTGTGTTTAATCTGAACAAAGCACATAAAACTCTGTTCTAACAAGGGCAACCAATTTATCCTGTGTTCCTCTCAATCCCATTATTGAAACAATTGCTCTTCCAACTTGAACTAATTTGTTCTGCAAATTGATTTTTTCACAAGGAAATTCTGCCTGGTTTATGCCATATATAGATTTTTGGGTTTTAATGTAGAATACTGAGGTTTTACTGAGTTGTTGCTTTTATTTAGTGAAGCTGACGATAAAAATATTGTGGGTTTTGCTTTCTCTCAGGACAAATTCTGATTCTGCCTTGCACCAGAGCACCATGACTCCAGCTCAGCAGGAATCCTTTTCAGGAGGGTCACAGGACATGCAGCAGAAAAGAGGTGAGCAGAAGAAAAAAAGGATAAAAAGATTTATAACAATGAAATGCCCATAGATTGGGCTCCATCTGTTTGTAAAATTCAGGAGTGCTGACACTTCCTGCATCCAGTGACACAACAGCTGGATCATATTCACCTTTCTGGGTGCTGAAATCCAGGAAAAATGACACGAAACTAAGGGAGAACATTTTCCTGAGCCCCAAATTTTGTCATTCTTGCCCTGGGGAGGATCCTCTGGGCTGGTGGGACTTTGGTGTTGAGTTCTCAGCACTCCCAGAGGTCTGGAGGAACTTCTGGAGCAGTGAGGAGTTCCCAGCATTTCCATCAGGGACATGGGAGATCGGGAAGGAGCAAAGGCTTCATCCCGTGTTTATTTATGGCCTGGGGATCCCCAGGGAGCCTCCCCTGGGAGGAGGCAGCGCTTCCAAACATCCCCAGAACAATTCCAAGCTGGAGCAGCTCCGGCACCCACAGTTCTGGTGCCCTCTGCTGGGCCCTGTGCCTGCTCCAGCTCGGGAAAAACGGGAAGCACGGCTGGAATTGATGAGCTCCTAAAGGTCTTTTCCAGCCTTAATATTCCCTGATCCTAAGAAAAACTCCTAAAATTTAATCCTTCAGCAAGCACCCAGAGCTTAGGAATGCACAGCACAGACCCTTGGACACGTCTGTGCTGTCCTGCAGCTCTTCCATGTGCTCCTGGAGCTGGAAAACCTTGGGAAATGCTCATCCTAACCAGGATTCCATAAATATGGATTGACACTCATCAGTGTGAAATGGTTTCATTGATTCATCTCTCTCTGTCTGGGCTTTTTTTGTTGTTGTTTCTTTGTCACCTTGCAGTTGTTGAACAAAGAAATGTCCTCGGGATAGGGGGAAGTAGCAGCTTTGTGGTGTTTCTCCATCCCTGGGAGGATGGATTGGATTTTCCCCACTGGAATTGTGCTCTTGGAAGCCCTTTGGGTGTTCAGGGTGGACATCGCTTGTGCAAAATGCAAAAGATGGGAAAAACCAGATCCCAAATAAACCCTTCCATGGACATCTGAGCAGAATAAACTGGAGGCCAGAAGTTTTTAAAGTATTATTTGGGTGGTTTTTTTGAAAGTCTCACTGATTCATTAATTAATGAAATAAATTTCAGTCTGGTTTCTGGTATCTTGCTTTTTTAAATAATAGAGCGCAGCTGTTTCATCCTCCTTGATAATTTAAACTTAATAAGAATTTTTCAAAGGTTAAACTTGCAATCTGAAAATGTCCCAGTGAGAAGCTGGATATTATTGATTATTAATGATTCCTTTTGATCTCCTTGGTTTTAGTTTTATTGCTGACTGTCCCTGGAATGGAAGAAACCACCTCTGATGCAGACAAAACCCTCTCTAAGCAAGGCTGGGACACTAAAAAGGTGGGAATTGCACATTTCAAAGTGTGGAGGTTTTATTTTCTGAACATATTTAGATAAATGGATGCTTTAGTTACTGACGATATTAACAAACTACATGAAGAGATTGGAGATTAAATGCTTTGTTTAAAAACAAATAATGAACATTAAATTAGAAAGGATTTTATGTGTGTGAGAATGCATAGGCTAAATTATATGAGGAGAAACTCTTGAAATTTAAGATTTGTTGGGTCAATAAAGCAAAAAAAAAAGATAAATATCTTTTTAAGAGCTCCCAGATCTTACATAGAAATGATTAAATTAAACTTATTAATTGAAATATCTCCTAGGCAATACCCTCCAGCAGCATCTTTGCCTTTAAATCTCTCTTCCTTCTATTTTAGACTGGGTCATCAAGACCTAAATCCTGTGAAGTTCCAGGAATCAAGTAAGTTTTCAGCAATTTTTATTTTAAGAACATTGAGATCTTGAGGAAAAAATGTTGTGTATTGAATATCCTTGAATATCCTCTTGCTTTGGAATTTTCTGGAAAGGCTCTAGATACAAAACAAAGCCCTCTGTGAGGGTCAGAAATACAAAATCCATCAAAAATGTCTTCTTTATGAAATTTTCTTGTTAAATACATTTTTAAAAGTTCCGTCCAGGCTGAAATAATAATTAATTGTGGGGTTTTTTCCCCCAAATTTAGCATCTTTCCATCAGCTGACCAGGAGAACACTACAGCCCTGATTCCTGCCACGCACAACACGGGCGGCTCCCTGCCGGACCTGACCAACATCCACTTCCCCTCCCCTCTTCCCACGCCGCTGGATCCCGAGGAATCCACATTCCCAGCCCTGAGCAGCTCCAACAGCACCGGGAATCTCGCTGCCAACCTGACTCACCTGGGCATCAGCACTGCCAGCCAGGGTGAGGGCACAGCACGAGGTCACCTCCCTAAAATGGTGGAATTTATGGAATGTTGTTCTTTCTGAGAGGGAATTTGGCTTCACTGTTGATGGATTTTCCTTTGTGTTATATGTACAAAAAAATTGAGAAACTTATATTTAGTTACAGGACATTCATGTCATGTTCTTGATGCCCAAATCTGCTTTTTTGGGGATTTGTTTGGGGGTATTTTTGTGTTTATTTTTATTTATTTATTTTTTAATGTGCAAGACTGGAGTTCCTCTCTTGGAATTCCTTGTGCTGATCCCTAACATCCCTTGTGTTATGGGAATATCTCCAGCAGCCTTTTTATTTCCATTCCTTTAGAACAGCAATTTTTAAAATGTGAGGATCCTCTTGGAGTCTGTTATTGATTAATACTGTCATTAATGATTGCTTTTTAAAAGTAATTTCACTAATACTCAAATAATTATGACGAGGGTTGATTTTTTTTTTATTGTCAGTGACAGTTGCAGTCTGTTGATTCCTAGAATAGAAATGAGGATTTGTATCCAAAAATACAAATATATTTCCTGTGCTGGGCAGGATTCCCTTTCCTACTTCTCCTGGATTGGGAAAAGGAAATTACTGTAATCAGGTTGATGTGACTGAGCAGGTGAGCTTGGGAAGCAAGAAAAGGATTTAACCATTTGAGGACAGAGTGGGGCAGCACTTTCAGCATCCTTGGAAGAGTTTTTTGGTCTCCAGAGCTTTGGGGATGGGTTTAGAAATTTGGATTTAAGCCACAGTGGATCTCCACCTTTTTTTCCCCATAATTAGCAAAGTAAGTGATATAAACCCAAACTGGTGAGTCTGTAGTGCTTTGAAAACATTCCCTGATCTATCAAAGACAGAACAAATTAAAGATACTCTCCCTGACTGTATTCCTGCTTCTCTCTGGAGATTACCCCACAGTTTATCCATTGCCACACTCAGTGTTTGGTGCCTTTCAAACCGATCTTTCCAACTTTTCCTTGCTGCTCTTCAGCAGAAAACCTCCATGAAGGCTTCTGATCCCTGTGCCCTGCTCAGGAATGGCACAGAGCCCCAGCCTGTGCCTCAGCACCCCGAGGGGAGCTGGGGAAGCCGCCTCCTGCCAGCTCCCAGGACATTCGTGCCCGGAGGGTGTCGGGTCCCTCCCGCACGTCCCGGGAGCCGATGCTGGGTTTGCAAACACGGCCGGGGCTGTGTTGGGAACCTGCCTGGCCTGAGCCACTCTTCCTGCTGGCTCCTTGGCAGCCTGGCCTTCCTGGCTCCCTGGCAGCCTGCCTGGAAGCCCTGAGCCTTTGCCAAGGCTCCCGTGAGTCGCTGCTCTCTGGCAGCTCCGGGGGAACAGCTCACTCTCACTTGGCCTCAAATCCCTTCCCAGGGTGACTCGGTTCCTCTGGGGTGAAGCAGAAAAGAGGGGAGGTTTCTAAACTCAGAGATTTTTGGCTTGATCTGAACAAAATGCCAATGTTTGAGTTGTTTATCCCTACCCCCTGCTGGGTCGTGGCTCTTGGGAGTGTGGTGGATATTTCCTGCACTGGTGTGCCATTAAAAATGGAGCTCTTCCTGCGTAACCAGTTTGGCTTCTGCTTTTTCCATTAAAGAGGTGTTTGCTTTTACAATACCTCAAGTGCCCTCTGATAAGCCTGGTTCCAGGATCTCTTATCTCATTCCCAGAGCTGGAGCCCAAACAAACAGAGCAGAACCTGCTTTTCCTGGGCCCGATGAGTGCAGGTGTGCGAGGACGGTGCCTGCGGTGTCTGGAACTGCTGAGGCTGCTCTGCCTCTTCCAGTTCCTCATCCTGGGCACCAACCTGACCAACCGTGCCTGGGTTTGAGCCAGGACAAACCACAGGGCTCTTCCTCTCATCCTGATGCTCTTCAGCCTGACAAAATTAATTACAAATCACCTAACGAGCTCCCGCCCGGTCGGCCGAGGCGCCTCCAGTGTTGCCCGCTCAGGCCGCTCGTTTTTCCTGCTTTAGGGAATTCTTTTGGGTACAAATATCACCCAGGCCTTGCTGTGTCCCTGCTGAAGGTGCTTTGTTATTCCCAGCAGGAATGACGACGACGCCGGCCCCGTCCCAGCACCGCCAGCCCAGTGTGAGCCCCCTGTCCTTGGGCGCGGACTCGCGGCGACCTCAGTCCCAGCAAATGTCCCCCACGCTGTCCCCGCTCTCACCCATCACTCAGGTAGGAACTCATGGGGGAATTCAAGTTTTCTAATCACTGGTTCATTGTTTTAATCTGCTTAGGCTGGAAGTTTGGCTCAAAGAGCCACAGGGAAGGGTTAGGTGGGATATTGGGAAGGAATTCCTCCCTGGGAGGGTGGGGAGGGGCTGGGATGGAATTCCCAGAGAAGCTGTGGCTGCCCCTGGATCCCTGGAAGTGTCCAAGGCCAGGTTGGATGGGGTTTGGAGCAGCCTGGGATAGTGGAAAGTGTCCCTGCCCGTGGGACAAGATGAGCTTTCAGGTCCCTTCCAACCCAAACCATCCCATGGTTCCATGAACTTCATCTCTTGTTCTGTAATTTAAAGGTGTTCCTTAATTCAGAGCCTTAAAAAGGGAGGTTTGTAGAAGTTACAGATTTTACTTCCTCTTTTCTAGAACTGTGATAAAAACCATCTCTTAGACCACATTTTTTCTGTGATGTCCCAAAGTGAGCTGTGAAATTCGAAAGCCCGGTTATCTTTTAAAATTGATTGTATAAGTGTGACTCTGTGACTGCCCAGGTTGGTGATTTCTGACCTCGAGATTCAACTGGGTTTTTCGGTATTGGTTTATACACTGGAGGTGATGTTGAATCTTTGGAAATACAGAATTACAGAATCCCAGGATGGTTTGGGTTGGAAGGAGCCTTAAACCTCATCCAATCCACCCCTGCCATGGGCAGAAACATCTTCCTTTCGAGCAGCTTCTTGACTTTTTAACCTTTAGGTGCCATTTGTAACACACAAACCAAGCCTGACTCAGTTTTCTTGGTGCGAAGTGCTTGAGCACCCTGGGAATTCCCTGATTCTGCTCCTTCTTTTCCAGGCCGTGGCTATGGATGCATTGTCCCTGGAGCAGCAGCTCCCCTCGTATCCCTTTTTCACCCAGACCAGCTCCCAGCAGCAGCAGCAGGCACCAGTGGCCAGTTCCCTGCCCCAGACCCCCCCTCTGCTGCAGAGCTCGGGGCTGCAGAGGGGCCCCCAGCTGCCCCCTCTCTCCGTCACGGTACCTTCCACCATCCCCCAGTCGCCTCCAGGCAGCCAGAGCCAGCCCTCCATGGGGATAGACATCAACTCGGTGAGTTTGGGAAGGGCTTTCCTTGGGAAAAGCTGGGAATGTGCAGTGTAGGGTGGGAAATGAGCTTGGACAACCCCGTGGTAACGAGAATTTTAGGGAGGCTGAGGTAAACTGAGAATGGTTTTGGTTGAATGCACCTTTAAATGTTTTCTAGAGGAAAAACTGACATTAAATTTTGTCCCAGGTTTGATTAGGCCCAGGTTAAATCTATCAGCATTTATTGGGGTGTTCTCAGGGTGTCCCCCAACACATCATGATACAGACTGGGGGAGCTCCCAGAGCCTTGAGAGAGAATCCAGCTACAGCAAGCATTTTCCAATCAAAATACCATCTGGAAAATTTACTTTCCAAAAGTTGTCAAGAACCAGGTGTTTTCTGCAGTTTCTCTGCTCAGAACCTTTTTATTTTGAGGAATTTCAGAGCACCTATTCCAAAATGGGATTTGTGGCTGCCTCCAGTGCCCAGAAGAATTGGAGTGAGGATTTATGGACAGATCCCTTCTCCTGCTTGTTTTAACACGGTCTGTTAGGAAATGTTCTGCCTCAGCAGCTGAAAATCCCAACCCAGGGATCACAGGCCAGGCAGGGAGGGATGTCCCAGCTCCCCCTGCTCCTTCTGCCCCCGTAGGGTCCTGGTTGTCCCACCTGTGGTGTCCTGGCAGCGCTGTAGTGACAGGAATGGCTTTGGCAATGAGAAGAAATCATTTCTATTGATCTGCACTCGGTTGTGGATGAAATTTTTGACAGTTTGTGCTCCTTGAGAGCAGCTGCTTCCCTTCCAGGATGGGAAGGGGAAGAGGGAAGGACAATCCAGCAGTGGAAAGGATCCCACCCCACTCAAAATGTGTCCCTGTTTTGATTCTAATCCTCATGTAGCACCAGTACAGACAATTCTGATCTCATCCTTTGCTTTCTGTGTTGCTTTCCTCATCCTAAACCTCTTTATGACCTGAACTTTTAGGCTGCTGTGCTTATCTTCTAAAGCAACTGAAGTAATTCCTAAATAAACAGATTTAAAGCCACTTTATCAAAAAGCCTTTGGAGCTGTCACAGCCTCGCTGGCAACTTCTACACAGGTTTTGTGAGGCAGAAGTGAAATTTAATTTGTAGTTTGGGTGGCTGCTGACAGGGTGGAAGTGGCAATGCAGACTAAAAGGGAAATTTTCTTGGGATTTACAGAATTTGGGGTCAAAAATTGGTAGTGCAGAGTTCTCCCACACTGCAAACCTGATTAAATTCACTGGATTGCAGGTTCTCCTCAATCATCCCTTAATTTCTAAAGGAAGTAGAATGAGAAGAGCTGGGCTACTATTTATGTTAATTAGTACAACATAATTTAAATACCATTAATATTATTAATTTGTTTCAAACCAGGGGGAAAAAAAGTGAAATCTTTGAAAATAACTTCTCAAGATACCTGAGAAGAGTGTAAAAATCACAGATATAAACCTGCAAAACACAGTGTGAATTCCCAGAGGCTGTCTGCCCCACGTCCTGGGGCGCAGTGGAGTTTGGGGCTGTGTGGTGACAGGTTTGCACCCCAGGTTTATCAGCCGGGTGTTATCAGCTGCGCCTCAGTGCTGATAACACAGCTGGAGGCAGAGCAGGATCCCAGTGAGCACAGATGTGGGGCTGGCACTTGAACTGAAGCATGAATGACATTCTTTTTGAATTATTCCCAGCTTCCAAGTCTTCTTTGCCCTAAATCCTTGGCTGACCTGATTTTTTTTATATTATTTTGAATCGAGCATAAGCGAGAACAGGCAGGAAACGCTCCCAGCTGTGCCTGTCCCTGCTCTGGGGCAGACCCCCAGAGCTCTCCCCTCTGTTTTGGGACCTCATTCACATAATCCTGTCTTCCCACACAGAAACTGAAGAGGATGGTTTCTCCCAGCTCCATCACTCCAGAAGTTTGTATTTTCCAAGCCTCCCTCAATGCCATGGTGTTTAATTCTGTGTTGTTCTGTAGGCCTCACTCCAGCAGTACCGCAGTAATGCTGGATCCCCAGCCAACCAGTCTCCCACCTCTCCTGTCTCCAATCAAGGCTTCTCTCCTGGCAGCTCCCCTCAAGTAAGGGACTCTGTGCTTCCACAGGCCTTGCTTCTCGTGTGTGTTTCTAGCTGGATTTCTCCATCACTGCCCCATAGTTGTCTCACTGTGACTCCGTGTGTGCCTCATGCATCACCGACGTCCCATCTCGGCTGCCCTTCCATCCACTCCCACAGGGTTTCAGGAGCTGCTGAATTGCCTTTTTTAGTGAGCACAGAATCGCAGAATCAGGCTGCTGGTTGAACACTTGGGGTGGTGTTTGTTTGGTGGGCAGAACCTCCAGGTAGAGCCCTTTCAATTCCCAGGATCCCAGGGGAGCTGGTGGGGGGTGAAGTTGGGAGGGCAGGGAAGGGGGAATTTCAGTGCCTCCTGCAGCAGGAAAACTCCTGGGGCACTAAACATTTAAATATTTACGCTAAATATCCCAAACTGATTTAGATCAGGACGTTTTTTATGTGGGAACACGCCCTGTGAGAGAAAACACTGGAGAAAATGCTCTTAAAATGAGCAGCTTGTGGCTGGCAGGGAATGGGTTCCCAGCACACTCCTTTGCATGCCAGCTGCTTTTCCTTGCTCTGCGTGTATCTCCTCACACATCCACGTGTCCTGGATGGAAATCACAACTTGGGAAGAGTGTGTGATCCTCTGAAGGGGGATTTTTACCTGCCAGCAGCAAGAAATTTAAAAGGAGCAGACTTTGAGGGTACCCCAGTGTAAGAAGGTGCATTTTCAGTGCCTGATGCTGCTGAAAGAGTCCCAGCTGGCTGCTCTGGAGAATCCCACCTGGAGAAAAGAAGTGCAGGGAATTCTTCCAGAGCATCACGAGAGTCTGCAAATCCATTTTCTGTTTCATCACTGAACGTTGAAGGCTGTAAGGAGGATCCTTTCTAAATGAGTGCTGCCCCTTCATGGTTCCCAGGCAGGAGCTCCAGGTCCCCTTCATTAGCCAGGTCATGGTAAGCTCAGCCCTGGATCCAAGTGGCAGGAATTGTCTGGATTTCCTTAACCCTGGCTTAATTGCTTCTTAACCTCTCTCTCTTCTGCCTGCTTCTGTGAGTTCTGCTGTGCTCCGTGTGCCTCCAGAAACCAGCACTGTCCCCTAGAGCAGAGCTTGCTGCAAACTCTCACTTCTCACTGGGCAGCACAGCCAAATTTAGGTTTTATGTGGATTTTTTTCCCCTTTGATTTCTCAATCACTCTGGCTTGGTTTTGTCCCCAGACTTGTCACCACGGGTCAGTCCCAAGGACCAGAGTGCAGCAAGTGGAGCACACACCAGGCTATGATTTTTCCTGCTGGTTTTATCCTGTAAAAACTCGCTCAGGTTCTGCTCTGTTTGAGAGGGACACCACAGCACTGAGTGGAAGGAAGAGGATTTATTAATGCTGCTCTTTGTAGTATTGGCCTCCTAAATACCCACAGAATTCCTTAGTTTTGCTGAATTAAAGCTGAGGTAGATTTGTTGCCTCCAGGAATGACCCAAAAGCTGGTGGTGGTCACAAATGTGAAACGTAGAGAGAAGAAAAACCAGTTTGGAGGGGAAATTGGGGTTGGTTGTGAAGATGGGGCAGCTTCAAGGCAGCAGAATCCCTTAATCTGCCCCGAGTGAAGGCAGATCCCTTCAGAATATTCCACTGTGGAGCAGCCTGGCACTGATGAGTGGGGTGCAGTGGGTGTGACCGGGCAGGTGCCTCCACGTGCTCCTCTTTCCCCCATGGATTTGGGGTTTGATCCTCCGAGTGCCGAAGGACATTCCTTAAACCACAAACCTGGGCTTTGATTTGTGTCCCGCACAGTTCATTCACCACAGGTTCTTCTCCATGCTCCCACCTCTCCCAAGCCCTCTGCTCCCGTGTCCCAGCCGTGTGTGTGTGTCCCACCAGTCCTCCCTGTCCCCGCAGGGGTGGGAAAGCCCTGCCTGCCCCCCCAGCTCTGTGTTTGCATGGCTTCCACCCCCAGTGCCTTGGCTGTGCTCCCCTGCTCTCACCCCTGGCATCCTGTTCCAGTTAGACAGAAATATTCCTGCTCCAGTGGCTCTGACCTGGAGAACCTGGTAGGTATTTTTAGATGGATCATTCCAGCCAGGGATTTGTGCTTTGGGGTTGGTTTTTCCTCACAGTCGCTCCACAAACCCCAGAAGATGCTCTGGTGACTCTCCAGTGATTCTGGAGATGGCGTTTGCACAGTGTTGTTCCTGGAGTTGTTGATAAGTTATTCCAAGGCTCTGAAGTGTTGAAGGAATGACATTTCCAGTGGGTTTCCTTCGGGAATTCCGGTGCTTGCAGCTGTAGGAGCCAGCAGCCTTCACAGGAGGAGCAGACCCAGGCTGGCTTTGGGTAGGAGGCTCTGAGCTGGACTTGCACAAGCCCATTCTGCTCTCCTGTTGATTATCTCTCGTGTTCCCCAAAGTTTTTGGGATGGGAACAGTGCTTAGTGAAACACAAAGATTTTAGGGATTGTCCTCGTTTTGGGAATTGTCCTGCTGTTCTCGTTCTGTGGAATGAATGACAGGAGTTCAAGGGAACAAATACCTCGATCCTCTTTGGAGCTCTCGAATAGCAATTGGATTTTAGTGCTGGTTTTGCTTCCCATCGAGTCTGTGCCATCCCAAAATTCAGATTTTCCTTAGAAATGGTTATAAATCATAGATTGGTCTGGAATTAGGCTGGATCCAGTGATCTCAGAGGTCTTTTCCAACCTGATTGACCCTGTGATCACCCAGAGCTGACCCTGTTCTGCCTCTCTGGCTGGGAATCGTCTCCTGATCCACTTGCTTGAGTGAGCTCTGGATTCTGCCTCCAGTTTTTTTAGGAGCAGCAGATGGAGCAGGTTGGATAATGTGGAGTTGGAGTAGTTGATCAAAGCCTGACAGGGCAGCAAATCAGGTCTCAGTGGTTAAAAAACCCCAAATTTTCTTTAAATTTCTCTCAGTGGTGCTTTGCTTTTCTCTTATCAGTGTCTTATCAGTGGCTCTTGTGGTGGTTGATCCCTTGTGGTGTTTGATCCCTCCTGGTGTTTGATCCCTTTTTCCCAGGGATCCAGCAGCCTCCGGAGTGTTGATGACCAGGTGATAAATTGGGAAAGTGGCTCCAATTCCAGCCCATTCCCAGTTTGGGCTGCACGTGGAGCAGGGATGTCAGGGATTGTTGGATGGCCTGCCTGTGACAGACCATGAATGCCGGGGAAAGTGAATCCCAAATCTCTTTTCCAAGTGCCTCCAAACCATCCCCACTCCGAGCAGTTCTGGGATCAACCAGGATCTGCTCAGCCAGGATTTTGGAGGAGGAGTTCCAGCCACGGAGTCTCGGGCTGGGAATTCCTCCCTTGATCCACATTCATCCCAAATCATCCCTATAATGTCACAGCCCAGGGGTCTGGCTGGAAGTGGGGAGGTTTTTAAGGAATATCTTGGTGCTTCTTTCCTGGTAATCCCCTCATGGAAGGACAATTTAGGGGTTTTTTGAATTATTTTTTAATACAGGGTGTTTTTTTGAGGATGTAAAATCTGAGCCTGTTCTGATTCTTCCTAAGCTTTTCCTGAATTTCCCATGCTTAGGTTTTTAAGGAGGAAATTTGTAGCCTTCTGCTTTTGCCATCTGGATAAACCAGCAACTGAATTTTGTTTTCCAAGATTTGAGACAATCACTCCATGGAAATTGTCTTTTATAGATGTTCTCTTTGTCAGTTAATAGGGTTTTTTTCAGCAGGAGTATCAGGATTTGGGAATTTTAAATCAGGAGTGATGTCGCTGATTTTTATCTGGCATTTTTTTGGGACAGGATTAAAACATGGACCTGAAATTCTTGATAAATGATGGAGAATAACCGAGGGAGTGGACAGTGATTTAGCAAGGCTGAGGAATTCCTCCTGGAATTCTTCACTGGGCTTCCCCCTGACCTTTCCTGCTCTGCAGCTCCCGTGGAATGACTTCAAACCAGGAATTTTGCCATTTGAGGCTGCAGATTCAGAGCCAGAACAGCCCCTCCCGCCTCATTTGTGAGCCCAAAATTCCAAAAAAAGCAGAAATCGCAGTTCTGTTGTCCCTCCCCGTGTTTCCCAGCGCAGTGTCCGTGTCCATAAATCCCAGTTTTCCGTGTTGTCCGTGCTCTGGGAGAAGCCTGTGGGGTTCTGTGGTGTCCCCGTGCCCGTGGCAGGCGCGGGGTCCGGGGCGATTCCTGCTCCGTGAGGGTCCCGGGGGATTCTCTCCTGCTCCGTGGGGATCCTGTGGGTCCTGAGGGATTCCCTCCTGCTCTGTGTGGATCCTTTGGGATCCTCAGGGATCCTCTGGGCCCTGTGGGATTCCCTCCTGCTCTGTGTGGATCCTTTGGGATCCTCAGGGATCCTCTGGGCCCTGTGGGATTCCCTCCTGCTCTGTGTGGATCCTTTGGGATCCTCGGGGATCCTCTGGGCTCTGTGGGATTCTCTCCTGCTCCGTGTGGATCCTTTTGGCTTTGTGGGATTCCCTCCTGCTCCGTGTGGATCCCCTGGGCCCTGTGGGATTCCTGCCTGCTCCGTGTGGATCCTGTGGGTCCTGAGGGATTCCCTCCTGCTCTGTGGAGATCCTCAGGGATCCTCTGGGCCCTGTGGGATTCCCTCACGCTCCCTGAGGATCCCCTGGGCCCTGTGGGATTCCCTCATGCTCCGTGTGGATTCTCTGGGATCCCCTGGGCCCTGTGGGATTCCCTCACTCTCTGTTTGGATCCTGTGGGATCCCCTGGGCCCTGTGGGATTCCCTCACTCTCTGTTTGGATCCTGTGGGATCCCCTGGGCCCTGTGGGATTCCCTCACTCTCTGTTTGGATCCCCTGGGCCCTGTGGGATTCCCTCACGCTCCCTGTGGATCCTGTGGGATCCCCTGGGCCCTGTGGGATTCCCTCACGCTCCCTGTGGATCCTCTGGGATCCTGTGGGACCCTCTGTGCCCCGGAGGACTCGTGCGGGCCCCGGGCGATTCCCGCCCGCTCCGTGCGGATTTTTCTGGAATTCCCGGTGCCGGGAGAGCCGGGGGAGGAATTTGGGATTTTGCACCATAAAGCCTCTGTTTTGTTTTCAGCATTCTTCCATGCTGGGCAGTGTTTTTGGGGACTCCTATTATGAGCAGCAGATGACAGCTAGGCAGGCTAATGCCCTCTCCCACCAGGTGAGCAAATTCATCTCGGGCCTGGCTCGGCCTCTCCCACATCAAATTAATGCCAATTAATTCCCAATTAATTTTCTGTCACGTCCCCGTTTTGTCCATGTAGAGTTTTCCTTCTTTTTTGTTTGTGTTACTCAGCAGTTCCTTGTTTTGTTTGGTTTTCCCCCTCCTCACTCTTTGTCCTCCCCCCTTCCCACGTAGGTGTTTAAAATGTTCTGCCAAAAAAAAAAAAAAAGGGAAAGCAATTAAAAAGTATAATAATGAAGCTTTTAAAATTGAAAATAATGTCAGGCAGCTTTGAAAAGGGAAAAGAGTGAAAAGAAAATGTTAAAGCAGTGAAAATCAGCTTGAAAAAGGAAAAATAAGGACGTTTGGAAGAGGAAATATAGTGAGAATTTTAAAATGGAACTCAGCTTTAAAAGGGAAAAAAAATGAAAAGAAATTTTTAAAATAATGAAAAATTTTAAAAGGAAAAAGAGTGAAATATGAAAGGAAGAAGAATGAAAAATTTTAAATAATGAAAATTCATTTTAAGAAGGAAAAATAAGAAAAAATTCGTAAAGTAATGAAAACTTTAAAAGGAAAAATAATGACACTTGAAAGAGGAAAAATACTGAAAATCTTTGAGTAATGAATATGCATTTTTAAAAGGAAAAATCATGAAAATATGTTTTAAAATAATGAAAATCAGCTTTTAAAAGTAAAAATGAAAAAAGAAAGTTTTAAAATAATGATTTTTTAAGTGAAAGTTTTATAAAGGAAAATCATGAAATTAAATTCTAAGATGACAAAAATAGATCTTTAAAACAATGAAAATAAATTGGACAAAATTTAAAATACCGAAAAAAAAAATAAAATTAAACATCATGGAAATACATTGGAAAATTAAAACCATTAAATATTTCAAGCTCCACATTTGTGGCTAGAATTGCAGTTGGGAAGTCAGTTGTAGGTGATGACAATATTGACTCCAGAATTTGGGAGTAATCCATGGCTGGTTTTATTTGGGAATAATCGGATCCTCCCTTGGTTTGGCCGACCAGAGCACGGATTCATTAAATCATGGAATACTTAAACCAGGAATGTGTCCAGAGAGGGAATTCTGATGGGCAGAGACCTCAGGGCGAGCCTGAACTCCCTTTATTTTCCTTTGAAACCTCCCTTTTGTTTCGTTCTCCCGATTCCCACGCCCCGGTTTGATTTGTGCATCCTCCTCCCCCTCCTCCGAATTGGGCAGGAAATATCCCGGGAAGCTCAGGGCCAACAGCCCCTTTTTGAGCAACAAACCTAAAGATGAATTTGTTTGCCTGTCTCTTGTCCCGTCCTCGAGCCGTGTCCGTTGTCCCCGCTGCCGTTCCCGAGGCCGGGAATTAACAATTCCCCTGTCGGTCCGCAGCTGGAGCAGTTCAACATGATCGAGAACGCCATCAGCTCCAACAGCCTGTACAGCCCCTGCTCCACCCTCAACTACTCCCAGGCTGCCATGATGGGACTGACGGGCAGCCACGGCAGCCTGCAGGACTCGCAGCAGCTCAACTACTCCAGCCACGGCAACATCCCCAACATCATCCTGACAGGTAACTCGGGCCCGGGAGTGCCGTCCCCGGGGGCACCGGGGGCACCGGGCCCTGCGCTGCTGGTGGCAGAGGGGAGGGCTTGTCCTGCTGCTCGCCTGGGGCACCTCGGGGGATCTGAAGCTGTTGGAGTGTCCGGAGTTGGGGTACAGGGATGGGAAAAGGTCTGACACTCCAGAGGAGACTGAGGGAGACGTCGTGGGTTCTGCAGCTCCTCCCGAGGGACGGCTCCGATCTCTGGGAGCAGGGACAGGACCCAGGGAACGGCTGGAGCTGTGTCAGGGATTTGGGATGGAGAGCAGGGAAAGGTTCTTCCCCCGGAGAACACTGCCCAGGCTCCCCAGGGAATGGTCTCAGCCCTGAGGCTGCCAGAGCTCCAGGAGCGTTTGGACAGCGCTCTGGGACAGGGTGGCATTGTTGGGGTGTCTGTGCAGGGCCAGGAGCTGCATTCCACGATCCTTGTGAGTCCCTCCCAGCTCAGGACATTCCATGATCCCGGCCTTGGGGTTTCTCTCTGTTGTGCCAAGAAAGGAAAAGGGGATTGTTGCTGTTGAGGGCTTTGTTCACCTGGGCCGTGGGGCCAGTCCAGGTGTGTCACCTGTAATCCCAGCACACAGGTAGAGCACCAGTTTTCCTATGGACTTTTCCTGGCTCTGAATTCCCTGGATCCTCTGCCGCAGCGAGGAGAAGCTGTGAGAGCCAAACTCCTTCCTCTGCTCAGCCCGAGCTGGCCAGCAAAGGGTTGGAGTGTCACATATGGTGGCCAGTCTGGTCACAGTGGGGTTTTGGACACAATCCCTGCCCAGGGATACTGTGGCTGCAGCCAGGGATGGCTGATGGGAATGCTGGAAACTGAAGTTATTCCTCCTAAACCTGAGGGAGGGAAAAGGGACTCGAGTGACTCCAAACATCCAGACACGAATTTCGGGTTGCGTTTGGTGGTTTGCAGATGCCGGGAGCGATCTGAAATTCTGAAATCAGAAGGAGGGTGGATGTTATTTATCTGAGAGCTCCATAAATGTTCCCAGGGTTTTTGGGAGCTGTTTTATGACTTTCACACTGGAGTGTTCCCCATCCAAGCACCCTCTGTGTGTTCTGTTCCCCGCAGTGACAGGAGAATCCCCCCCCAGCTTATCAAAAGAACTGACCAGCTCCTTGGCGGGAGTGGGGGACGTCAGCTTCGACACGGATTCCCAGTTCCCTCTGGATGAACTCAAAATTGACCCTTTGACCTTGGATGGACTGCACATGCTCAACGACCCCGACATGGTCCTCACCGACCCCGCCACAGAGGACACGTTCCGGATGGACCGGCTGTGACCGCGGCCGGGATCTCGCGGAGGATCCGTCCCGGAGGATGCTCCCCGGAGGATCAGCCGGAGCAGCTGCTCTGTGTCCCCCTGTACAATGAGTAACCACAGCTTGTTGTTCTGAGCTTGCCGCGCTGCCGAGCCCCCGTCCCCGTGGCGCCCAGCGATGTCACCCCTGAGCCGCTCGTTGCCGTCCAGCAGTAAGGAGTTTCCCGGTTTTCCGGTTTTCCGTCGGCCTTTTCCTCTGCAGAGCCCCCCTTTCCCCCACCAAAGCTCCGGCGGGACGCTGCCCGTGTGTCTTTGCACTAGAGAAGGGGTTTGGGCAGCTGGGGAAGGGCAGGAGGTGCTGGCGAACACCGAAATTTGAGGCTGGAGGGGCGAGCCCCGGCTGTGCCCCCTCCTCTCTCCCGGATCGGGAAGCGAATCCCTGCATTGCCACCCCCTGGAATTGTGACTGTGCTTTGTGACACCGTTCCTCCCTCGAGGTGCCGTGGTTGTCCCCAGGTGTGTCCCCAACCTCTTGTCCCTCCCTCCTTTCCCGGCAATCCCGGCAAAGCGGAGCCGCCGCCGGCCACCAATCCCAAAAATCCACTTTAAACACTATTTTTTCCCAAGCTTTTTATGTTTTGTTTTGTTTTGTTTTTTTTTTTATTTTAAATATATATGTAATATATATCTATTTCTATATATGGCTGCATATATAGAGAGCATTTCTGAGCACACATGAAAGTTCTATAATTCATTACTTGATTAGACAGAGGATCAGAACATCCTAAAGCAGCTAAAAAAAAATAGAGACTAACCTGCATAATCCTAATTTTTACTTTGTGAGAGATTCCTGGGCAACAGGAAGGGCATTTCCATAGCAATGCCAGGCTCGTAGAATCATGATTTTTAAATTTTTTTTTATTCTTATTCATTACTTATTCTGTTACTTATTTATGATTTTTTTGTCGTCGTTGTTGTAATTTCTTTTTTTTTCTTTTTTTTATTTAAATATTTGGATATTAGGAAAGTAGCTCAACTACATACAGCCAGTGGAAGCACTCTACATAACTCTTGTACAGTACATTTTTTTCGTGGTTTTATTCCAGAAATATATTATATATATTATATATATATAGGTATTTTTAAACTAACTGGAATTTTAAACAGATGTTAAGCAGGAATAAGGGAGCCTAAGGCAAGTTTAGATGTTTTCCTTTGGAACAGGCAAAATAAGGTGGTTGGAACTTAAAAATTCCTTCATTCACCCGGGGGAAAAAAAAATCTCTTGCTCCACACAATGACCAGGATTGAATCCTCCAAAATTCTGTTGGATTAAATCGAGAATTGATTATTTCTGGTGGTCCTTGTGAATATTCTGTGCTGCAAATTACAAAAATCCCATCCAGATTCCTCAGACTGGGAATCGGGGGTTTCGCTCTGGCTGGATCGATGGCGGTTCCCGGATTTCTGGGAATGAAAGGGGCTGACATTCCCTGCCCAGGGCACTGGTGGAACATCCTCGTTCCACTGGGATCTGCGTGGGGACAGCATCTCCCAGCACAGGAAAAGGCAGCAATTAATCAGGAATTAACATGATTTGGAGTCTTGTTAACTAATTAAAAATGTAACCCCCGAGGGTGAGCTGCTCCTGGGGAGGGAAGCACTTCCATTCCACCCAGGACTGGGAGCAGCCACATGGATTTCATTCCCCACACCCTCCCTGAAATCCCATTCCAGTTCCCAGTCCACACCAGTTGGGGTTTGTTCACCCACAGTTCCCATTCCCACCCCTTCTGCACCACCTGGATTTGCCTTTTGCCTCCAGACCTGTCCCTTTCTCAGCCCTTCCAAGGAAATCCCAACCCCCAGCACTCCCAATCCCAGGAAGCTTCTCCTTGTTCCTGCTCGGGAATGGCGCTGGGCTGCTCTTAACGAGTTCCACCGCAATTAATGAGAGTCCTCCTGCAATTAACAGCCTCTCACTGCTCTCCTGAGTTCTCCTGCTCCTAATGAGTTATACTAAGTTTCTGTGTGCTTCCAGAAATCCGTGGGCTGCCGTGCTGAGGTTCCTGCCTGCTCTGCTGAGCGGGAGCGGGCTCGGGATCTCCCCAATCCCGGGGCGTCCGCTCACCTTCCGTGCCATTTGTTGACCATTTGCACTAAAAATGTGGAATTTTTTCTTGGCTTCCCTGTGTCTTTTTTTTTTTTTATTAATTTTTTTTAAATTTTATTTTATCCTTCCCCACACCCTCCAGAGGTTTCCCCGCATCTCTTGAGAATGTTTTGGGATTTTTTGGCAGGGTTTGAGCCCGGTAGGACACGTTCACTCCTGGTGGCTGCTTGTTTCAGATCCCTCACGCTTTTTCGGTTTAAGGAGGAGATAAAAGGCAGCTCAAACAGGAGGATACCTGGAAAAAACAGGAGGAATTTGGGCCCAGGTGACTCGGAGCCCTTTGCTGAAGGTACAGTGTGAGCCCAAAACGCTTCGTGCAGCTCCCGTAGCTCCATGTGGGAATTCCGTGTCGCTCTCCCGCTGGAATGACTCCCGTGCATGTGGCAATCCTTGTCTGTGATGTATTTTTTTAACACCAGAGTCACTTCAGAGCGAAGCATCCGAGCAGGAGCTGAGATTCCTCACTGGAGACTCGGACAGGGAGCTGTGGCTCCGGCTCCTTCCTGGTTTTTTAACTCCGTGTGTAAATAAGAGCTCTTTGTTTCTTAGACTTGTAAGTCGACCTTGAAAATGGCCTTAATTTCAAATAACACACCTTGGATGCAACTGTCACAATGAGGGACCATCCAGCTGAGAGGAATCCAGGTTCTGCTCCCCTGGGAGGGGGGAAGGAGCTGGGATGTCCCCGTGGGAATGCTGCATGTGCCAGGATGGGCTTCAGCTGCGGGCAGGGAAAAGCTGCTTCTCATCCCGACCCTTTGAGATCCAGGGATTCCAGCAGCTCCTGCCTTTCCCTTCCCCACGGGGAACCTTTCATGTGGGAGCTGCCCCAGAGGGATTCCCCCCGCCCTCCTCTCTCCTTAAAATTCCAGTTTTTGTGGCATCAGGCTGATCTGGAAGCAAACCCAGAGAAAAGCATGGAGCGGACCCCAAGTGTTCCCAGCACAAATAATCTGCTTTTATTTCCAGTTTAGCGCTCCCGTGCTCGTTCCAGCGCGTGGGGCTCCCTCCCTGCAGGTGGGAGCAGAAAGGGAGAACAAAAAAAATACCAAGGAGAAAATAGTGTTAATTGCTATTATTGCTGAGCTTGAGTTCAGTGGTGTTGAAGCTGTCTGGTGTCTCCAGGGGTGACTGTCCCACCCTCCCTGCTGAGTGACGCCCCCCTCCCTCCGTGTTTTTATATCCATAACGGATTCATTCCCGAATTCCCAAGCTAGACTGTTGCATTTGCCAATACAATGGGGAAGAACAGGAATAAACCCTCGGTGCATCCAAAACTGTGATTTTTTTCCAGAAGCAAACCCAGCCCTGGTGCTGTGGGGGGGTGGGGGGAGGCTCTTTTCCCTCTTTTCCCTCTTTTCCCTGTACATAGATTTTCCCTCGGCGTTCCCGCCCCGCTGGCTCCGCACCGGCCGCATGCGTGACCCGGGCCCGGCTCCCACGGCTTCTGCATGGCAGGGAGCGCTTGCCAGCCGCCCCCCCTGTGCCCCCTGTCCCCCACACGCAGCCCGGGCTGGGCTCTGCCCCCTGGGCTTCTTTTTCATTTTCAAGAGGGGAAAACGTTTCCAGAAACGGCCGCGAAATCGGTTTGGGAATCATTCGTTCCTTGCGTGTTCCACGACCTCCTCGGAGGTTTCATGAATTATTTGGGTTAATTCATTTTTAAGAGCGCTCATGGATGAGCCTTCAGCTCAGAGGAGGTTGGGTTTGATGATCCTGGAGGTCTTTTCCAACCTTGGTTTGGTTGTTCCTTTCCAACCTTGATTCTGTAATTCTTTTCCAACCTTAATTCAGTTCATTCTTCTCCCACCTTGATTTGGTTGTTCTTTTCCAGCCTTAATTTGGTGATTCTTTTCCAGCCTTGATTCAGGTTCTTTTCCAACCTCTATTCAGTGATTCTTTCCCAACCCTGATTCAGTGGCTCTTTTCCAACCTCAATTCCATGATTCCAAGAGCAAAAGCTGCCCCAAGTTCACCTAAAAGCAGCTCCCGATGAGGTCCAAAACCACAAACTTCCTTCAAAACCAAACCCTGTCCTAAAAACTTGGATTTCTGTCGAAACAATTAAGGAAAGACCCTGGAAACCCCCTCTGGACACGAAGGAAGCAGGAAAGCCCCTCCTCCCCCCGTAGATCCCGACCTTGGCTGTTTTTTCGGGAGAAACCCCAAAACCAGCGCGTTTATTCCTCAGAGCAACGGCCCCCCCGTCACTGTGATGGCAATGTGAAAGCGCAGGTAGCCTTTGTTACGTGTGTCTGTCCTTTTTAAAAAACAACCAGGAAAACAAACAAAAAAAAAAAACCCAAAAAACTCCCTCCCTCTTAGAATGAAACTTTGTAGTGTTCCTGTTCTTTGTATTTTGAGTTGCATCTTATTTATACGGCGCAGTGTAGGCATGGATTGCATGTCGGTTTTCTATGCGGGCACCACGACATTCTGACTGTGTATTATAAACCATTTTTACCTTTTTAAACAGGAAAAAAAAACCCAACAAAACAAAAAAAAAATAACAACAACACAACAAAATCATTGTGTGGAATTTCTATACTGCAAAGCCAAACACTACATGGAGTCCTCTCTTGGTTTGTGTTATTTATTTTCCGAGGCGGTTGGGGCGGGCGGGGGGCGGGCGGAGCCGTGTGTGCGTTGCCTTATGTGGGCTTGACCAATTTTATCAAAATAAAGGCCTAAAGGGGTAAAATCCGCTGGCTCTTTTCTTCAGGGGGTGGAGGGATGGGATGGAGTGTGGGAAAAAGGGAGAGAAACCCGAATGCAGCTGGGCCGTGTGGGAATTTCTCCTGGGAGTAAAGAGCAGGGGTTGAGTTTGAATCCTCCAATTCCAACCCTGCAATCCTGGAATATCCCGAGGTGGAAGGGACCCACAGGGATCCTCATCCCAGGACACCCCAAGGATCCCATGATCCCGGAACAGCTGGGGTTGGAAGGGCCCTCTGGAGATCCCCCAGTGCAGCCCTGGGCTCGCTGGGGTGGGGATTCTGGGGGAGTTGGTGGATTTTGAAAGAAAAAATGAGAATTTCAGAGCGCAGAGCTGCCTGGTGAGAGGGTTTTACACGTGGGCTTGAACTGGTGCAGCTCTCACCCAGGAAATGGGTGGGAGAGGGAGGTTCTTGAGGAAAAGGTGTCTCCATGCATTGGCACTTCCAAGGAAATTCCCAATCCAGCCCAGGGCTCTCAGCCCCACTGAGCTCAGCCCTGGAGGGTTCCTCCCTTCCACATCTGCAAGGGAAAAGCTTCAGAAGAGGGGAAAGGAAACACACATGACCAAGGAGAAATCTAGAATTTATTATCCAACATTCCAACTGTTTATTATCCAACATTCCAGAACAAAGATTCTCTCCTTAAAGTGCTTTTTTATTTATTAAAATGAGCAACTTGTACCGAGGCTGCTCCGCGCGTCCTTCTCAGACTCGTGCTGGGTTTGCTTTGCAGCAGGTCTCGAAAAGGAAAACAACATTCACACTCAGGAGCCTTGGAGTAGGGAAAAGATTCCTGGGAATCATCCACGCCAAACTTACTCCAACCATCCCAGCTGCTGCAGGGAGCTTCCAGCACGGCCGCGAGCTGGGGCTTGCAGCAGCTCAGGCTTCTGGTCACACTCCCTGTCTCCACCTCTGCCCTTCCCGGAGGATTTGTGTAGCGTTTTAAGGGATTTGCTGTTGGGGAAGAGGAGCTGGAGGCTGTGAGGGCGCGGTGGGAGGTGCTGACAGTTCTTGGGGCAGGATTCCAGAGCAGCAGCGAGCACGGTTTGGGAAGCAGGTTGGGCTGGAGGGACATTCCACGGGGATTAGTCCTGCTGGACCCGGAACGTCTCGTAGTCCTCTGGGATGGTGTCTGAGGATCGAAGCAAAGAGAGATCAGGAGCAGGAACAGCAGGGAAAATGGACTCAGCTCCTGTTTGCTGCCCCGTTCCCGTGGCTGTGCAGGTGTCCAAGTGAACAACTGGAAAACGGGAAAGAATTCCATGTTTGCTTTGCCAAGCTCACCGTTGCAGCGGTAACGGAGGTTGGACCAGATGATGTTCTCCTGGGAGAAGCAGAAGACCCCGAGGCGTCCCCCTCTCATGGTGGTGTCCAGGACAACTCCAGTGTCTGCCACGACCTCGGGGCCTTCGTAGAACCGAGCCCTGGAGGGGAACAGGGCAGGGACTGAGCAGGAGCTCCCCAGGCCTCGTGGATGCTCCATCCCTTGGAGTGTCCAAGGCCAGGCTGGAGCAGCCTGGGATAGTGGAATCCCTGCCCATGGCAAGGTTGGAACTGGATGAGTTCCCTTCCAAACCCATTCTGGGATTCCCTGAGGCTGATTTTCCCGGTGGGAATTGTCCTGTCCGGAGCCGAGGGCAGGGAAGGGCAGAGCCTCACCTGATGTAGCCGACCTGGGGCCGGTGCTGCAGGAACCAGCGGTAGGAGGTCTTGTCCTTCCAGCCAGAATTCCGGGGATCTTTCCATAGCAGCTTCACCTGGTCCGTGGTGTCTCCCGTGTGCCACAGGGAATTCCGGAGGTACTCCCCGGGGCCGGTTTTGGATTTCACCGCCTGGGACAGAGCAGAGCCTGGTCAGTGTGTGCAGAAAGGATTGGCTATAGCTGCTTATCCCAAGGCAAAAATCCACCAAGCAATTCCTTCTCTGGGGTTCCTTTACCTTCAGCTGAATTCCAGGCTCTGCCACTGCCCGGAAGGGGTTTGCCTGCCAGTAGGTCTGCTCCATCTGCTTCCACATGACCACGTAGAAGCTGGAGCTGTCCTGGTACCCGAATATGAACCCGGCGTAGTCATCGTCCGTGACCGTGTTGACGTGGAAGGTGCCCTCGAAGTCCACCCCGTTAAAGGCTGTGTACCCTGTCAGGGGCAGGAGAACAGAGGCTCTGCATTCCAGGATTAAACAGACCCAGGACTGGATCTATTTATAGGATCTCTCCCAGTTGGGGAGATGGATTTTGCCAAGGGGAATCTGGACTCTGGGACTACAGGGACCAGTGGATGGATCATTAAGCAGAGGCTGATCAAAGCTGCGCCGAGTGATGATTTTCCGGTGGGAAAAGGTAAATTCCTCACCTACAGCCAGGCCAGGATCGCTGTTCATGGTCTGGACAATCTCCATGCCCTGGGAAGAGGAATTGTGACTCATTACTGCAGTTCCAGACACACCAAATTCCCTCTTGTGCTGCTCCAGGGCTGCGACTCCGGGATTTGGGCACTGCAGAACCACGGAGGCTGCAGAGTCTTTTAGGGAAAACCATCCAGGATTGTTCCCAGCTGGAGCCCTCCCCTACCTGGTTGAGGACGATCCAGTTGGGGTCGATCTGAGCGTCCCCCTCGGGGTCCAGCACCACGGTCTGGAAGGCTCTGAAGTCGGTGAGCGTCACCTCGGCGTTCTCGGGGCAGACGTCGATCCTGTCGATCACCATGTCCCTGTCGAAGTCGTCCTCACACACGTTCCCCACGCCGTCCCCTGGGCACGAGGAGGAGGAGGAACGAGCCTGGAGCAGCTGCTCCTGCCCTTTGCTCCGGGTTTGCTCAGCCTCGGGCAGCACCAGGAGCTGCTTGGAGCTGGGACACCCCAAGGAGCTGCAGAGAAACCCCTCAAACCACAGACACGTCTGGAAGAGAGAACCTGACCCCAAACATGACCCCAAACACGATCCCAAACATGATCCCGATGTTGGGGTTGAGGAGATCTGCAAGTGCCACAGGCCTGGCTCGAGTCAGTCCCGAGGAAACCCAAATCTCTGCGGATTCCAGAGCTCGCAGCGACCCCGAGAACCCCCAAGGAGCCCCCACACGGATCCATCCCTCACCATCCGAGTCCTCCTGGCCGGGGTTGGGGACCAGCCTGCAGTTGTCGGGACCGGGGGGCCTCAAATCCGGGATCCCATCGTCGTCGTCGTCCTCGTCGCACTCGTCCCCCAGCCCGTCGTTGTCCGTGTCCACCTGGGAGCTGTTGGGCACTGTGGGGCAGTTATCCCGGGAATCCTGGTGCCCGTCCCCGTCGCTGCGGACACAGGGACAGGGACACGTTACCCACGGCCACCAGCACGGAAAACCTTCCCAGGGGCTGGGATCCTCGGCAGGAGCAGCAGGATCGGTGATTTCGGCCTTGAAGGTATTTGTCACACCAAGAACAGGTCAGGAATATTCCTGCTGGAATGTGTGGGCAGCTCTGGGAATGGTCCTTACTTCCAGTGGTCACTTTTTTGGAAGTCTGAAGACAATTCCACCTCTAAACCTCCATCTTTTTAATGGGATAAGGCCAGGCCAGGTTGTCACAGCCCTTTTTTCCCTTCATCCCCAGGATTTCATACAAATAAACAGAATTTTGAATTTTTGCAGCAAGGTCTCACCTGTCCTGGTTGGTGTCACAGACATCTCCCACCAGGTCGTGGTCGGTGTCTCTCTAGAAAAATAAAGGAAGAATATTTTCAATTTTCCAGAGATCAAGAGGAGGAATAGGGAACAGAGCTGCCAACAGCAGGAGAGTTTCTGTGGGATTTTTTGGGGGGATTCTGAGGAATTCCAGCAGTGGGGCAGGGCAGGAAGGGAGAGCCCAGAGCGCCAGACTTCCTCCCTGGCTGCTGTTTGCTCCCAAGGGAATTTCCTTCCGTGCCACAGGAGGGTGGCAGCTGGAATTGTCACCTGGGCAGGTGACACAGGCACTGTTGGGGTGACAGGAATGACCCTGTGGGACTGAAACTGGGAGGGTTCTGTACCTGGTCGGGGTTGCTGAGGGTGGGGCAGCTGTCACAGGCGTCCCCCACACCGTCCCTGTCCCTGTCCCTCTGGTCAGGGTTGGGCACTCTCCTGCAGTTGTCCACGGAGTTTTTGATCCCTGGAAAACAGGGCAGAGTGGATCCACAAAAATCCAGGGTGGGTGAATTCATGGATAAAGCAGCGATTTCAGGATTTGGGGAAGGTGTTTGTTGAGTTCCCCCTGAGCAGGGGTGGAACCACCCCTGGGCTGTCCCCCATGGGGCGTCACCAGGAGCAGCACAGGGAACACGAGGTTCCCAAAAAAGCTGTGGCTGCCCCATCCCTGGAAGTGTCCCAGGCCAGGCTGGAGCAGCTTGGCAGGACACAGCCAGCCCTGGATGCGCTGGGAATTCTCTGTCGGTAACTCCCCGTGGCTGGGGCCAGCAGCAGTGGGGATTCCTGGCTGCTGGGAGCAGCTTTTGTGCAAATCGTGATCAGCTCAGTTTCCAAAGCCAGCCAGGTTTGTGTCCACCCCAGGGGACAGCCCTGACATCCCCAGCCTCGAGCCAGGAGCTGCTGGCAGCTTGGATATTCCCAAATTTCTGCCTTGAAATGCAGCACCAGGCAGTCAGGATGAGGCTGGGTGTGACCGCGGGCAATAAAATTGACAATAAATGAAAGGTTGTGAGCACCACCCTGTGACAGAGCTGAGCTCCAGGACACGGGCACTGCCCAGTTTGTCACCCCAGGAACTGAGCTGTGCCTGATGCCAGCAGGAATCAGCCTGGAATGTGTCTGGATCTCGGCTCTCACCGTCCCCATCCATGTCATCGTCACACTCGTCGCCCTTCCCGTCGCCATCGATGTCCTTCTGGTCGTTGTTCTTCACCTGCCGGCAGTTGTCACACGCGTCCCCAAAGTTGTCCTTGTCGGCGTTGCGCTGGTCCGTGTTCCTTGTGTACACACAGTTGTCCTGCAGGGACAGGGACACGGGCTGGGGACACCAGCACCTCCTCAGGGTGTCCCCAGCCAGGCCTCACTAAGGACAAGCTCCCCAATTCCCAGCCCTTGTGGGGTCCCTTCAGTGCCCGGATGTTTCTCTGCCTGGTTTTAGATCCTCGGAGCATCCGGACCAAGGCCTCTGAATCCCCACTGGGAGCTCTGAATTCCCACTGGGAGCCCTGAATTCCCTCTGCTGCTTTGGGAAGGGCAGCACAAGTCGAACCTCAGCGTTCGGGATCCCATCTCCGTCGGCATCGTCGTCGCAGGCGTCTCCGATCCCGTCCCTGTCCGCGTCCTCCTGGCCGGAGTTGGGGACGGTCATGCAGTTATCCTGCAAGGAGAGACACAGGGATGTGGGAATGTCACCCAGGCCGAGTTCTGGAGGTCTCAGCAGCACCCAAGGCCTGTCCTGGATTGAAATTCCCGATTTCCTGAGGAACGGGAGCCGGCTGCTCTCACCTTGCGGCATTTACTGTCGGAGCAGCGCTGCTTCTCGTCGGGGACTCCGTCGATGTCCGTGTCCTTCCCGCACACGTAACCGTTCCCTGCCCACCCCACGAGGCACTGGAAGGCAGCAGAGACACAAAATCAGCTCCCCGATGGCCACAGCCCCCCGAAATCCGAGGTTTTACAAGAGAACCGGCACAAAACGCTGCAAATCCAGGGGTGTGAAACCCTCCAGGGAAACAAACGCCTGGGAGAAACATTTCTGGAATTTGAACAGCTCAGATCCAACTCTCTGCTCGGTGCTGGGGCTGCGAAGAGGCAGCAGCAGGAGCTGGATCTGAGGCTGCTGAATGGATTCTCCCTGCTCAGCTCCAGGGAATTCCGTGCCCGGCAGATTTGCAGCGCTTCAGGAAAAACCAAAACCTCAAAGAAGCGGGAGCGGATCGGAGGTGCCGGGAGCGGATCGGAGGTGCCGGGAGCGGCGCAGGGAGGAGCGGTGGCCGCGGCTCGGGGGACAGGGACGAGCAGGGCTGGTTTGGGAAGGGCGATCTCCAGGAGAGGGCAGTGGCAGACCCGGGAGAGGAGCGCGGGACGAGGGAACGCGGAGCGAGCACACCCCAAGCGCGGCGGGGCTGGGACCGGACCCCGATTGCCGGAGGGTGGGAGCAGACCCCAATGTCGATAGGGTGGGAGCATCCCCGGTGGCAGGGCTGTGAGCAGCCCCCCCGGACCTGGCAGGACAGGGAGCCGTCCCTCTCCACGATGCACTCGGCTTTCTCGTGGCACGGGCTGATCTCGCCGTTGGGGCAGCGCCGTGTCCCCGGCGCCGTCTGGCTCCTGCAGCCGCTCAGCTGATCCCCCACAAAGCCCGGCTTACAGGCCCCGCACTTGTAGGATCCCTGCGGGGAAAACGGGGAGGAACTCGAACGCAAATCCCGGCAAATCTCTGCTGCAGCCCTTCCTCGGCAGCTGGGTTTGCCACGGGGAACGGGGAGCCCGGGAAAAGAGATCCACGAGGGTCTCCAGGAATGTCACGGAATCCTGGAATGGTTTGGATTGGAAGGGACATTAAAGCTCATCCAGTGCCACTCCTGCCATGGGCAGGGACACCTTCCACTGTCCCAGGGTGCTCCAACCTGGCCTGGGACACTTCCAGGGATCCAGGGGCAGCCACAGCTTCTCGGGAATTCCATCCCAGCCCCTCCCCACCCTCACAGGGAGGAATTCCTTCCTGATATCCCACCCAAATTCCCCTTTTCCAATGTGAAGCCATTCCCTGTGTCCTGTCCCTCCAGCCCTTGTCCCCAGTCCCTCTCCAGCTCTCCTGGAGCCCCTTCAGGCCCTGGAAGAGGCTCTGAGCTCTCCCTGGAGCTTCTCCTCTCCAGGTGAGCACCCCCAGCTCTCCCAGCCTGGCTCCAGAGGGGCTCCAGCCCTTGGATCCTCTCCATATCCCTGAGGATTTACCCGGGTGTTGATGCAGATGGAGTTTGGGACACAGTTCCTGGCAGCTCCGGTCTCACACTCGTTGATGTCGGTGCACACCTGCCCAGGGAGAACAGGACACGCTTTTACCTTCACCCCAAATCCCAGCACCTGAGCAGAGCCCTGGCACACCTCACTAGCCCAGCACTGGTAGGTTTTCCTGCTGACAAGCTTGAGGCAGATCCCAGCAGGATTCCAGACCCCCTTTTCCAGAGCCAGCAGAGATTCCAGCCTGGGAACAGAGCTGAGCTCTGAGCTGAGCTGCTGGAATATCCTCATTGAGGAGTGGGAAGCTCAGTGGGTGCATCCCATGACCAAGCACCTGGAGCCTCGAGTGCTCCTTTGTGGGATAATTATCCCTAAAAACCCCAATCAGCCCAAGCTGTTGGGATTTTGGGTTTAACCTCTCTGGAGCTGTCAGGGAAGCTGGGAGGGGGTGGCAGCAGCTGCGTGAACTCTTCTGTGTCCCAGCAGGAAGGATTCCCATTCCCATCCCCAATCCCATTCCCATTTCCATCCCCGGGATGGCTCCACAGCCACAGAGGTGTTGGGATGCTCTGTCCAGCCCCAGTTTGGCACAGGGGAGGCAGCTCTGGGGCTGAGGTGTCCTGGGCACTCTCCTCTCTCCCTGCATTCCCATCAATACATGGAATCACGGAATCCCAGAATGGTTTGGGTGGGAAGGGACCTTTAATCATCCCATTCCCACCCCCAGAGACACCTTCCACTATCCCAGGGTGCTCCAAGCTGGCCTTGGGCGCTGCCAGGGATGGGAATTCCATCCCAGCCCCTTCCCACCCTCACAGGCAGGAATCCCTTCCATCTTTAGGAATCACCACCTCGCGTTTCCCTCCCATTTCTTCGAGGACCTTTGAGTCCCAGCTGCAGAGGGGAGAGAATTCCCAGTTTCTGAGGGACACAGAACATTCCTTACCTGCTTGTTGGCCCTGGCAAAGGCCATTCCCACCCCTTCCAGCAGCTGCCCGGTGAAGCCGGGCGGGCAGGGGTCGCAGCGGAAGCCGGGGTTGGTGTTAATGCACTGGACTTTCGGGAAGCAGGGGTTGGCATTGCACTGAAACAAGAGAGAGGGTGCCCAGGGCTGTGCCAGGGGGCAGCTCCAGGGCTGGGGCACGTGCAGCTTGTGGATTTTTTAGTTTTAGGGAAGATAAAATCACACAGAAGTTCCTCGAGAGCTTCCCTCAGCTCAGGTGTCCCCCTGGGGTTGCAATAAAACAAAGCCACTTTCAGCTCTAATTGTCCTCAGGTGACACCAGAGCCCAGGCAGGGAGCTGCTCTTGCTTCACATTTTCCTTCCTGGAATCCCCAGAGTCCAGGGAACTGGACAATTCCTCACCCTGGCCTTGAAACACAACACGAGTTGTTAGTTTACCACTCTCTTTCCAAAATTGCTGTGGATGCTTTGCTTTCTCCAACACTTCGTTATTTTCCCTGGATTTTTATGCTCTGTGCTGGCTGATGCATCACAGGAATACAGTGGATCCCATATCTTGGACTGACAATCCCAAAATCTCCCATGGAGCCTTCAGCAGGTTTTTAAATTGAAATGCAATTGAGGCTTTGCAAGAGTGGGATAATCAAGTTTAGGAATATGGCTTGGGAAGCACGGAACTCAGGAGCCCTACAAAAAATCAGTGGATGAGCAGAGCTTTGCACACACACACAGAGCTTAAAATCTGTGGAATGCCACATTTCCTAAAAAAACCCCACAGTATCTGCCCAGCAAGGTTTGATTTAGGGCAGAGACAAAGCCCTGTGGTTAAGGTTTGCTGTTTCAAGGATTATTTGGGAAGTGTTTGATCCCATTCCACACCTAATAAATCTTATCTCCAACAACTCATCAGCACAGGAGGCTGCTCAGCTCTTCCAAACTCCCTTCCCTGTGTGGCACAAACCTAAGGATTTATTCTGTTGGGAGAAATCCCAACTGGGCTGGCCCTAAACCCTCCCTGGGGAGAGCGCAGGGAGGGCCAGGCACAGAATTCCAGCTCCTGCAGGGATCGCAGGGCTTTTCCTGACAACCACAAGGCAAACCCCGGAAATTTCCAAGGAAATGGGGCCAATCCTGTGGATCCCAGGCTGTCCCCGGGTGTTTTACCTCGTTGATGTCGGTGCAGTGGGTGCCGTTCCCGGAATATCCGGCGGGACAGGGCCCGCAGCGGAAGCCGGCGCCGGTCTCGGTGCAGGGAACTCCGGGGAAGCAGGGATTGGGGAGGCACCGGTTGAACTGGGTCACGGTGATGACAGGACCTGTCACCTCCGGCCGCATCCCTGCGGGATGAGAGGGGTGCTGAGGACACAGCCGGCACTGCCAGCACCTCCCTGGGGCGGGCACAGCTGGGGCATCCCTGCCTGGTCTCTGCCAGGGATGGAAATGGAGGAAAATCCCTCTTTTGGATGTGGAGGAAAATCCCTGTTTTGGAAGTGGAGGAAAATTCCTCTTTTGGACGTGGAGGAAAATCCCTGTTTTGGAAGTGGAGGAAAATCCCTGTTTTGGATGTGGAGAAAAATCCCTGTTTTGGAATGGAGGAAAATCCCTGTTCTGGAAATGGAGGACAATCCCCATTTTGGAAATGGGAAAAAATCCCTGTTTTGAAAATGGAGAAAAACCCCTATTCTGGAAGTGGACGAAAATCCCTGTTTTGGAAGTGGAGGGAAATCCCTGTTCTGGAAATGGAGGAAAATCCCAGGATCATGGTTTAGGTTGGAAGGCACCTTAAGGATCATCGACTGACAGATTTCTGAGGCAGAGCAGGCAACAAATAAATCAGAAACCCCAGGAGTCATTGATGGTTTGGGTTGAAGGGAGCTTCTCATCTGCCACAGCTCGTGGCACAGGGGAGAAGCAAAGGCTGGGGCTGAAGGGATGGAAAAGAGTCCTGGGGAGAAGGATTTGGGGGGTGAGGGGCTCAGAGCCCAGAACCCCCCCAGTCCTGGGCTGATCCCACAGGGTTGGATGGGAAATTGGGAAGGGATTCCTCCCTGGTGAGGGTGGGGAGGGGCTGGGATGGAATTCCCAGAAAAGCTGTGGCTGCCCCATCCCTGGAAGTGTCCCAGGCCAGGTTGGAGCACCCTGGGATAGTGGAAGGTGCCCCTGCCCATGGCAGGGGTGGCACTGGATGATCCTTAAGGCCCCTCCAACCCAAACCATTCCAGGGTTCTGGAAGGAAAGAGAAGCTTTTGGAAGCCCCCCCTGCTCCAGCTGCCCTTGAGCCATGGGAACAGCCCAGAGCACCAACCCCTGTGTGCAGGGGGCTGTGGGGCCCCAAAAAAATCCCAAATATTGGGAATAACCGGGGCTAACTGTGATCCAGGCTGTTCCCTTTGGGGACAGGGGCACAGCTGGCATTTCCCTCCTTGCTGGCACCCAGAGGGGGCAGCTGAGCAGAGGACTCAGCCCCGGCACTCACCGCAGGCATCGCACTCCATGACCGTGTTCTTCAGGAATGTTATCTCCTTGATCTGGAAGGAAACAACAGCCACGCTGAGCCGGGGGCGGGATTTGGATCCAAGGATTCCCAGTGCCAGCAAAACATCGTGGCTGGGCCTGCTCAGCTCCCACCCAGCAGCTCCTGCCCCAAAATTTGGGGATTCTCTGGGAGATGGGGTGGTTCATTCCTTGGAATTCATTCCCTGGATGAACTCTGCTGTTCCCACAGGGTGATGTTGGTCTCTCTCAGAGGAGGAAACACTTGAGTGCACAGAAACAAGAGGAAAAAAATCTGTTTTCTGCTCCTGGGGATGCTGATCCAGCAATCCTGGGGAGGGAAGGCAGGAGGAGATTCCCTCGGGAATAACCTCGGGCACTGCTGGTGCCATTTTTGTGGGTATTTAGAATCTATTCCTGAAATTCCCTCCTGATTTCCTCTGGGCTCCCCTTGAAAATGTTCCTAATGGAGCTGTGTCCGGAGGCTGGGATGGAGATCAGGGAAAGGTTCTTCCTCCAGAGGGTGCTGGGCACTGACCAGGGAATTGTCACATTCCCAAGGGTGCCAGAGCCCCGGGAATGTTTGGACAATGCTCCCAGGGATGCACAGGGTGGGATTGTTGGGGTGTCTTTGGAATTCTGGAATATGCAGAGATAGATCTAGCCCAGATCCCAGATTTCCCACTGGAAATGGGAGACAGAGCACAGAGGATTCAGGGATATCCAAGGATCCTCCAGCCTTTGGCTCTGGAGACTCAACCTGACCTTTAATTGCTTTTATTGCACCCTCCCTGCCAACATCCCAAGATGCTGAATCAAGGGAAAGTCACTTTTTGGGAAATCTTTGCCCAGATGAAGGAATTTCCACCTCGTTTTCCCACTTGGGAATGCGAGTTTGGCTCCTGAGGAAAGGATTTGGGACAGCTGAGAAAAACGTGGATTAAAAAATGAAATGAAATGAAATGAAATATAAAATGAAATATAAAATAAAATAAAATAAAATAAAAATAAAATGTGGCAAAAGGGGGAAAGAACAAACAGGAAAATCTGCCTGGGAGCTGGAAGGGAACACTGGAATCGCTGCTGGAGGCTGCCAGGAGCCCTGGCTGCCCCGATTCCCAGCAAACACTGGGTTTTTATGCAGGGCCTGGAATGTGAGAGGAGCTCCGACGTTTTTGCAGGATTCCAGCTCCCTGCCTCTGGAATCCCTCAGCTCCCCCCGGGAATTGCAGCAGAATGGAACCTTTCTGTCGCCTTCAAAGAGCTGAAGGATGTGAAACCACCTCTGGATTCTGTTTTGCAGCAATAATCTGCTGCTCACTCCACACAGGAAGCAGCTCCCCAATTCCAGAGTGAGCAGAGAATTCCCAGACCTCAGGAAATCAGGAATTAGGCCCAGGAAGCAGCTCCCCAATTCCAGAGTGAGCAGAGAATTCCCAGACCTCAGGAAATCAGGAATTAGGCCCAGGAAGCAGCTCCCCAATTCCAGAGTGAGCAGAGAATTCCCAGACCTCAGGAAATCAGGAATTAGGCCCAGGAAGCAGCTCCCCAATTCCAGAACGAGCAGAGAATTCCCAGACCTCAGGAAATCAGGAATTAGGCCCCTTCCTCACCCACCTGCTGCTTCAACAAATCCCGAACTTCCAGCAGCACACGATTGGTTTCCCTCATCTCTTGCAGCATTTCTGGCCCGACTTCTCCTCCTAAAAAAAAGCCAAAATGGTTGGGAAAATCCCAGAGGATCCCAGGTTTATAATCCAACTGATCGAATAACTTCATATTCAGGACTGAGCCTCCACCCCAGGGAGGTTTTTGCTGGAATTTGGGTATGGAGTGGGATCAGCAGTGCTGGAAGGGAGGGAACAGCTCCGGGCTGGCACAGCGGGAGCTGCTCCTTTGGCACAACCCCTGAACTTCACACTTGGGAAGGGATTTGGTGCCAAAAGCAGCAAATCCCGGATTCCGGGCTGGGAAAAGCTCCGCTCCCGGAGGCTGAGTCTCTCCCAAGTGCGGACCAGGGGCCCGGCAGCTGCTGCCTCCTCACCTGTTCCCAAGGCATTCCCTGGATTCCTGCTGAAGGCGGGATCTGGGCGGGTGGCGGCACTTTGGAGTGGCCGGCGGGGATCTTTGGGATACAAAGGACACGCGTGTGCTCATCCAGGGAAAAGCTGGAATGCCGGAGGGTCGGAACCGGCTCCCCAGCTCAGCCGGGGAAGGGGATCCTGGTTGTTCCCTCCCGTCTGGATTTGGGGCTCCTTTTGGGATGGGGTAAAAAATCGCCCAAGGGAGGGAGGGATGGAGCTCGTGGTTTTCTAGGATTAGGGGATTTTTAGGGAAATTTGGTAGTGAAAAGGTGATTGAACACGGAGTTCAATCCAGGGATTCTCCCGAAATCCCGGTGTCCAATTCCTCATTGGCCATGAGAATGTACAACCTCATTTCTCTGTTTTTTCCCGTAATTTCTCTATTTTTCCTATATTTTCTCTATTTCTCCTATAATTTCTCCATATTTTTCTATAATGTCTCTATTTTTTCTATAATTTCTCTATTTTCTCTATAATTTCTTTGATTTCTCCCAATAATTTCTCCATTTTTTCCCCTCTTAATTCCTCTATTTCTTCTATAATTCCTTCTTTCCATAATTTCTTTTTTCCCTGTAATCTCTCAATTTTTTCTTATAATTTCTCAAATTTTTTCCTATAATTTCTCCCCTTTTTCCTTGATTTACTAATCCTTTAACAGAAATCACACCTCACCTACAGCAAGGAGAGAACCAGGAATAAATCCTACCGAAACCTCTGTGTGTCCAGGGGGAAAAATCAGCTGGAATCTGGGCTCTGCATCCCTGAGCAGGGAGAATTTTCCAGTGCCAGAGGGGCACGGATTTAACAAAAAATTCCTCATTTCCATGTGACAAACGAGCCCAGAAACCTCGTGGATCTTCCCAAAAGGATTTGGTGAATATTTGTAACCTCTCCAGTAAAAATTTTGGATTTGGGACTAATTTGGATCTCACAGGTCCTCCTGGAGCTGAGAATTCCCCAAAAACAGCGTTTGGAGAAGTGGAATTTGTCCATTCCTAGAGGTCAGGGCTTCCCTGAGCTCCATGTGCAGAAAATCCAGGGATTCTGTACTGGGACACTCTGTGGGATGGGGGTTTTTTTAAACTTAAATCAGATGTAAAATGCAGATTAATGCAAAGTGTCTCTGGCAGCTCTTTACAAAACCCAACAATAAATATTTTCCTTAAAAAAAAAAGGAGGGAAACGGGGGAAAAATCCCACGGAGCACTTACACAGCTTTCCTACCAAACCCCCAAATCCCTCAACATTTTCAGGCTCCAGCTGAAACATCCTCCCTCTTTATCCCCTTCCACCCCCCAGCATTTTCAGAGCAGCCTAAAAATGCCTCCCCAAAAAATCAGAATGAAATCAGAATTTAAATCTGAATGAAACATGAATGAAATCAGAATTAAATCAGAATAAAATCAGAATTAAAATCAGAATAAAATCAGAATTAAATCCGAGTTAAACCAGAATTAAATCAGAATTCAAACCCCTTACCTATCCTTCTCTGCTGACACAAGGAGAGGGGACAGGAGAGGAGGAAAAACACAACCAGAGCTGGAATCATCTCGGAATTTTGGGGCAGGGTGGGTGCAGCAGCTGCTCCTGCAGGCAGTTCTGAACCTGCAGCTTTGCCTCTGCTCCCCATTCGTGGTTTGCTATTTATGAAGCCACATTCCTTCCCCTGGAGTTCTCCCTCGGATGCTGGGACGAGGGGTGGACGTCATTCCTGGCTGCTCCTCCACGGAGAACGTTGCAAAAGTAAACAATATGAGAAACTCATCAGCAGAGGAGCTGAAATTTCTTTTTTTTTTGCCTTTTTTTTTGGGGGGGGGACGACTAAAATAGGTCAGAAAATTCCAGAATTCAAGGGATTCTTTTTTTCTGGGGAGGGGGGAGGTTTGTTTCTCCCTCACGGACATGGGGCAGACGATGATTCACAGGCGGATTTTCCTTCCGAATCTGCTCACAGAGGATCTGAGACATCTGGAGTGCACCAGAATTCCAGAAAAAAAGCTCCTTAAACTCCCCAAAGGCAAATTTCACCGTTCAGAATTGGGGCAGAATCATTGGATCATGATTCTATTCCCAAATTCTACTCCAGAAAGATTGGGCACATCCTTGGAGGGGGATTTTTATTCCTGAAGGATGAAGTGTAAAACTGAGGGAAAAGAAGGGGGAATTGGCAGATTTTTGTCTCCATCCAGCATTTCCCATCAGGAAACACGGAGCAGATTGAGAAATCCACCCGGGAGCAGCCGAGGAAAAGCTGGAAAACCTTCCAAGAATCTTCCAATTCCAAGAAAAAATTCCAGGTGGAAATGTTACCTGTCAGGAAAGGCCTGGAGACAAATCCCTGCTGCCACATTCCCAGAGTTCGGCCTGGAAATCCAGCACAAAACACACCCTGGAGAGGCTCAGGGAAGCCCCAGCAAACAGAAGCTCAGTCTCTAAAAAGTGGGAGCAGCAGGAATTTGGGATATTTACAGAAAGATGGGATTTTTTTTTCCTGCTTTAACCTCAGACCTCCCGTGCTCAGGAAGAGCTCCAGCTCCCTGTGGTGACCGGGCCTGGTCCTGTGGGCGCTGCTGGGCCCACACAGGCCCCAAAATAAACGGAATATTCCCGGTTTGGTGTCCCAGGGATGCTGGAACATCACGGATTTTACACTTTTTTTGCAGCAAATTCACGCTGGAAATAAAAGAATTTGCACTCAGTGACATTTGGGTGGCTCTGCTGGCCTGGCATAAGTGGCCTCTGCTGGCACTCAACCCACAACCTGAAGGATTTGATCCATGTGGGATCAAAACGATGGAATTTCCCAGTTTTTGGCATTTCTGGACAAATTAACCCCATGCCATTCTCATTATTATTATTCAAGATAAGAGATACCATTTTTTCCCCCTGATGTCCTGGGAAATCTGATTTAGAATTTGGATTTTCCAGCAACAAACGAGGAGTGAGGGAGTGAGAAATTCCCTGTCCCACATCCCTCAGGGATCAAATCTTTCACCCAGAGCTGTGATCATTGGGGTTCATCCAGCTGGGGAGGGCAGGAGCAGCCAGAAGAATCCGGAATTTTCACATTCCCTTTCCAAGGAAATCCAGCAGTGCCTGTTATGGCAGTGCAGAGGTTGAAGGAAAAGCACATTACTTCACCAGAGGCCTGATAGGACATTAATAAAAAAGGGCTTTTGCCAACTATTCATTAAAAAAAAAAGAGGTTTTTTAAACTGTGGAGAAGTCAGAAAAGTGCAGAAAGAAAAGATGTAACTCCCATGGAATGAAGAGTGGCCAGGGGTCATTCGTGAGGTCACCTTGGGAACAACTGACCAAAAATCTGCTTTGTGTGGGGAGCAGCGAGAAGCCAAACCCCTCATCCCACCAGTACTGGAGAGGAGACACAACCAGTTTGGAGGGCACTGGAACTGGTTTGTGACCCCCAGCCAGCAAGGGAGGGATTTTTTAATTTAATAAGAGCTTTTTAAGCCCATCAAGAGTCATCTGCTGCCTCTGGACAGAGCTGAGCACTTCCAAAATCCCATTTTATAACCCTATAAACTGGTGATCCCGTTACATATAAAAATAATCCTATTTTCTATTATTTAACAACCAAATTAACTCACCAAAACCACATTATTGACAAGTCAGATAATTTCCTCTGGGTTTTTTGCTGCAGGCTGAAAGAAACCCCAATAATTGCCATTAAAAGGAATTAAGTCTCCTGCATAGCAAGGCAATTTTTCCACGTCCTTTTAGAAACCCAAAGGAATTTTTCTTCAGGCTGCAGCAGGTTTTTGGGATCAACTCTGGCCACTGAGAGCAGCAAAGTCCAAGGGAGCTGGTTCCTCCTGGCTTGAATTGAGCAATTGGTGGCTCCATGGGCTGAGGTCATTCCTACCTTTATTTTCCTTGGATTCATCTGATTCCTTTCTAAATTCAGCCGTGAATTCCCTGTAAATCACCCTCCAACCCGAGCTCAGCACAGGAGCAGAGCAGAAAATGTTTGCTTGTTCCTGTTGAAAAATCTCAAATTCAGAAGGAGCTGCTGGGGAAACATCTCCCAGCTTGGAGCAGGATTATTTTTTGAAGCTTTACTGATAAAAAAAAATCAAAATATGGAGCAGAAAATGTTTATTTGGTGTTTTGGAGTCTGGGCACTGCCAGGTTCGTTACACCTTTTTTTTCCTGCCTGGAGTTGACATCACAAATGAGAGGAGCTCACAAACAAACAACAAAAAGCAAAGATCCTGCAGCCTGAAAGTGGAAATATTTTCCATTTCTCTGTTTTGAAGTGGCCTCTGCCAAGTGAAAGACAAAAGTCAGAAGAAGGAAAAAGTTATTTTTCAGCCTTGGAAGGTCAGGTTCTAAAAATAAGTGGAAAACATCTCCAGCCTGGACATGGGGTGAGAAGGGTTTCACAGGGGTTCTGATGCATTTATGGTGTAAAAAAAGCAAATTATGGAGGAAATATAAGGAAAGACTTCAAAAAACTTCTCATTTCCCTCACAGTTTGGGCTCAGTTGCTCCTTCCAAAGGTTTCTCTTCCCTGGCTTTAAATAATTCCAGTCAGGGGGATCCAGGCAGCAACCAAGGCAAAATTCCCACTGTTTTAAGGGATACAATTTAAGCCCATTCCTTCTTTTCTTATTCCCCACGGACTCAAGGAGCAGATTTTTCTGAACTCACATTATAGATGGAAAACGTGCATTGCAATTCCAGGCTTTCACAGGATCCTGGAATCCCAAAAAATCCCAAAAAATCCTAATAAATCCTAATAAATCCTAATAAATCCTAATAAAAATGATGCTTGGAAGCCCAACCTTACTTGAAAGAACCGTCCTTGTCCCCAGGTGCCAGTCCCTGTGTCCCTGTGCTGGTGGCCCAGCCTTGCCATGGCTCAAATTCCATAAATAGGGAAGAAAACAGCTGGAGAAAGAAATGACAAAGTTAAAAAAATTAAGGATGAAGTTAAAAAAATTAAGGATGAAGTGCACAATGGAGCTGCCTCCAGGTTTAATTCACTTTGCCACTGATTAAATGAAAGACAAAGCACTAAAATGATTTCTAAAAGGTCTTTAATGCCTGAGGAATTCGGATTTAGAGACACAAACCAGACTGCAGCAGGCTGGGACTCCTCAATCCTGTGACAAACCACAGCCTCTAATGGATTATTCCATGGATGGGCTGCTCTTCCCATGGATTTGTGGATTTATTTATAATATTTGCATCACTCTGGGTGTTTTTCTCAAATAACGAGCCCAAAGCACGGCTGCTACTGGTTTCCATTATTAATTAATGCCTAAATGTCGTTACCTCAGCACTGCCAGCAGCTCCAAGTGGATCCTTTCGGAACCCTGTTTGTTGGGATTGTGTTTTAGCAACGGCTGAAATCGGGATTTGTACATGATCAAGCTGGAAAGTCCTGGTTTTGCAGACTTCTAAAAGCAGGATTTTTGTTTTGTCTGGGAGCACATGGCAGAAAGGTGGGACAAGACTGTGGATCCTGCCTCCAGCTGCAGTGTCCAGTTGTTTCCATGGAGAATTTTGGGAATTTGCTCAGACTGGAGCACTCAAAGTAAGGAAAAGCTGCTGTGAAATTTGGATTTCTCTGCGGGGCTTCGGATGGATCTGCTCCCGGTGAAGTGGGTCAGGCTGGTTCCACTTCAGATCACGGAATTCCAGGATGGTTTGGGTTGGAAGGACCTTAAAGCCCATCCAGTTCCACCCCTGGGACTGTTCCCACTATCCCAGGGTGCTCCAGCCTGGCCTTGGGCACTTCCAGCAATGGGGCAGCCACAGGAGCTCTGGGAATTCCAGCCCAGCCCCTCCCCACCCTCTCAGGAAGGAACTCCTTCCCAGTATCACAATAAACCCTGCCCTCTATTAATTTAAAGCTCATTTATTGCAGGGCAATAATTATTTGATATTTTCTCCTCCTGGTAAAGTCCGGTTTCCCTCCCTGACGCTCCTCGGAATTCCGGCCTTGTCCCGAGTCCTTCCCAACGTGGGCAGGCCGTGTCACTTCCAGGGAAACCAGCTGCCCACACCATGTGTGCTATCACTTATTTTTGGGATGAATATGCACATCCTCTGCTGGTTTTTTTTAGTGTCTTTCCCTGCCAGAGGTTGTGAGCGAAGATTCCCCTGCTCCAGGAAGAGACGGATCCGCGATTCCAGAGCTGGTGGAGCCGTGGCCCTTCCAGGCTCCACCGAAGCTGCTGAGCCTTGCAGTGACTCCATTCCAGGGCTGGAGAGAGGGATCTTCCTTCCTCAGGATGGGAATGGGACAAGGAAAAGGCAGTCCTGGCCTGGTTACAATGGATGGAATGGGAATGGGACAAGGAAAAGGCAGTCCTGGCCTGGTTACAATGGATGGAACGGGAATGGGACAAGGAAAAGGCAGTCCTGGCCTGGTTACAATGGATGGAACGGGAATGGGACAAGGAAAAGGCAGTCCTGGCCTGGTTACAATGGATGGAACGGGAATGGGACAAGGAAAAGGCAGTCCTGGCCTGGTTACAATGGATGGAATGGGAATGGGACAAGGAAATGGCCTGGTTACCTCGGTGGGAGCTTCCTGAGAGGGAGCAAGGAACAGGCACGGGGTGGGATGAGATGGGATTTAGGGCCCTTCCAGCCCAATCCAGTCTGGGATTCTGTGGGATAAGAAGTGAGTGCACAGGGAGAACTGGGGTGATCCTGAACTTCCAGAGCTCAGGGAGCAGCGGGAGGAATGGAGAGGCTCATGGAGCCCCTCCAGGTGGGCTGGGTTATTTGCTCACCTGCAGCACATGCGGGGAATCTGCTCGGGAACAGCAGGAGGTCACACCAGTGACAAAGCCACGCCACAGGCCCGAGGTTTATCCAGAACCAGGGATCCAGGATCAGCCTGGAAGTGATCCTGCATTAAAACACAATCCAGGAGTTCTGCTGGATCCAGAATCTCCTCTGTGCCCCTGGGCAGGCCCCAGCACTGTCAGACATTCCCGGTCCCACACCGGTGATCCCAACCCATTCCCAAATGCCTGAGCCTATGTGTCAGCAGGATCCCGTCCCAGGAGAACCGAGACACCTGGAATTCATCTGGACTTGACCAGCCCGAGGGCAGGCGGCCAAGGAAGGTCCCACAAACTCCCTTTGGGATCTGTCAGGGACAAAGGGTGACAAATCCCAGGGGCACGGTGGGATGGGGAAGAGCTGTCTCCCATCCTTCCCGGCCTCCCCAGTAACGAGCCTTGCAGATGGCGGTGGGAATGCTGCCAGAGCCACCCTGCTCCAAGCAATTCCCCGGCACATGGCGCAATCCCACACCCAGGAGGGTCGTTAAAACCCTACAGGAAACGTCCTGCATTTTTTCCTTTGCTATTCATGCCATTTTCTAGCAGGGACAATAAAGATTTGGAGCTCTGGATTAAGCTCATTTGTAACAATGAGCTCCTCTTCCTCCAGCAGCCAGCGGGAGCTCAGACACGCTGAGGAAACCGGGAATAATTAACTGGAATTGTACTGGAAAATCGGGGAAGGCTGAGGGATGTTTTGTCTGAGAGAGATGCAAAATGACCAGAGGGTGAAGCCATCACGGCTTGCTGGGAATTGTTGTTGGGACTTTAATGCTCAGAGTATTCAGGTTTTCCCAGTAAAAGTCCTTTGGCTGCGATCTCCCGTTTCTTTGGGATTTTCTCCTGAAAAACACCTCCCAGAGTCATAATGACAATAACACAGACTTACTGCTCCATGTTCCCAAAACTCCTCGGGATGGCAGAGCTTAAAAAACCAAAGCTCTTCGAAGCAGCCTGGCTTTCCCTCTTCCCCTAAATGATGCATCCCATTGATCTCTGTGGTCAAAGCTCCCAATTTTGGAATGCAGGGGTCTCCAGGCAGGGAATAAACAGGAACTGGCTCCTCGCAGGCAGGACTGGAAGTGCTCAGGGCTCTGAGATCACGGGGGAGGTGGGCAGACAGCACGTCCACGCTTTAATAGCTTTGGGACCTCTCTTAGGGAGCACTGAGCTGGCTTTGAACACATCCCAAAAATCATTAACACCAAAGGAACATCTGGCACCGAGCCCTGGACAGGCAGAACCCTGGAGCTGAGGGATCCTGGGAATCTCCTCGCTCTGGAGCTGCCTGCACACGGTGGGCTCAGGAGCTGCACAGAAATGCACATTTTGGGCAGGAAAAGCGGCATTTCTGCGCTGCCAAGGATCTCCCAGATGAGGATTTGGTGTCCTTAGGTTGCTGCCTCCTGGCACAGCTGGCACGGGCCTGGGGACATCCAAAACAGAGTTTCCATCCCTCCTTTCCGCTGGGAGGATCCCAAGAACCTGACAATATTCACCCCTAATACCAGGGACAGGGAGCGCAGCCAAAGCCAGGCAAAAAGGGAAACGTTCAGCTCGGGGCTCCAGAGGAAACCTTGTTTTTTCCAGGGAGCCAAGGAACGGAGCCTCCATGCCCTGGAGACAGAGCTGGGCACATCCCCCAGGGAAAACCGGGATTTCTCAGCCTGTCCTGCCCCACAGGGATGAAAAGTGGGGAGCTGGGAGTTGCCTTTCGCAGGAAGTGTGGCCAGACTGCCCACAAAGCTGCCCTTTCTGTGGGCATCCCAAGGGAACAGCGGGATGTTTTCCATGCCAGGGGTTTTATTAAGGAAACCTGCCCAGGTCTCCTGAATACACACAGCAAAAAAGCAGCTTTTAATTAATTAATTCAAAATTAATGCCACTTCTCTTGCGTCTTCCTCTCACTGACTTCAACAGGGGTTGGGTTTCCCCTCCCATTTTCCCTTTTTCCATTAAAAACCCCCCAGCAAATCCAGCAGGAAGGTATCTGGGATAATTTAACAGCTGGAAAAAGGCAAACCCAGCAATCAGGTCTTTTCAGGACACCAGTGATCAAAGAAGTGCTCTGTACAAATGGTTTTGCAGCCAGCTCTTGGCAGGAGACAGAAACCTTTTCCCTGCTGGAAATGAGATTTAAGTTGTAAGGAGAGGAAGAAAGGATCGATCGCTGTGTGTTAATTCCCTTTCTCCCAAACTCAGAATAGCAGGTGGGACAGAGAAAAGGGAGGAATAAATTGATTATTGAATGTAATATTCTCTGTCTCGTCTCAGGAAGTGATTAAATTCACCTAAATTCACTTAAATTCGGTTTTAACAGGAGTCATTGAACATCTGTGTGAGGAAAAAGAGCTTTTTCTTATATAGGAAAATGGGGAAGAAAACCTTTCTGAATTACAATGAAAATTCTCTAGGATAGGTGGGGTTTTCTTGCTGTGGAATCAGGAATTTGTGGAGGACACAAAGAATAGAGGGGTAGAGGAAGCACCAGCAAATTTTCCATGTTGTTCTCTCTAAAGTGGTCTCATTATCCTTATGCAAAATGAGAATCTTGAATAAGAAAATGGATTTATTACACAATTCTTCCTCTTCTGGGGGTGGTGAGCAGAGCTTTGGCTCAATCCTTTTTGCCTGTCCCCCCTTTCAGCCGATATTTAATCCCCAGCAAATGAAGTTTTCTTCCCCAAAACTGCCCTTAATGCCTCCAGGAACTGCTCCCAAAATCCCGAGCACTGAAGGATTCCAGCTCCTGGGGGCCAAGCAGAGAGGGACAATCCCCTGGTGTATCAGTTCCTCACACTGCTGTCCCCTCTCCGGGGATTTCCTGAGGCATTCCAGAGGTTTTCCAGCAAGGATAACTCTGGCTGTGACCAGAATGAATCCATGGAGATGCTCTGGGCATGGGGAAGGACAGGGGCACCCTCAGGAGCACTTTGTCTCTCTCCAAAGAAAGATTTCCTCCAATAAAAAGATGAATTTCCAAATAAGAAAAAGAAAAGGAAATTCCAGAAATAAAGGCCTGGAGCAGTTAGGGAACAGTGGGAAACACTTCCATGCAGGAGCATCTCCCCTCTCAGCCCTGCCATGCTCTGGAGCTGCAGCTCCGTCCTGAAGGTCATTAACAAATTCAAATCAAAAGAATTCATTAAAGAGGTTCAAACAAACAGCTGCACTTGTGGGAGTGCTCCTTTCACCCCCTCATGGCTTTTGGGACAACCACTGGATCCTAAATCCATCCTTTTCCCGGCTCCCACCCCCTCAGCTCCCCTTATCAGCCATCTCCTCTCACACACACGTTTTATTTTGCTCGGCTTTGAGACGTTACAGATTATTGGCCCCAGCTGAAAATGGTGCTGCTTTGGACATCCTTGATGAGCTCAGAGGAAAATTCAGCATCATCCAGGCTGTGGGGTTGTTTTGGGGTTTTTTGTCACTTCCAGAGAAATGGAAAAACGGCGTGTGCAGGCTCACAAGGCGTGGGAAGCTCTCCAGAAAGAGGGAGGCTGGAGACTGATCCAAACCTCTGGAGTTTTCCAGAAAATATCAGCCCCAGAAATCTCACAGGAATGAACTGGCTCTGGAGAGTGCTGGCACTGCCTTCTCCTGACCCCACCCAGAGCTGAAAAACAGCCTCAAGGGCAAATCTGCTCTTTTTCCATAATAATTTTCAGGATCATGGGCTGTGGAGAGATCCAGAGTCAGTCCTTGCTTCGTCTAAACTGCTCTTCCCACCCAAAAATTGCAAGGGCACAGCTTTGGCCTAATTGTGATGGTCCCAAATTCCTTTAATTTTAATTCCACGTGGAAACCAGATCAATCCTCTGCACTTTTGCAGTGTTCCTTCCATAAAATTCCAATTACTTTTGGCCAGCACAGGCTCAGGTTCTTCCCTGAACTTTTCCCTCGAGCCAGAGCACGTTGGGTGTGACATCAACAGCCGGAGAAATACCCACCAGGAGAGAGAATTCCAGGAGCTCTCCCTAAATTCCAGCTGCCTCCTGGACAACTTTTCAGCCTTGGAGTGCTTTCTGCACAAGCCATTACAGCCTCCACCACTTCTTCCAGGAAAAGCACACACAATTCCAGGAACCCCACGCCTCAGGTGGAGAAATGGGAATGACAAAAGCAACTTTTCTGCTGGCAAAGTGGAGTTGTCCGGACACAAAACGCAGCAAAAGCTGCCGAGAGGGCTGAGATTTCCCAAGGAAATCAAATATCCAGGCATGGCTTGGAGAGGGGAACTTCTGGAGAAGAGGAACGAACAAGCCTAACCCTGTACACTCAGCAAAATCTGATCTCACAGCCTGAGCTCATTCCCTGGCTCCCAACACAGCAGGATGAGAACTTGTTCCTGGGAAGATCCAAGTCCTAAATCTCCTCCTGAAACAGGAGTTTTTTGTCATTTTGAGCTGCAGGTGCCCCTTCCTTTGCTTGCTTTGTGGGTTTTTTTTCCCCAGCTGAGGTTTGTGGTGGCCTCTAGTGGAACAGGGAACAAAAAAAGGACAAAAAGTGGGAGGCATGTGCAGCTTTATCCAAGGCTGTTGATGGCTGAATTTGTGGGAATTCATTAAAAGCTCCATGGGAAGGACTGGTCCTATAGCTTGGCCTGAGGGGGATCCTCCATTTCAGCCCATGAGTCATCCTAGAAGGGAAGAACCCCACAAAGCCGTTTTTAGATGGTATTTTTGATGTCCAAATCCACTGGAACAACGTCCCTTGGTTGTTTCAGCCTTTCGGCCTCCTTGGGCAAGGAGGTGGCTGCAGATTTTGGCTGCATTTGGGTGGAGCCCCAGGAGAAGAGCTCGGGATCACTCTGGGATCACAGCCTGGGGTCACAACAACCCTTCAGGCTGTTCCTGTGCTCCAGCTCCCCCAAGATTTGGCTTCTGACTTCCAGACAGAAGAGTGGACACCCCATCCAGGGCTGTAGCACCTTCCTGGCCTCCATTTCCTTGTAATCCTCATGCTCACCGAAAATTCCAGGGTTTTTATCCACCTTTCCTCAGGATTATTCTGAGAGGGTTTTCCATCATGACCTTCCACGCTTTGGACTTTCCATTTTGCTGCAGTTCCCCCCCACTCTGGCTGCTGGCCCCGGGCTCCTCTCGCTCCAAAGGAACTCTTTGCCCAAACTTTAACATTATTTTTCAGCTGAAATGACATCATTGCTGAAGTGCTGTTTAAAATTATTGCTCTCCAGACCTTCCTCACGTCCCCTTTTGCAATCCCCTCTTCATCTGGAGCCAGGAAGGTGGCCTAAAACTGGGGTGTCTTGTCCAAGCCTGGAATGACACATCCATTCCAGGACTTTTGCTCTGCCCCCGGTCCTATAGCCAAAAAAACCTCCGCAGGATCCAGTTTAACATTTCAATTTTTTAATAACACTTGCTAACAACTCCATAAAAATAATTCCGTGTTCTGGGCCCTCTCCACATGACATCAGGCTCATGGATTTCTGGACCAGGCTCGAGAAGCCATTTGCAAACTTCTGTTTGCTCATAAATCAAGGCCAGCGGTGACGTTTTTAGTGAAAACAGCCCCAGTTCAGAGTTTCCAGACTCCAGGGTGGGTTTGCTGTGTTGCCACGGGCCTTGCTCCGAGTCCAGGGATTCCAGCAGGCTCCACTTCCATCGGAGCACCTGTAGCAGCCTCTGGAATGTGAACCCCGACTGGCACCACTGTTGGTGGCTCTTCTACGTGACCCTGGAGGGATCAGCACGGAAAAACTCCTTATCTCTGTATTTTCATGGCTCTTGCAGACCCTTTCCAGTGATTATTCCTTGTCCAGCTGGCTGCCTTTCCCAGTGGGAACTCTGCCTCCTCACACAGCACATGGAGAAGCCAAGAGGCTCCAGTGGCTCTGGAAGGGCAGCTTGGGTCAGGGCCAGGGAGGTCCTGAGGTGTTTCCATCACGATCCTCGTCCAGTCTGAGGCAGTGACAGGACCCAGCATCACCAGTTTGGGGTGGGAGGATCCCTCCCGAGGCTGTGGAGCCACATGGGAAAAGGGAAAACTGATAATCCTTGGCAAAGGAAGCAGCTGGAACACTCCTGAACATCGGTGGGACGGGGGGGAGCCTTCCCAGCACGTAGGGGCAGACCCAGAATTTAAGGATCCCTCTGTTTTCAGGGTGTTGGTGCCATAATGGAATAGGAATGTTCCCCCTCGGGAATGTGGGAAAATCTGGGAGCCCACAGCCCCCCTTGATCTTTTCCCAGGCTGTTTGACGACATTCCACCAGCGGCCTGGGTCCATTTCCAAGGAACTCCTGACTTCTGGGAAGGCCTTACAAAACTACACTGCAGCCATTCACGGCCTGAGGGCAGCCCTGGCTGGGTTCCTCCTCAAGTCCACAGGATTCTGCAAGGAAAACATTCCTTCCCCTTCAGGCTTCTCCCCCTCCTAAAAGCATCACCCCAGACATGACAAACACAGCTCCTTGGAAGGGAATGGTGGCAAAACAACACCCAACACTTTTGGGTTCCCTCAATTCTGGCTTATTTTTATTCCAACAAGAATGAAAAAGAAACGTGAACTTGATGAAATATCACGAGGTTTCCTATAGCTGTGGAAGCATAAATGACTTTACACTCCTTGTTTTCCAAACTCGGAATATTTGCAAGGAAAAGATAAGGCCAAGCTGGCAAATTCGGTGTTTTAACATCAAAAGGAACTGAAAAGGAAAATTCTTCAGAGATGGAGGCCTGAAAGTGAAATTTTCCTGTTTCAGGGCCTTTTTGGATGAGGGTGTTTAGTCCTGGAGCCACATTCCGTGGCCAAACACACCTTGCACGTGTTGGGACACTCAGCCAAACCCCAATTATTGATTCCTTACATTATTTCTTACTTTTAAGAGCCAAATTCAGATTTCTCCCACAGCAGGAAGGAAGGATTTCCTTGGCAGGATTTACTTTCTGTGCAGAGAATGTAAATATGTTATTCCCTTACACAAAAAGCACAGAAAAAGCCAGGGTGGGACTGCAAAAATCCTGATTTTTAAGTGATTTGTTCTTTGAAGAGACAAACCCAACCTCAGGTTTAACCCTGAGTGTTCTGCCTGCCCCAAAATTAAAAACCTGCTGTGGATCAGCAACAATCTGAGGAGAAATCAGCTGTCATCACACCAAAAACATGCTAGCACTCCACATATTCCCAAATTTCCAGGAGATAACCTGAAAATTCCTCATTTTCCCCACTCAAAGTGAGGATCACCAGCTCCGCACACACATCCCAGCCCTGTGGGAAGCCTGGATTTTCCATTACTCCACAATCACCTCCATCTGCCCAGGAAAACTGCCAGGAATCCCAACAAACAGGGACACTTTGGAGCCCATCAAGAGCTCCAAACTTTGCTTTTAAGCTCAGCTACAACAACATCTGCTTTGGAGAAATCCCGTTTTTTTTCCAAGAGCTGCCGATGCCCCTTTGGAAACGGAGGATTTTTAACAACTCTGCTCCTTCCAGCTCTAATAGGCAACAGATCCTCCCAAAAATCTCCTTGAATATATTCAGGAATGCCAGCCATTTTTTTTCCTTAGATTTTAGGAGCTCTTGTCTTTTTCCTAGCGAGTTTTAGCTTCACATCACTTCACATGGTAATTCTGCAGCTAAAAACCTACCAAAAGCCACAAGTTGTGTCCATAAAAAGCTTTTTTTCCTTACATTAATTCCTTGAATCCAGGCCCTGTCCTGTTGTTTGGGATGAACTCTTCGGCTCTTTTCAAGGAGAGGGAGTTTTAATACATTTTTGGAGGGAAGGATTTCAAGTTTCCTACTGAAACACAGTATTTTGAATTCTTATTTTAATATTAAATTACAATTTAATGGCTTTTTAATGTCCATTTGGCTGGTTTAGAGCACCAAGTTTCATTTCCTGCTTTTCATCTCCTGCTGTTATCTTTTACTCCCTCTTATCTTTTACTATGTTATCTTTTAATGTCACTCACCATCCTTAATTTCTAAGAACTTTCTTCATTCAAAATCCCTGGAGAAATGCCAAAATCTTCTCCTCCTTTTCCTTCATAAAGTTACCTCCCAATGACTCGTTCTGGGAATATTTCTACATCCACAATTAAACCTGCAGGTAAATCAGAATTAAACAGATTTATCACAATTTGCTGAAGGAGAAAAGCAGAAAAAAACATCAAGAGTAAAAACCCTTTTCTGTGAATTTTCTCTACTGAAATAAAAGCTGGATTTGCACTTCCCATTGCACTGAGGTTCCTGGCACCTCAAAGAAATTCTTACATTTATTTCATAACACTTTTTGGAGATGTTTTTAGCTTGTGAGAACATTCTGGGCATTAAGGGGCTTGGTAAAAATACAAAAATAAAAAATACAATAATGTAAAAATGTAAAAAATGTAAAAATATAAAAATGACCACTCAGTGTCCCAGCACTCAATGGATCTTTCAACGTGATGTTAAAATGCTGTGATAGGAATGTGTTAAGACTGAAGTCTATAAAGTTAAAATGTTTAAAAAATAAGGGTTTTTTCCTCCCATTTTCCTTTTCCCCAGCATTTTTATCCCAATCCCAGCCTGCCCAGCCAGGGCTGGAAGTGAAGCTTTGCTGACATTAAGGATGAATCAACTGCAGATCCCTAAAAATCCACGCTGCATTACTTCCAATCCAGGGCATTTCAGCTCTGGGCTTCTTAATTCCACAAGAGCCCACTAAATATTCAATATTTACATCAGGGGGTTTATGGGGCCTTTGCTCCATGGAGGAATTTTATGGGAGCTGGGACCCCCTGGAATTTGCATCATCAGCCACTAATTAGTGAAAATTCACTGGGAATAAACAGAAATTCCTCCCCAGTCTCCATAAACAAAAATCCACTGGGAATAAACAAAAATACCTCCACAAACCCACGAAGTCCTGCGAGATTTGTTGCTCCAGGAGCTCGGGATGAAACAAAATCCCAGCCAGCCCAACCTCTCCCTGTCCCGACATTCCAAAGGGAAAAAGCTGCAGGAAAATGAGGAAATTCTGGGGAAAAAATCCATTTTAGCTACTCATGATTCTTAGCCCATTTTCTGGGAAGCTTTTTAAGGATTCTGTAGGATGAAGGGAGCTGTAGGAATGCTGTGATCCCAAATATTCCTAAACAAAAGGGAATTGTGCATTGCTACGATCCCACCTCGAGCTGTTCCTGGGATTCTTTCTTTCCCAGCTCCTTTAAGCTTTCCTTCTGTGTCCCTCTCGTGGTAACTCAGGAGAAATGGCTCAGCTGCACTGGAAAAACTCATTCCCATCCATCCCAAATTTTTTTTTCCTATGGATTTACTGTTTTCCTTTAAATAATAAAAATTATTTGATCGGAATTTTGTCAGTATAGAGAATTTTTTTTCTTAAAAAAACCCAGAGCAAGTGTTTTTTTGTTCTTTCATTTATTGGTACTGAGGTGTGGTGAATTAAGTAAAATTTTAAGGGATTTTCATTTAGGGTTTGTTTTAAGGAAAAGGGAAGAAAAAGGCAAAACAGCGAGAGACAGAAAATGAAGAAAATGGAGAATTAGGATGAAATTCTTTGTTCTAAAAGGCACTGGAACAGATTGGTTGTGAATTCCCCATCCCTGGAAGTGTCCAAGGCCAGGCTGGATGGGGTTGGAGCAACCCGGGATGGTGGAAGGTGTCTCTGCCCATGGCAGGGGGTGGGAATGGATGGGATTTAAGGTCCTTCCAACCCAAACCATGCTGGAGTTCTGTGATTTTTAAACACTCTGAGCTCCCTGAGCATGAAACAAAAGGATGTGAACAGAGCAAGGGGGGAAATAAAGTGATTTAATCTCCTTAATGAACGTCCTGGGTGCATTTATTGCTCTGTGACCCAGCTCTGGGTGGGAGCTTTCCTTGAGCTCCTCCCTCCCCACCTGATCCCTGCTCCACCCTCACTTCCCCCTAACCTGAATCCTGAATTGTTTCCTCCCAGGATAAAAATATCCCTTTTTTCCCCCCCTTTTTGCCAGGCTGGGCTCCATTGGCTGTGCCCCCCTCACGTCACGGTGCCATTCCAGCACTATCTCCATGGCTGGGAATTCCTGGAGACCAATCCCTTCCTCCCTTCCCCTCACAGCTTCTTCCCAGCCCCGAGTGGAGGATGCCAGCAAATCCCAGAGCTGCTGGGCTTTGGAATTCAAATCAGGTTCAAGGAAAGGCCTCTCGCTATTTCCAGGGCTGGGATTTCTCCCAACACTTCAAACTGCTCGCGTTTGTCACTCATCATTAGCACCTCGGGATAATCACCTGCACGTTTTCACCTCCTGGAAGCAGAAAACAGCTTTTTAAAATATTAATTTACCTACATTTCTTCTCTTCTTATGGTTCTGCCTTGTGAATTCCAGCTTCTGATCTGCAGGAAAATGGGAAACTCAGCGCCGTTTTCAGGGAATTGTGCCAGTTTTCCCAAGTGTTGCCTTTTTAAATTCCATACTGGCTGCACAGCAGTCGAGCCCAGTGAGTCACAGTGCCTTCCCTCTGCAGCAGCCCAGATTTGAGGGAGAAAACTTGCACAAAACACACCAAAAAAATACAATCTGGGAGCTTTGTAGCCTGGGTGTTGTCTCCATTTTATCCTTAAAAGCTTCAAAGTGGCCCCCAGAGCTTCCAGCACTGAAATTAAGCAAAATGATAACGAAATTCAAATGCCTCTGCTCTGTATAAAGACAATCTCAGCCTCCAGTTTAAACACAGCACCACGAACAGGCAGTTTGGTTTTCCAGCTGCTTTTTCCAGCCCCTGCTGTTCCTTCTTGGCCAGGCCCAGGCCGTGGTGGGGGAATCCGCGGCTTCAGCACCTCAGACAGCAGCAGCGAAGTGTCCCCAACGCCATCCTCAGGGGACAAATCCACCTCCTGCCGCCACAGGAGCTGCAATTCCTCCCGGGGAGTTTTCCACACCACTTGTCCTTAAAGGCACCGGTATTCCCTGAGTTGTGGCAGGGACAGGGAGAGGAACCCGGCAGAGCAGCAGAACTTTGATCCCTTTCCAAGACTTTTGAGGATTCTGTCAAGCAGCCAAACGTTTTGAGCGCGTTGTGTTTATTAATAAATAAAGTGTTCGCAGCAAGCAGCCACCTGGCTTTGTACATTCTTTTCCCTGCGGTTCCACTTTCATCCTCAAATGTTGTTTCACACTTTCTCCCCGTTACGCTTTGGTCTGAACAGTTTATTCTACTCAGAGGCTTAAAAATTAGATTAATTCAGTCTCTCTGCAGAAGTGGTGACTCCTGTGTTCTCTTGACTTGTTTTTTCCCCACCTTTTGCTGCACAATATTCCCAGGACAAGGATGTTTTCCAATCTCCATCTACATCTTTTCAGCCCACCAGCTGCAGATCTGGTACATGTTGTTTCAGGCCGGGCTTTATCCTACACCAAAAGCAAGAATATAAAATCAAAGTTATTTATAAGAGAAGATACATATTTGCATCTTAACATGGTAGGGAAGAGGGACTGAATATCCAGCTTTTCTCAACACACAGAAGTTCTCTTAAAAGGGATTTATTGTGTGCTGATCAAATGCAATAAGGGTAAATCCAAAGCTTTTTGTTTATTTAGGGGTAGGAATGTGGCGCTCCCTTTTCTGCACAACCCCGACCTTAGAAAATCTCCAATCCAGCACCCTCAGAACAGCTCAGCTTTCTCTCAGAGGTACGGGGTATTACAGGTGTAACAGGAATTACAGCTGGAGCACGTATTACTGTAATTCCCGATTCTTAATTCCCATTTAACTCCCTGTGTCCCTCCCGTCAGTTCCAACAGGAACAGGCAGAGCTGGCAGCTCATGGTGGGCACAGGGCATTAAGGGACCCCACTGTCACCACAATATCACCCATCACAGCCCCCCCATCCCCTCACAAGTGCCCAGAGCCACCACAACCCCCTCAGAGTGACCTCTCCACCACCTCAGCCCCCCCATCCCCTCACAAGTACCCAGAGCCACCACAACCCCCTCAGAGTGACCTCTCCACCACCTCAGCCCCCCCATCCCCTCACAAGTACCCAGAGCCACCACAACCCCCTCAGAGTGACCTCTCCACCACCTCAGCCCCCGCCCCTCATCTCGATGTCCCATTGGCTGTCACAGCCGTCACTCAGACCGAAACCCCGCCCACAATCTAATCTCAACAAACCACTGGCTGCCACAGCCGTCACTCAGAAACAAGCCCCGCCCCTCAACGTGCTCGTAGGTGGGCGGGCGCTCACCCCCCGCCCTCTCGCCCTCATTGGCTGCCACGCCTGTCACTCAGAATCAAACCCACCCCTCCGTGTGTGTGGGAGCGCACCCCGCCATCACCAGGTGAACACTCCCCACCCCTCCTTTCTCCTTATCTCGATGGCTCATTGGCCGCCACACCCATCACTCAGGGCCAAACCCCGCCCATCCCCGCCGCGTGCAGTGGGCGGGCGGGGCGCGCACCCCCCCTCATCTCGCGAGCCCATTGGCTGCCGCGCCCGTCACTCAGAGCCAAGCCCCGCGCCCTCCCTCACGAGGGCTGCGTGGAATGGGCGGCGCGCCCCCTGGCGGCCGTGCTCGGCCTCGTACGTGCTGCGTGTGCGTCACCCCCGCCCGCCATCCCCTCCCGCGCGCGCGCGCGCTGCCGTCGGCGCGTCCCCCGCGCGCGCTCCGCGTCACCGCTCACGGGCCTGGCGCGCGGCGGCCGCGGCCGGACGGACACTCGGACCCGGCCGGACACTCGGACGCGGCCCCGCTCCTCTCCCTTCTCCCGCCCGTTGGCTCCGGGGCCGCCCGGCGACCCGGCCCGAGCGCGGCGGCGGCGGCGGCGGGTTCGTTTTTGTGTGTGGGGGGGGCGCGCGGCCTGGTGCGCGCGGCGGATCCCGCCGCTCGCGTAGCGCGGCCGCCCGGGCTCGCTGAGGGGGAGGCCCGGGGTGGGGGGGGCGAAGGCTCCCGGCGAGAGGAAGCGCCGCCGCCATGAGCGTGGAGGCGTACGGCCCCAGCTCGCAGACCCTCACCTTCCTGGACACCGAGGAGGCCGAGCTGCTCGGCGCAGACACACAGGGCTCCGAGTTCGAGTTCACCGACTTCACCCTCCCCAGCCAGACCCAGACCCCGCCCGGGCCCGGCCAGGCGGGGCCGGCACAGGGCCAGGGGCCCCCCGGCGCGGGGCAGGGAGCGCCGGGCCCGTTGGAAGCGCAGGTGAGGGGGGTCGTGAGGCGGCGGAGAACCGGGAGGTCCGGAAGGGGCGGGCGGGGTTGGGCGCTCGGGCCCCCCCGGGCCGGGCGGGGAGCGGGAGCCGCGTGTGGAGGAGCCCCGGGAGCCGGAATTGGAGCGAGTTATTCCAGGGAGAAAACTTGCGGCCGGCTGGCCGTGTCGCGATAGTTGTGTCGTTGCGATAGGGAGCTGAAAAAACCACCGAGGCTGCGTGTCAGTTCAGGTTCTTTTTCCTTAAAACAAACACGGCTTCAGGTGGTGTTTGGTTATCGAAAGTTGCGTGCTGAGGGAATTCGACTTTTTTACTTCCTGTCGCTAAATTACACTTTAATTTCTTCTTATTGGTACTATTAATATTAAATTTTTTCCTTAATTTTCACTTTTTTTTTTTTGCTGCACGGTTGTTGGGCTGGTTTGTTTGGGGGTTGTATGGCAGGGACAGGCCTGAGACAAGTTCTGAGCTCTGGTTCCTCGTGGCTTAAAACCAGGTTTTAGTTTGGGGTTTTTTTTATTTATTTCAGTCTGTTGGTGGTTGGTACGTAAAAGACAATGAAATTGTATTTATTTAACAATTCACAACTCGAAGGCAGGGGAGGAATTAGGATTACAGCTCACATGAAATGGTGCAAATGAAGATAACAATCTCAGTGTGCCCGTAGTAAACAACAGAAACACTGAAGAACTCTCCTATATTTTTTTTAAAGATCATAGAATATTCAGTTTCTTTACAGACTCCTGAAATCCCATTCTTAACAATTAAATGCTTGTACATCACCCACGTGTTAAGGGATGAGTTTAAAGAGGAGTTGAGAGCTTTAAGTGAGTTTTTATCTGCAAACCAAACATCCTAGACCTGTTTTTTGCCCTTTTACTTGCAAAACCTGCCCCAGCTGGGTCTGTGAGTGCAGCAAAGTGAGAGCAGGGAGCACATCCAGCTCCACAGGTGTGCAGGACTCAGGGAGGTTTTATCCTGTCCTGGGGGGTTATCCCAGCACGAACTGAGTATTTTTTTGTGCCTGAAAGTGCTCAGTGACAGCAGGGACGTGCTCAGGTCACTGGGTTTGTAAGGCAGAGTCAGAGAGCCCTGGGCTGTTTGGTTATTTTCTCTTTATTTGCAGCATTTGGATTTGGTACAATTGGTCCAATTTGGGCATTGAGAGATCAGAATTATTTTCTACCAGTAATAAAATCTTTGTGTAGACTCAGACTATACGTTAAATGACAAAAAAGAGGATTTGAATGAAATTTAATTTAAAGGCTTTAATGGGCTGTGATCACTCCAGAACTCCCAGTAGAGAATATGTGGCCAAGGAGAAGAAAAACCACCCCAAAATAAGCCTCATAAGCTAAAAGTCCAGACAAGAGGATTATTAATTGGTCTTTTTTTTTTTGTCTAAACATGTTTGAAAACCCTTTGAAGTCAAAGTAAAAAAAGTAATAAAAGATCTGGAGAGCGCATTCAGGTACTGGTTTTGTCTCCTGGCAAAAAGGAAGGGATTTTAGGTTGATTTTTTTTTTTAAAAACCAGGGTGTATTTAGGTTTCTGCAAACTTCTGTGGTCATCCTTTTTGATGTTAGAAATGTCATTTTTGGGGAGGGGGATGGACCTGTTGCAACAGGGACTCTCAGAGGTGGAACAGGCACCGTTTCCTCTTGAGTGAAGTAAAACAAACCCCAGAATCTGCTCAGACCTGTCCCCTTTCAACGGGCTCAGGACTGATAAAATCAGAATTTAGGTGGTTTTTTAAAAGGTTCTGGGCAAAAGTTTTGCTGCCCTCACCAGATCATTGAAGTTTGTTGTGCTTTTTGGCAGGGGGTATCTTAAATAATGACTTCTCAAACTGATCAGGTTTTGCTTAATGAAATATTAGCCCTGTGATTATAATTAAAGCTAATTAAATAAATATCTTTATTTGGAGCTGAGGAATATTGTAAACTTCTGCTCTGCTGTTTCTGTTGTCTTTTAAAAAGATGAGTTGAACAATGCAGAACACTTCATTTTTTAGGGAAATGTGGTGGATTTAGTCTAAAAGAATTTTCTTTCTCAACCTATACTTAATTAATAGTTTAATAGTGTTAAAATTGATTAGTATCCAATTGACAAAAGTAGGAGTAGAGCAGAAACATTCACTGTTGTTTTTGGTTTTTCAGAAAATTCTATTTCCATTGTTTCCTAGAATTAAATAAACATAAGGATCGATTTTCTTAAGTATTTTAAGAGGAATTTAAAGGTTGCTCAGAAGTGTCCAAGGCCAGGTTGGAGCAACCTGGGATCATGGATGGTGTCCCTGGATGGGCTTTAAGGTCCCTTCCGACCTCAGACCATCCTGGGATTCTCTGGAATTCTCATTCCTGCCTCATTTTTTCACTCCTGCGGGTGGGATTTTGCTGATGGGTCCCACGGTGTGGATGTAACTCAGCTCCTGGAGTGGCTCAGGGAGGCTGGGGCAGCTCTTAGGTTTGTGGTCTAGCCTAGGGAGGCTGGATTTAATTTCCAGTCCTAACAAAGGCTGTTTTGTCCAGGCCAAACGAGTCCTTGTTCCTCAGGTCCCATCTGGAAGCTCCGCTCCGCTCCCTCCCAGGGGTGAGGCTTTCCCCAACATCCACTTCCTCCTTTGGAAAGGGAAAGCAAATCACCCTCACTGAGGGATTACAGCAAAGCTCAGGCAATACTTCATAGCTCTAAAGGAAAGAATTGCAAGCAATAACAGCTGCCTTTGCCATACAACTCCAAAAATGTGGGATTTTTTAAAGTGTGAGGGAGAATTGCCGGAGTTGGGACATTGTGGTGTTGAAATCCATCAGCAGGATGGGGCTGAAGCCTTACAGAACTTTTCTAGCAAAATACGTGCTGAAGTGCAATTAAAGTTCTTGTTGCAGCTTGAAATGCGCCACTTTAAAGCGGAGCTGCATGAGGTGGCTGCAGGTTTGTTCACCTGGGCCTCTGCTCCTGGGCTGGGTGGGGTGTGGGAGCCAGGAGCAGGAATGGAGATGGGAATATTCTCCTACCACTGATTGGGGGACTCACAGGCCGCAGAATCCTGGAATGATTTGGGTTGGAAAACTTAAAGCTTAAAAGTCCCAGAGGCAGGGACACCTTCCACTATCCCAGGGTGCTCCAAACCCCATCCAGCCTGGCCTTGGGCACTCCCAGGGATGGAGCAGCCACAGCTTTCCTGTCCCCCACTGGTTTCTACCCTTTAACTCAGTCCCTGGCCCTTATTTTCCCTCCCAGTGAGTATTTTGGAGGCCAGGAGAGGAGTGAGGAAGGCCCCAGGAGTTCGGGAGTAGTTTTGTGGCACCTCGGCGCTCAGCCTGGAGCTGCCAAACTCGCTGTGCCAGAAGCTGCAGCCAACACTTTTTAAAATAGAGAAGTGGCCCCCCTGCCACCACAGCTGCTGGTGCCAGAGTTTTGATCCTATGCACATAGGCTGACATCACAAGGGGGTTTGGAACAATCACTTCCTCATTGTGAGCCTGCCAAGGGCTGGGGCTGCGTTTCACAGGACAGGTGACATCACTGCTGCCTCCCTGAGGGCTGGGACAGCGCACTCACTCCTGCACGACTTGCACTTGGAATTTCTCATTTTCTGCCTTAAAAAAAAACCAAACCAAACCCAAAATTTGCTGCTTTTTTTTTTTTTTTAACAGGAAGTCAGTTTTTTATGAGCACTCAAAAAAATGTATTAAAATTGACTGATCTTAAAAGAAAGCATTGTGGTTCTTTGGGATAGAAATGCCTGGGAATGCTTGTAAGGAATTCAGATCAACTTTGGCTTTGGAATTCAATCTGTGGCACGATGAGTTATTAAGTTATCTCCCTGTTTTATAAAATAGCTCTATCAATTGGAAATGGATATTTCAAGTGGATATTTATCTGCTCACATCTGTGCAGATGCTGTTCCACAGCGAGCTGATGGGATTTGCCTTCATCCCACTAATGGGGTTGTGCTGCTGCTGCTCCTTCAGTGGGATTTTATTCCTTTTTCCATCTTCCCTTTTGCACATTTGGTTCCTTTTGGCTGATTCTTTCTATTAAAAAAGGCAGAGCTTGGAGATAACATCAATAAAAAGCCAGCCCATTTATTTAGATGGTGTTTTGCAAATGCTCATCATTTCATTTGCAGAGATGGAAACGGAGCTGGTGGCTTTGAGGGCAGGTCCTGACGGCTCAGGGCAAATGTGAAGTTTGGTTTTGAGTTTAACTCTTGGAATTGGCTGTTAAATTTTTAATGTGGAGTCTCTCTAAGTGAGAAATAAGCTGGGTTTGCTTCGCTTCTGAGTTACAGCTTGAAAAGGGCAACTTTTTATTTATTTTTTAGTTTCTTTTATAAAAGGTTTTGTGTTCTCCCTGGGAGCAGCTTTGTGTCAGAATGAAGTTGCACCTACCAGATAAATTGCATTAAATCTTAGTTGTTAAAATATTGTATTCACAGACAAAGGCCTTGAGTGATTTTTGTCCTATTTAGCTGGTTACAATTTATAAATAAATCTTATCTTTAAAAACTTTGGGGGGGTGTTAATGATCCCTGTGATAGGGAAATGACCCCAGCACTCCCCTCAGACGTGCTGTGAATATTACAGTCACTTTGGTGGCCCCTTTCCCACATTTTCCACTCAAAATGAACATAGATTAGGATAAACTTATCCTTGTTCAGCTTTTGGTGGGATCTTGGCTGAAGAAGGCAAAGAACAAAGTGTCAGAACCAAGTTTTGGGGTCTTTCCCAGCACAATGTTGAGGTGCTAAAGCCCCTCAGGGCTGGAGAAATTAAACCAGGACACCTGGGAAGCCCAGGGGGCAGCACCTGCAGTGGCCATGCCAAAATCCCAGTGTGACATCCACACCTCCTGGTGGTAAAAGTGCCAAAAAAAGGAGTTATTTTTAACAGGACAAAGGCTGGGTGTGGGAAAGTTGCTGACACAGCACCAAATGTTGCAGAATTCCATGGTTCTGGCAGTCCGTGGTGGATACAGAACACGAATAGATGGGGAAAATCCTGTGCAATAAAGATCCTGTTTCCAGGTAGATCCCTGGAATAAGAAGAAGGGTGAGAAAACAGCTGCTGAAGTTGTTGAAATGGAATTTTGTTATGTAAGACTGTGGAAAAATAACTGCAGAAGTAACTGCAAGGTAACTGCAGAAAAGCAATCTCCTTTTTTTTCCTGCTTATCAGTTGGAGTTTAAATAATCCTGTGAAACAGGAGGTAATGGAGCAAGTACTGATTGTAGGATTGTGTGGGAAAATATAATCTGCAGGAAAGCAATCTCCTTCTGTTAACTTTTTCCAACTTACCAGTTGGAGTTTAAATAATCCTGGAAAACAGGAGCTGATGAAGCAGATATTGGTTATATAATGGGTGTGTTTCAGCTCTTGACAGCATTTTTCTGTGGAGGTTTTTAAATGGCACACAAGATTTTGGGTTGAAGAGGAGTTTGGGGTTTATTTTGGGTGTGCACCTCCATTCCAGGTGAATGGTCCTGATGGGATCCTGCAGAATGGAGCCGTGGATGAGAACGTGGCCAAGACCAGCCAGCTCCTGGCAGAGCTCAACTTTGAGGAGGATGAAGAGGACACTTATTACACCAAGGATCTCCCTGTGCACGCCTGCAGGTGAGAGCCGATCCCTGAGAATTCCAGAGGGCAGGAGCGCCTCGTGGGAGGGAAAGGTGGATTTTGGGAACAACTTCCTGTGCTGCTCTCTGAGTTCTCGTACAGATTTGGAGCTGCCACATCCACTTTTGGCCAGCTCTGAGCTCCCCAGGGAATAAATCCCAGGCTCAGCCACCCCAGTGGTGGGAAGTTTTAAAATATTTGTGGCTCACGCCAGAAATTTGGCTCCTCTTTGATGCTTCTCCCAACACTGTTGTTCCCCAGTTTCCACTTCCCCTTATTTTTGTGCCCTGTAAATTGAGTTAGAGCTTGTATTTGGATTTTCCTCTAAGCAAGTAGCCAATCACTTCCTGTTTTTCCCCTTGGAATTGCAGTTACTGTGGGATCCATGACCCTGCCTGCGTGGTTTACTGCAACACCAGCAAGAAATGGTTCTGTAACGGGCGTGGGAACACCTCTGGCAGGTAAATGGGGAAATGATGGAAATAAAAATGGCACTTTTGTACCCATTTCCTCTTCTTTCACACCCAAAGCATTCATGCACTGAGAAACTCCTGGAACTGTTCCCAACATCTTTGCTTGGATGGAAAGAGCCAGATCCTACCAATGTCTGCCACAATAAATAGATTTATTTGTGTTTTAATAACCGATAATCAAGACTAAGTGTGATTTAGCTGTGAAATGGCTATAAACCTGTGCTGTTTGCTTGCAGCCACATTGTGAATCACCTGGTGAGAGCCAAGTGCAAAGAGGTGACTCTGCACAAGGATGGACCTCTGGGAGAGACTGTCCTGGAATGTTACAACTGTGGCTGTCGGAACGTTTTCCTCCTCGGCTTCATCCCAGCCAAGGCTGACTCCGTGGTGGTTCTGCTGTGCAGGTGAGAGAAGGCCTTTGCTGCCAGCTCTCCTGCATAATCTGGTTTTTAAAAAGCAACTCTTGCTTTCATTTTGTCCCAAAATATGTTTTGTATTCTGGTTTGCCACCCTTTTTCCTTCAGGTGGTCATAGAGAGTTCAGGAGTGCAGGTGGATAATGCAGCAAAGGGAGTTCTGTTATGCTGGTCAGACATCTTCGTTCTGTAGAAATGTATTTTTCCAAAATTGTGCATTCCTTAATGGAAGAAAGGTGGTTTTTTCCCTCTCTTTTGAGCTTTGGAAGAGTCACAGATCAGTTCAGGAAGTGACTCTGGAGCCATGGAACAGTGACTCTCACTCAGGGTGTTTTTCTCTCAGCTCACAGAATCATTTGAGAGCACAATAAATCAGAAATTGTTCTGACGGGCTCAATCAGAAATGAAAATTTATAATTGTGTGTGTTTTAATTCAGTGCTGTCACTGTGTATTTGACAGTAGAAATTGTGTTTCTGTGGAAGGAGTTCTGTTTGGGAAATAATGCCATTTTCTGATCTGTGTGCACAATCTTTATGGATTGTAACCACCTCCAAAGGTGTCATATTTAATATTTTGAATGCATTTTGAGTCCTAGAAACACCCAACACCACTTCTCACCATCCTGACCCTTCCCAGTGCTGAAATAGCAAATACAAGGACTGAAAAATGAATTTTCCCAGCAGACTGGGGTTGTTTTGCTGTTTTTTTCCTGTTTCTTGAGTGGTTTCAGGAGCACACCAGCCCTGTTTTTACCCTCCACGCCAGACTTCTCCTGACACATGTCTAATCTCACAATTCCTTGCCGTGTTCTGGTTGTGCAGGCAGCCATGTGCCAGCCAGAGCAGTTTAAAGGACATCAACTGGGACAGTTCCCAGTGGCAGCCCCTGATCCAGGACCGCTGCTTCCTTTCCTGGCTGGTGAAGATTCCCTCGGAGCAGGAGCAGCTCAGGGCCCGGCAGATCACAGCCCAGCAGATCAACAAACTGGAAGAGCTCTGGAAGGTACAGCCTGAGGTTTTTTTTGGGATATATTTTACCAATTCTGATTTTTTTTTGAAGGGAGGACAAGACTTTTAGGAACTCTGTAAGGCAGAAATCACACAAGGTTTAAATCCTGCTGTGCCACTGGGAATTGGTCAAAGGATTCAGGAAATTGTTGAAAGCTTCACCAACCTGAAAAACAGCTTTCCTTGCTCGTATTAAGTCCTCCACATATTTCTGCCCTAAGTGATGCCCAGCAGAGCAGGGAATTGTTGTCCCATTCAGTTGTTGGGTTTTTGAGAGATTTTTTGTGCATCCTTTAAAATTTAAGCTGGATTTAACCATGACTTGTAATGCCTTGGTGTAGTTTTAAGGGTGGTTCCACTTTGATATCACTCCCTGTATCGGTAAAACGCTGTGTTATCAGTCCTGCTGTCACTTTTTATACCTCAAACTTTGAAACAAAACATCTGTGCTTTAAATTCCAGGAAAATCCATCTGCAACCCTCGAGGACTTGGAAAAACCTGGTGTTGATGAGGAACCCCAGCATGTCCTGCTTAGATATGAAGATGCTTATCAATACCAAAATATATTTGGTCCTCTGGTCAAGCTTGAAGCAGATTATGACAAGAAACTCAAGGAATCTCAGGTAAAATGTGTGAGATTTGCCTGTTTGAGGGGCTGCTGATCATTCTCTGGTGTCAAACGTGATCACAGCACAACAGGAAACCTTGAGTGAAAGAAATAAATATCTTAATTGCTGTGATAGCAGCAGTGATGGTGCTGTCTGATAGCAGGGAGAGGAAAATCCTCACAGTGAGGGTTTTTAAGAGCTTGGAACACTTGGGAACTTCTCACCTTCTCTGTGTTAAAGTTTTTCTTTCCAAGAGCCACCTTCTGTCCCAGAACTGCAGCTTTTTGTTACCCTCAGAACCTGCAGTTCCCTGTCAGGGAAATGGGAATTCTGGGAGGTCCTGGAAACATTTAACGAGTGTTTGAAGGGTGGGAGAATTACACAGCTAGTGAGCAGAACTTTGTTTTTCATCATTAAGTCTTTGTAGAACAGAATTCACCTTCTGCAGGTGCTGTGAACTCAGCCACAGGAATAAATACAGATTTTTGTGACATTGGAACAGCAAGTTTTGTTACTTCTCCACTGTTTTGAAGCACAGGACTGTGGTTGTTGGCAAACAGCTCTTCAAGAACATAATAGATGCTTTTTTTTTCCACCCTCAGACCCAAGATAACATCACAGTCAGGTGGGACCTGGGCCTGAACAAGAAGAGAATTGCTTATTTCACTTTGCCAAAGACTGATTCAGGTAAGGACACCTCGATTGTCTCTCTGTCAGGGTTTTTTTTCTGCCTGCTGAATAAAATCAGTGTTCAGAGCACTCTGAGGGTTGGCCTGGGGTAGCTCTGGAAGGTTTTTGTGGTTGCTGAGAGCTTTTTTTCCTCCTTCTTTTGCAGACATGCGCCTCATGCAAGGAGATGAGATCTGCCTGAGGTACAAGGGAGACCTGGCCCCCCTCTGGAAAGGAATTGGGCACGTTATCAAAGTTCCTGATAGTATCCTTTACTTAGAGAGCCCTCAGCAAGGCCAAGCCAGAGCTGGAGTCATTAAGAAGTCATTAATTATGTCCAAAAGTAATTCTCAGCTGATTTTAAATTTGTTGGGGGTGGGGGGAAAGCGCAGAAGAAAATCACCAAAATTGGGAAGAATAAAATTCAAATGTTTGCTCTAAATTACTACTTAACGAGGTTCTACAGATTATGGTGATGAGATAGCCATCGAGCTGAGGAGCAGCGTGGGAGCTCCCGTGGAGGTCACTCACAACTTCCAGGTGGATTTTGTGTGGAAATCGACTTCCTTTGACAGGTATTGAGGCAGCACCTCGGAACTCGGCAGGTGCTGGATGCACTCGGTGTAGATTTTTGTTCTTTGCCTTCAGGGAGTGTTTCTGAACTAAAAAAATTGTCTTGCTTTGGCACCAGTGTGTGGTGAGCGCCTGGTACCTGGTTCAGAGAGCCTGACTTGGGCTAGAAGTGGAATCAATGGCATAAAATGGCCAATTGTTCTCATTTTGAAGGGTTGGTTGCAAATACATCAAAGGAGGAAATTTACCTTGTGTATAATAATACTTGAAATGTAAGAAGTAAAACCATTTTGTAGTTCAGCTTCCTGAAATTGCTTTCAGTAGTTAAAATTTCAGAATTTGGCTGTGGGGCCCACAGGCTTCAGCCATGTCTGTGTTTTGTAAGACAGCAGTTGGTTTCTTATCCTATTACTAGAATTTCCTATTATTAGTATATCCTATTATTATTATCTCCTCTTATCCTTTTATTTTATTCATTGTGGCTGCAAATTTTCTTCCAATCTTGCACCTCAGATTAAATTACTGTCACAGGTTCTGTCACCACAGGCTGGTTCCTGTCCACATTTTTCTGGGAATACCTTGTAATGTTCACATGGGGGGAAAAGCAAAATCTGTGTTCTCAAGAGTGTCATTTTTGTGATTTTAATTAGTGTTGGATGTTGTTCTCTTTCCCATTTGTGCTTGGTGTCTGATTGCCCTCCGTGTAGGACACCTGTGGGTGGTTGACTTGAGGCCACACTGATCTTTAGGAATGATTTTCCCGCTCTTCCCTCATTTCAGAATGCAGAGTGCTCTGAAAACGTTTGCAGTGGATGAGACCTCGGTGTCTGGGTACATCTACCACAAGCTGCTGGGCCACGAGGTGGAAGATGTCATCATCAAATGCCAGCTGCCAAAGCGCTTCACAGCACAGGGACTCCCTGATCTCAACCACTCTCAGGTAACCTCGTCTCCTCTCACTGCACAGGATGAGAGAAAGGGTTTATAAATAGAGCTTAAACAACTTAAATCCTGTGCTTTGGATGTTAAATAGCAATAAACCCTATTTTTTAGGTTTATGCTGTCAAGACTGTCCTGCAGCGTCCTCTGAGCCTTATCCAGGGTCCCCCTGGCACTGGGAAGACAGTGACATCAGCCACCATCGTGTATCACCTGGCCAGGCAGGGCAATGGGTGAGAGCTGCTCTCTCTGAAGCTTTAGGGATGAGGTTACTTGATTAATGCAAAGCATCACCTTGGTTTTAAAAGCAAAAGTCATTTGTACCATTGAACTGTATTTTCTGGGGAGACTTGGGCTCATTGCCCAAAATACCCTTCCCCAGCAGATTTTTCAGGGATGTGTCATTATTTATATTTTATTGCAAGTCTAATGGTAAAAATTTCCAGTTTATTGAGAGTTTTGGGTGATTTTCCCAGGCCTGTGCTGGTGTGTGCCCCCAGTAACATCGCTGTGGATCAGCTGACGGAGAAGATCCACCAGACTGGCCTCAAAGTGGTTCGTCTGTGTGCAAAGAGCCGCGAGGCCATCGACTCGCCCGTGTCCTTCCTGGCACTGCACAACCAGATCAGAAACATGGACAGGTGAGGAACGAATAAAAACCTCTGTTCTGGTGTTTAAGATGGACACAGCTGATGGGTGTTGTCACCCTTGCACCGTTATTTGCTTGATGGGATTACTTCTGCTTTAGTTAAAAATCACTTTCACTGCAATCCTACAAAGTTGGTGGTTGGGCTGTGAAGCAGAATTCCTGGGTTTTTTGCAGCATGCCAGAGCTTCAGAAGCTGCAGCAGCTCAAGGATGAGACTGGAGAACTTTCCTCTGCTGATGAGAAGCGTTACCGGGCGCTGAAGCGCACGGCGGAGCGGGAGCTGCTCATGGTGAGGCCCCGGGGCTGCCACCCCAAATCCCTGCCTGTCTGCTGATACCCCAGTGCTGATCCCTGCTTCCTCCCTGTCCCAGAACGCGGATGTGATCTGCTGCACCTGCGTGGGAGCTGGAGATCCCAGACTGGCCAAGATGCAGTTCCGCTCCATCCTGATCGACGAGAGCACCCAGGCCACCGAGCCGGAGTGCATGGTGCCCGTGGTCCTGGGGGCAAAGCAGGTAAATCCCTGGATTCCCTCTAAAAAGGGGTTTATAAACACAGCAGGAAGTAGCACTGAGCACTCACAGTCCCAGTGCAGGCACACAAAATGTTTCATTTTCCGTAACATGAACCTAACTGATTTTATTTTGGGTTAGTCCTGTTAGTTTTGGGTTAGTCCTGTTAATTTTGGGTTAGTCCTGTTAGTTTTCTGTTTCCGTGGCCTGGAAGGTGTTGGTGCTGTTGGAACAATCTGGAGAGTGAATAAGGTTTTATATTAAAATGATCAGCTGCAAAGAGAGTGACACTAAAGGTTTCTGAGCCTTTGGGGAGATCTGAAGCATATCACAAGTCAGAGTGATTAATTCCTAATATGTCAGGCAATGGTTTAAACTGACAGGGAGTGGGTTTGGATTTGAAATTCAGGAGAAATCGTTGCCTGTGAGGGAGGGGAGGCACAGGTTACCCAGAGAAGCTGTGGCTGCCCCATCCCTGAAAGTGTCCAAGGCCAGGCTGGAGAAGAGAAGCTCCAGGGAGACCTCAGAGCCCCTTCCAGTGCCTAAAGGAGCTCCAGAAAAGCTGGAGAGGAACTTGGGACAAGGGATGGAGTGACAGGACACAGGGAATGGCTTCCACTGCCACAGGGCAGAGTTAGATGGGATATTGGGAAGGAATTCTTGGCTGGGAGGGTGGGGAGGCCCTGGAATGGAATTCCCAGAGCAGCTGTGGCTGCCCCATCCCTGGCCGGATTGGATGGGGCTTGGCGCACCCTGGGGCAGTGGAAGGTGGGCAGGGGGTGGCACTGGCTGAGCTTTAAGATCCTCCCAACCCAAATCACAATTCCAGATTTCCCAGCGCGATATTTTTATTGTTCTAAACAAGCTCCAGCAACCAAACTGAGTTATCCCCAAACTCTCCCCACAGCTGATCCTGGTGGGTGACCACTGCCAGCTGGGGCCTGTGGTGATGTGCAAGAAAGCTGCCAAGGCTGGGCTGTCCCAGTCCCTGTTTGAGAGGCTGGTGGTGCTGGGCATCCGGCCCATCCGGCTGCAGGTGCAGTACCGCATGCACCCCGCCCTCAGCGCCTTCCCCTCCAACATCTTCTACGAGGGATCGCTCCAGAACGGGGTCACCGCAGGTAAGGGGCTCCTGCAAACCCCCCCTCCCCCCAGCAGGGATCAAAGCAGGCGTTCTCTCATCTAGCTCAGGGTTTTGAATTTAAAAAATTGCATCGCGCTTCGTTTCGAGGAGCTTTGATATGGAAATTGCAAAGTGGTGTTGCTGATTTGTTGTGTTCCCTGTTCTTGTGCTCCTCAGCCGACAGGGTGAAGAAAGGCTTTGATTTCCAGTGGCCCCAGCCTGACAAACCCATGTTCTTCTACGTGACCCAGGGACAGGAGGAGATTGCCAGCTCAGGCACCTCTTACTTAAACAGGTGAGCAAAACTCTGATATCCAAACTTGGCCTCAGTGTTCAGGGCAGGGCTGGTGATTCCTCAGTCAATGAATAAAACCTCGTTTGCTGCTTTAATAAAAGCTGCCAGCAAAGGGGGTGCAGCCTGAGCTGCATTTCAGAGTTGGTTTGCCCTGGGCTCCTTTTTTAGCAAACCAGGAGAAAAAGGCACCAGGTGGGAGCAGCTCAGAGCTGGAGTGGGCTGGGATTGTTGTGTGGAGGAGTTCTTCCCTCACTGAGTGTAGAAGGAGCATGGGATGATGATGTGCCTGATGTGGGATGAATTTGGGCCAGCAGGAAATGCTGATCAAGTCACATTTTGAATTCCAATAACTCCTGAAGCAGAATCCTGAATCTCAGATTTTGGTGGCAGTGCAAAAGGGATGGAAATGAACTTTTTTTCCTATCCCTTTTTTTTCTGCACATTCCAACTTCTTTGTCAACAAATAAAATTTGCTCCTCTTGGGTCGTGATTGTTCATGTGCCTGGCAGGGAAACCAGCCCAACTTGTGAAGAAAATATCAGCTGAGATATTTTTAATCTCATTCTGTTTCCTGAACAGCATGTGCAAGACTGGATACAGTGCAGCAGATTGTGCACAGACAAACAGCACAATAGTTGGCTGATAGGGGGCATTGACATTCAAAACATTCTATATTTAACGCTTTAAGATAAAGCAGCTGAAGGATCTGGGGGATGTTTGGAATGATGTTGATTGTAAAAGTTACACATTTAACTCCAGCAAGAAATTCCATTCCGAATTAGGGGGGTTTGCTGTTCCAGGAAGTCCTGTTGTGCAATTCTGAGAAGGTGGAGGTGAAATTTGTGTCGTTCTGAGACCTCTGAGATGTTGGTTTTGGCCCCAAATTCCTCTGTGCCTGTCCTGAATGAAGAGGTGACGGTGCTGAATGTTCCTGCAGAGCTTGAGCCGAATTAATTGTGGCGCTTGAGCAAAATTGATCTTTCCATTGAAGCATCCTCATGTGGAAGGCGTTTAGATCCCATTAACTTGCTAAAAACTGAGCCCTAATGCCCTGATCCTCCTTGGCTGACCCAATCTGCCTCTCCAGGACGGAAGCTGCCAACGTGGAGAAGATCACCACGAAGCTGCTCAAGGCTGGGGCCAAACCTGACCAGATTGGCATCATCACCCCCTACGAGGGGCAACGCTCCTACCTGGTGCAGTACATGCAGTTCAGTGGCTCCCTGCACACAAAGCTCTACCAGGTACTGGGCTGCACGGAAGCCCAAAAGGCACAGATTGTGAATATTTTTATGTTCACTCCATCTTCAGGCTCGGTCTGTGTTGATTGATTTTTGAATTTTTAAGCTGGTTTTGGTTAAAATCGAGGAGAAGAGTTAGGAGGTGCCAGTGGGAGCAGGTAAAGGAGGAAGCCCTGCTAAAATCTGTGTGGAAAGAGCCTCCAACAAATCGTCTGAGGCACAGAAGGGAGAGGTCACTGGGGCTCCAGCTGTGGAAAACCTTGTGCCTTCATCAACTCCCCCTGCCAAGGGACGTGCAGGAAACCAAGCAAATAAATCCTGGTGGCCACACGATTTATTTGCTTGGGAACACGTCCTGCCAGCAGTGAACTCCTCCACCAAACATAAAAATGAGCTGCTACAAACAGGACAATTATTATGTTTAATATGGTCTTGTTTTGCAAGATTGAGAACTTGAGCAGTGTTTTCGCTGCAGGGAAACTTGGTGGAAATACTTTTCCCTGTGCCAGGAATGATGTGTCCCTCTGATTCAGGTTTCTCAGAGCTAATTTGGAGCTCTCATCCTACAAAGTTTTGGAACAGTCAGAACTTTTTGGCAACACCCTCAGCAAAGAGTTGCTTTCCACGGTTTTGGGGAAACAGGAGAACCATAAAGCGCTGAACATGAAAGGAATTTCTCCTAAACTGAGACTCTGTGTTCCCCTCTGGAGAAGCTGTTCAGTGCCCAGAGGAATTACCAAATCATCCCCCACTCCAAAAACAACATTTTTCGCAGATGAGGGGAAGGTTCAGTGCGTGGCCGGGGCGTTTGGCAGTGCCTGTTGGTGGCAGAGCTGTTTTGCTTCCGTGATTTACGTGTTTTCCTCTGTTCCAGGAAGTGGAAATTGCGAGTGTGGATGCCTTCCAGGGCAGGGAGAAGGATTTCATTATCCTGTCCTGTGTGAGGGCCAACGAACACCAGGGAATTGGGTTCCTCAACGACCCCAGGAGGCTCAACGTGGCCCTGACAAGAGCCAGGTAAAGGGAAATTGGGCACGTGGAGGGAGCTGCAGGAGAGGTGGAGAGGGATGGAGTGACAGGACACAGGGAATGGCTTCCCAGAGGGCAGGGATAGATGGGAATATTGGGAAGGAGTCCTTCCTGTGAGGGTGGGGAGGGGCTGGGATGGATTTCCCAGGGCAGCTGTGGCTGCCTCATCCCTGGAAGGGTCCAAGGCCAGCTTGGAGCACCCTGGGACAGTGGAAGGTGTCCCTGCCCACAGCAGGGGTGGTCCTGGATGGGCTTTAAGGTCCCTCCAACCCAAACCATTCTGTGCCATTTTTGTCTGCTCATCTCGGCCAATGTCGCCATTTGGCACCAGGAGATTTTAGAAGTCACCGTGTCCTTCCCATTTTCAGGACAGATCCCTTCCCTTCCTCTGCTTCTTTATCACTTCCAGCAACCATTTTTGGGCCATTTTGCTTTTATTAATGGATTTGATGGCAAAAAGGCTGATCAGGAATCCAGCACGGTGCTGCTTGGCTTCCCTGCTCTCTCCAAGCTTTGAAACCAGCACAGGGTGGTTTGGTTGCACACAGAGCAACCCTGAAGGAGGAAGTTTGTGCTGATTGAGAAACTGGCTGCAGCAATCTCCTTCCAGGTGTTGAGCCACCCTCTGGAAATGATTGCTGTAAACAATTCCAGCTGCATCAGGCTCCTCCTGGAGTTTCCATTTTGCTGCCAGAGAGAAGAACCCGGGGGCTGTTCTGACATCAGCATGGCTTTAACTGTGACCAAGTTAATTTTGCCTCCTCTGCTGTTGCACAGGTATGGGGTGATCATCGTTGGGAACCCCAAAGCCCTGTCCAAGCAGCCCCTCTGGAATCACCTCCTGAATTACTACAAGGAGCAGAAGGTGCTGGTGGAGGGGCCCCTGAACAACCTCCGGGAGAGCCTCATGCAGTTCAGCAAACCCCGCAAGCTCGTCAACACCATCAACCCCGTGAGTGACCTCCCCTGGCCCTCAGGGCTGCTGACAGCAGCCAGTTAGGCCTTGATGGATTAATTAATCATAAATGGGTGCAATGAGCCACCCACACAGCCTCACACCCCCAGAAGTTTCCATTTTTGCTGCCTTTTGATGCAGCGTGACTTCAGGGGGAAGCAGCTGCTGCTGCTGCTGTCCCCAGGCTGAGCACTGGGAGAAAAGATTTCATTGTTTCTTTTTAATTGCAGGATTTTATGAGGGGTAAATTCTGAGGTGAATGAAATAAAGGAACTGGTTTATGTAGAAAGGGCAAGCTCACTTAACCCTCAAGCTGCAAGTTTTATGCTTGATTTTTAGCATAAATAAATGCTGATTTTGGGGGAGCTTGGCAGCCACCACAGGACAGTGAACAGAGCAAGGGAATTCTCAGGGCCTCAAAATAGACTGAAAAATCATCAAATGTTTCACAGTTTGGGAGCGGCTGCTGTAAAATCTTATTTTTGGTGCTCAAGATGTGGCTGAACTAAGAATTAAAGGTTTTCTATGTGTTAGAATTAATGTTTCCTCAACATTTGTGTGATCTGTGGAGTTCTACTGGATTTTTACCCCAAATAACTTCCACTGAGGTTAACTTCCACTTAACTGAGGTTGCAGTGCAAGGTTTTCTGCAAAAACAATTAGGATGAGTGCCTAATTCCCAAAATCTCTGCAGGGTGCCCGTTTCATGACCACTGCCATGTATGATGCACGGGAGGCCATCATCCCAGGCTCTGTCTACGACCGCAGCAGCCAAGGTAAAGGAAATTCCCAAAATTCACTTTTATGCGTTTATTTTTCTCCTAACCGGCCCCTGAGGTGTCACACCTTACACACTTCAAACTTTGAAACTTCTTAAATTAAACTTGTGAAACCTTTGAATTTGTTAAAGTTTTAAACTTGAAACTACAGAAGAATACGGAATTTGAGGGCTGAAAATGTTGGGATGAATTTGAGGGCTAAAATGCTTTGGATGAAGCTGAGGGCTGAAAATGTTTGGGATGAATTTGAGGGCTGAAAATCTTTAGGATCTGCCTGGCTTTTGCTCTCTGTAAATAGAATCCAAACCCGATGTGTGCAGAGCAAGTGCAAAATGAGGGGAAAAGGAGTGTGAGAAGCACTTCAGGAATCTCAGGCGGTGCTGTGAAGAGGAGCTGTGGGAATGAGCATGTGTTAGATGAGTTTATGGGATTTCCAGGTGTGGAATAAACAGAGAGGCAGAAATGCTGGTGGCTCTTGGCACTGGGAGCTCGTCCTTTTCCACGACTGCTCCATCCTGCTCCACCCCGTTAAAATCAGGCCTAGGAACTGATGTTGAATTATTGAGGATTCCTGCAATCCCTGTGCTTTTCCCCCTTTCCCAGGGCGCCCATCCAACATGTACTTCCAAACCCACGACCAGATCGGGATGATCAGTGCCGGCCCCAGCCACGTCACTGCCATGAACATTCCCATCCCCTTCAACCTCGTGATGCCCCCGATGCCGCCCCCGGGCTACTTTGGCCAGGCCAACGGCCCCGCTGCAGGTACAGGGGGGAAAAGTGGCCAGGAGCCACTTGGAAGGGATCGAATCTAAAAAAAATGTGTTTGTACCTATAAAACCTCTCACTGTTGGGCGGGATGAACTCTTTTCCAGGCCGTGGGGCTCCCAAAGGAAAGACCGGCCGTGGTGGGCGGCAGAAAAACCGATTTGGGATTCCTGGCACGAGCCAGTCCAACCTCCCCAACAGCCAGGCCAGCCAGGACGTGGTGTCCCAGCCTTTCTCCCAGGGCCCCCTGACTCAGGGCTATATCTCCATGAGTCAGCCCTCACAGATGAGTCAGCCTGGGCTCTCCCAGCCGGAATTATCCCAGGTGAGCGTGGCTGGAGGGATGTTGGGAGGTTTTCCTGGGGTTTGTGTTGGTGATCCGTGCCTGCACATCTCCTTCCTGAGGGAAATGAAACTGAAACTGCTCTCAGTGACTCAGCTGCAGCATTTACACACTGCACTTGTTGGACTCTCAAAGTGCACAAGGGCGTGAAAGTGAAATGTTACTTCAGCTGGGGCTTAACTTTGAGCTGATGAGCAGCTCAGAAAAACCTTAATTTGGGGAAATTCTGCACCCAAAAAAGCAGATTTTAAAAAACCAATCAAACCCTCTCAGCTTTATCATCAACCTCCTCCTGCTTTGCACTTGAGCTGACACTGACTTCGAGGCTTCCCTCACTTTTTCCCTTCCAGGACAGTTACCTTGGTGATGAGTTTAAATCCCAGATTGACGTGGCGCTGTCACAGGACTCAACTTACCAGGGGGAACGTGCATATCAACATGGTGGAGTGACGGGACTGTCACAGTATTAGAGTGTAAGAACCCCCCTGAGTCCCCTCCCCCTGATTTAACCCCTTGGGCAGGGTTCGGATGAGCAGGGCCACCCCTAACCAAGCTCTCCTTCTGCCTCCAGGTTGAGGAAGAAGAGCTAAGCTTGTGTGGAGCTTAGTTCATCAGCATTTTATTCTGGGTAATAAAAAAAATAAAATAAAATGGATACCTGTTTTCCACTGCTAAAACTGAAGCACCACTGTGTGAGAGCAACAGGAGAAAGAAACCAACCAACGGAGAGGAGAGAGAGAGAGAAAGGAGCGCGCGAGAGAGCCACTGCTAGAGCTCACTGAGACAAGGAGACTGACCGAGAGGAGAGAGAGCCCTGAAGGACTGGCTGGCGCCTCACTGGGAAGGAACTCACCCCAACAGGAGTGGTCAGCTGAGTCCCTGCTCCCCCAGTCACCCCCAGCTCCAGAGAAGGGCCTTAAAAGCAGGTTTCACTTCATTCCATACTTCTCTTTGCGAGCAGGGCATTAACTTTTCAGAGCAGATGGGGAGAGGAAAACCCTCATCTCAGAGTTGGGCTCCTTTTGCAAGGGGTACTAAAATATTTTAGCAGTAACTGTTTACATTTTAGAAGCAGAGTATCTGAGAGAGGGGAAAAAAGAGAGAGAGAGAGAGAGAGAGAGTCCCTGACTGGGTGACAGCCAGCCAAGCAGAAATCCAGCTGCTGCTCAACTCTGAGGTGCAGGTTTTGTTGTCCAACACTGGCTCTGAAATTTGTGTCATCGTGTCGCCCACATTCTGAACGAGGTGGTTTTAAAAGAGATTCTTTCAAAAGGAGCACTGAATTTTTTAAGAAGTTTTGTCTCTGAATTCTTAGTGGTGGACCTGGGAGATTTAGATCCTTGTTCTGAGAAGCTTATATTACAAAAAACTTAAAAAAAAAAAACCAAAAAAAATGTTTCAAACAAAAATTAGAGCACCAACCTTGAGAACTTTCAGTGTGATTTAAAGTTGCAGCAATCAGCCTCTTCTTCCTACATGGGATAGCAGTTAGAGTGAGAGGAGCCTGCGTGCTCGAGCAGGAGGGTTTCAAAGTGTTTTCTGTATGCTTTAATTGGCAACTGTCTGGACTCTACTCTGTGAAAAACAGCCTTTCTGTAAGATGAACTTTATGCTTGAAAGGGGACGGGTTCCTGTGCCCTTCGGCCCTGGAGGGAAGATGCAGCCAGGCCTGCTTTGGTCCCCGCGGATTTGGGGGAGGAGTAGTGGAAACTGGGGATTATTTTGGTTGGGAAGTAAAGACTCCACGCCACTGCAGGAGCAGGATGGACAAACGGACAAAGCAGGCAGGTGGTGGAAGGTGGCCTCTGAGAGAGAGCTGGGTTTAATGGGAGAGAATGGGTCAGGCTTTGGGGTGGCTCCTTCGGTGATTAAGGCAGGCAGGGGACAGAGTGAGGCGTTGGAGCGAACCCGGAGTTTTCAGGGAGCGGCCGTGGCTGTGCCAGCCCAGCTGGGGATCAGGACTGAGAACAGACCACGAGGAGAAGCCATCCACGTTCTGAGTCGTACCCATGTCTTAAACAGTCATAGGGGAACGCTGGGAGCATTTTATTTCTGTCAAAACCTTTCTAGAAACAGCGCAGAGAGAATTGACGATTCCTCCAGACCCATTTTTAGCAGATCCCGAAATTAGAATAACCTCTACCTCCCAATTGGCAGCAGCAGCAGAGATTGATCCGTAACCTGGGTGTTCCTCAAGCTGGAGTGAAGGTAGCTTTACACTCTAAGGGCTCCAAGTGTTTCTAGTCTTTTTTTGGGGGGGGAGAACTCAAAATACCTCTCATGTGAATGTACTTCAAACAGCTCAAACCCCATTTTTGTACCCGGGGCGGGGGGAAGCCCTTTCATTCCTGTCCTTCCTGTAGATCCTTGCCCTGGATTTGCTGGATTTGCCCCGAGTGTCTGACCTGGTGTGGAACACCCCCAGCCCGGGAGGGACGTGCTCCCCCAGCCCCCGGGGGGAGCTCCAGAAACTGCAAAAACTGCAAAAACTCAACTAACAAAACCCATTCTTTTCTCATCCAAAGCCTCCAGAGTTTAGACTTCTAAAACAGTGAAAGAATGGAGACACAGGCCACCTTCCTTCCTTGTGAGATGGACTGTTTTATTTATTAACATTGCCGAAGGGCTTTTTAATTTTTTTTCCTTCGTAGGCTGCGTAGTGGCGTAGACTTTTCTGATAGGTTTAAGCTGGCCCCCTCTGTGCAAAGCTATCCATGAGTAATGTAGCCCCCTCCTCTCCCCTCACCCCTTTATTTCACTGCTGGGAATGCTTGCCTCTGCTTCGTGCTGGTTTTTTCCTTTGTAGCAGTTAAAACTCTTGAGTTTTACAAATCCAGACATCAGTGCTAGCACGGTGTTATAAAACTCTTTTTTTTTTTTGATTAATTACTTTTTTTTTTGGTCTCAGTTTTGTTTTAAAACCTGTTTGTCATCAATAAAAAAATACAAATAAACAGCTCTTGCATTCAAGGTGGCCCCTTAAGTTTCAATGAGGAAACCATGCAACGTTCATTAAAGCTTTAGTCTGATTGTATAAACTTCAAGTTTATTACTTTTTTTAAACACGGACTAGTACAAAAGTGGGGGTGTGCATAGCAGAGGGGGTGAGCAACTCAACTGGGCAAACTGGGGAAACTGGGGAGTGCCCCCACCCTCTTCCAGCCCGTGCAGGGGGTGGGGTGGGAGCCCCAGGATTTGGGAAAAGCTGGAGCTGGAGGGGCCCAGCCCAGAAGCTCCCCCTGCCCTGCAGGAAACACGAACATGGCTTTGCCCTGCCAGGCTCAGGGGTGGCGGCTCAAAGCTGGGCCTGGGGGGGTCGGGGTGGGGGTTTAGGCCTGGCCTTGGCACCACCCTGGGCACAAACTCACGCCAGGGTGACCCCAGGTCCTGTCCTGGGTGGCCACAGGGACAAACCCAGGAATACTCAAAGGTTTTCTTCCTCCTGCCCATCTTAACTCAGAATTACATGGCTCTTGCTGGCTGGAGTTAAGCCCTTACAACACTAAAATGGAGCAGAGCAGGGCTGGGTGGAAAAACACCTGGATTTGGGAACATGAATCCAACTAAAGCTGCTCCAGGCTCGGTCTTCAGCTCCACATTTGAGGTGTTCAACAAAAAAAACCCCACCATCACAGGGGACCCACAGTGGTTAAACCCTCAGTGCTTCCCCTGGGGGGAGGAGGTGGGAAAACTTCATCAGACCTCAAAGACACAACATCGCTACAAAAACAGCAAAAAAACCAAAGCTGCGCTACGGGATCAGGTTCACAGTTCAAAATAAAGAGAAAAAATTCAAGTCTACCTCGGATTCCTTTTCAGTTCCCCCAAAATCCCCAAAGTGGTGGCAGGAAAGCCTCACTCTGGTGGCTTTACACACTCAGGGAACAGCTCAGAGCTCCAAACCTCTGGAGAGCCCCGAGCCCACGCGCTGGAAGTGGAAGAAAAGCGGCCAAGGATGGGAAGTGGTGGAAATTCGGGTCCCTGCTGCCCAACCCTGCCCCGTGAAGCGACTCCTGAAGAGCTCAGTGACACCACCGCGAGGGCCTGGGGCCCGCAGCCAGCACAAAAAAACCCAACAAATAAACCAAAAATAACCCGGAAAAGCACAAGTGTGCAGAGCTCTGTGCTCTGCCCTTGCCTGAGGCTCGGCTGCCACCTGGCTCCTGCTCAGGGACACACAGAGGGACACTCAGGGACACCCTGGGCTCATCGATTTGCAAATGAGGTAAATTAATACTGACTCGCAGCAGGCTGGGAGGGGAGGAAATGCCACTGACCCCACCACGCCCCCCTGAATTCCCTCAGCCACAACATCTCCTGCAGGATCCTGCCCTTGGCACGCGGGTCCCAGGGGATTTTTTTAGGTAAAATTTCAATTTTTTAAGCAAAACCTTCATTTCTTAAGCAAAACCTCCACTGCATTTGGCCACCCAACACAACCCCTGTCCCTAAACCACCCCATCACCAACCACACCCTAAAAAAAGCCCCCGCAGCACAAGAGAAATCTCTGCCTCCCCTGGGAAGGGATTTGGTCACCCCATGCCTGTCCCTGCAGCTGGATCACACCCCAGGGAACCCCCGGCCCCATTTCACCCAGAAAAGTCATTTATGCCCTGAGAAATCTGCAGAGTTCAGCCCAAAACCCAAAAGCTGCGGCCCTGGGGGTGCCTGGCACAAGCAGAGGGGAAATCTGGGATTCACAGCCCGGTGCCACCATCACCTGTGGAGAAGGGAACCAGCACCAGGCTTGGTCATAACCCCATCACCCCATCACCCAACTAATCCTAAATCAACTCCAGCAACGCCCCCTTAGTGCCAGACCGACCCCGGCGCAGAGGGGAGTCCCCGACGCTCCGAAAGCGCCTGAACACAGCGGGGATTTCACACAGCGGGGTTTATTCCATCCATCCCCCCACCCCTCCGCCCATCCTTCCCCACACACACACCCCGCTACCTGCAGCCACACTCGTCCACCACCATGTCCTGGTAGTGCCGCAGCACCACGTTGTCGCTGTTGTCGTAGTAGAGGATGGAGATGGGGGAGAGCCTGACGGGGACGCAGCAGGGCTGGGGGGTGCCCTGGGGGTCCAGCGAGTGCACCATGGTCTGCAGCACGGCGTGGTTGGTGCTGTTGAGCTCGGCCGCCAGCGGGAAGGGACACTCCCCGCGGCAGTAGTTGGCCAGGTAGCCCTGGGGGGCGATGATCCAGTTCTCCCAGCCCACGTCGCTGAAGCTGATGTAGAGCCGGCGGGGCTTGCACAGGGTGCTGGGGGTCACCGAGGGGCTTGGGGCGCTCCTCCTCCTGCGGGCAGCCTGGCACTGCTGGCCCAGCGTCACCACCAGCAGCGAGGTGGCCGCGAAGGCGTCGGTGCTGGCGCAGAGGCTCCGCAGGGTCCCGCTGTCCCCAGCGCGGCCGCTGGCCGAGATCTCCAGCACCAAGGCCAAATTCCTGCCCGGCATCTTCCCGTCCTTCACCGCCGCGCTCAGGTTGAAGAGGAGGGATTTGTGCAGCTGGACAAATGACCGCTCCACCAGCGGCCTCCGGCCGGGCTGGGGCAGCCCCCGGGGGGACACCTGGTACAGCCGGAGCTCCAAAACCTGGCCCGGGCTGGGGGCGTGGTAGGAGTTGTGGTGGAACTGGAGCTCCAGCTGGGCCATGGTCAAGCGCTCGCCCTCCTCCAGCGCGGAGAGGTTGAAGAACAGGAGCTTCCGCAGACACAGCCACCCCTGGGGCTGCCCCTCGGGGAGGAAGCGGCCTGACAAAGAAGGAGAAACAGGGGTGGGGGTGGCTGAACCCTGGGGCTGGGCAGGATCAGCTCCCGGGGCTCCAATCGAAGCTCCAGCAAGAGGCAGCCGGGGCTGGCAGAGCTGGGGAAGGTGCCAGGGCTGCAGGGAGGGTTCCCAGCCCCACGGCACGGCCTGCAGGGAGCTCTGGAGGCACCGACCGTGCTCCAGGCTGTGGCACTGGGACGCTGCAGCTGCTCCAGCATCTCCTGTGGATGCTGCTCCGCATCCTGGGGCGTTGTTTCCCGCATCCGTCTGCCCCAGGCTGCGGGTTTGGGATGGACGGGGAAAAGAGAGCGAACAGCAGCGAATTTGGGGAGCTGCCGGCTTCAGCCAGCCCGTGGCAAACTGGAACCACAAAAGACCTCCGGGACACCACCCAAACAGTGCCCAGGGAACTGAGAACGGCTCAGAGCAGCCAGATGTGCCCTGGGCTCAGCCAGATGTGCCCTGGGCTCAGCCAGAGGCGTTGGGACAATGAGGGACACAGCCCAAGGGCTGAGCATCCCCTCCCTGCCCGAGCTGGTGCTGATCCCGCTCCTGCACCCACATTCCCACTCACCCCCACCACCGCGCATCCCAAAGCCTGGGATCAAGTCTGGGATCAAACCTCGGGAGGGATATGGGAGGCTCCAGGACAGAGCCTGGCACAGCTGCCCCCCCCTCACCCCCTGCCTCGGCATTCCAAACCCATCAACCATCACCTACAACATCCAGAGGGACTTCACACAGCGGGGATTTCTCCTGGAATCCAGCTCTGGGCGCTGCCCCGGCCTCGGGACACGGGGAAGGAAGGAGCGGAGCCAAGGCTCGATCCCAGGGAAAGCCCCGAACGCGGCGTGGCTGTACCTTGGTCAGCGAAGACACGGACGATGCTCCCGGGCACATTAAACTCCTCCACCCTACAGGCATCCAGCTCTTTGTCCGGCCAGGGCAGCGCCTTCCTCTTCTGGAAGATCCTCCAGAGCACGGGCGGCACCGGGACGGGGCTTTTGGGGCTGGGCTTGGCGCTCAGACCCAAGGATTTTAACAAGAAACTTTCCTGCAAGCTCAGCTCGGTGGCCAGGACGGGGCTCAGGAGAGCCCAGGCGAGGCTGCGGAGAAGCCACATCGCTGCCGTCCTCGCCCAGACAAAGAACAGCCCGGGCTGGGGACCCGGGGGTGTTGATTCCCTGATTGGAGCCTTTGATCTGATTAGTGCCGCAATTAGCACCGCGGGATTCCCGGGACTGGGCGGAGGGTGGGGTCCCTCCGGGGCTCCCCGGCACCCCTTAACCCTTTCAGCAGCTCCGCAGCCTCTCCCGCATCTCCACAGCGTCCACTGGAGGTCCAGCACAGTGCGCGGGGTCAGGGGTGAGGGTGGAAAATCCAGCGCTGCTCCCTAAAACCCCGCCCGGATCCAGGGGCAGACCCGGAGCCGGCTCTTCCTCCCAAAACCCCCTTTTTTAACCCGATCACGGCGTCCAACGCTTCTCTCTTAAAGCCATCAACTCCAGCACATCAAACCATCCAAATCCCGCTTCACACAGCCCCAAAAACCACCGGCCCCAAAAACCACCGGTCCCTGCCCCAGCCAGGCACCCCCAGGTCCCACGGTCCCTCCTGGCCATCACAGCAGAGCTGCCACCACCACATCGATGTCACAGCCCCCCCCAAAAACCAGCCGGAGACACCCAGCTCAATGCCAGAGCTGGAAAATTCAGTTTTATCCCCTCAGGGTCGCCCCAGCTCTGCTCCGGCCCATCCTGGGTTATCAATTCCCTTCCTGCCCTGAATCCCACTGAACACCAAGGAATTCCAGCACTCGGATGCTCCTCTGACACCCTGAAAGTCACGGAGAGGGACAAGGTCCTGCCACAGCTTGGGGACGTTTCCAGCAGCCCCATTCGGGGCCTTTCCCTGGCTCACGCACAACGAGCCTGGAGGGGAAGCAACGCGAAGGACCAAACATGGAAAAATCCCACAAATTCCCACCCTCTCACACCTGGAATTCACGCCCTGCATCCCCCTCCCTCCTCTGGCTGCTGTTCCCAGCAGGGAGGGAGCTGCGGGTCCCGGCCCTGGGAGGGGACAGCGAGGGGACAGCGAGGGGACAGCGGGGTCTGAGGGCCACAAACCCACAGAGCTCCCCAGGACAGGGACCTGGGAATCTGCAGGGCTGGAGCTGCCTGGAAAACCACCACGGGGAGCAGGAATTCTCTGTTCTTCCTCCAGCAACGGGACGGTGCTGAGGGGGGAGTCCCTGCAGGACTCTTTTTAAGCCACTCCAAGACCTACTCGGGCTTTTCAAGCAAATTAAACCTCCCGGGCCTCCTCCAGAGGGCTGGGATGAAGCTCCTGAGGTGGGAGCTGCCTGCAGGAGCTGCAGGTGACAGTGACCCCTCCTGAGGGGAAGCCTCGAGGGTCTCTCCATCACCTTCCCAGGGCAGGACTGGACCTTTCCCTGCCCAGTTTGGAGCTGGACCCTGCAGGAGCTGCTGGGGAAGGGTCCGAGGGAGGGTCCAGCGCCGGCCAGGGGGAATCAGAGCAGGGCTGAGAACCACAGGAGCAACACCAGGGACACAAAGCCAGCCCCAAATCCTACCTGGGCCAGCAAAGCCACCGGTCTCCCAGCCAGACTGGGCCACGGAGAGCCCCCCAGCCCCAGGGGACAGGTGACACGGCACGGCCCAGCCCCGAGGGGCACAATCCTGTCAGTGGCGTGTCCTCCCCGGCCCCGGGCAGGGCTGGCAGGGGGTCAGGGGTGAAGTTCTCCTTGGGCCTGTCCTTTGCAGGGTCCTGGTCAGTGCCAGGCCCTGGCAGCTGCCCCCGGCCACGCCGCCCTCACAACCTCTTGTCCTTCACGAGGCCGTTCTTGAGGTGCAGCCTGGGGAGGAGCAGAGCCCAGGGTCAGCCTGGCATCCACACCCCATTCCCTCCCTCATTTCCCTGCTGAGGCCACTCCTGTCCCCAGATTTGGGCAGTTTGACAGATCTGCCCCCAGGATCCAGCACGGGAAGGTGCCCCCAACAGGGAGAAGGCTCCAGGGAAACCTCAGAGCCTAAAGGGGCTCCAGGAGAGCTGGAGAGGGGCTGGGGACAAGGGATGGAGGGACAGGACACAGGGAATGGCTTCCCACTGGAAAAGGGGAATTTGGGTGGGATTTTGGGAAGGAATTCCTCCCTGGGAGGAGCCCTGGTGAGGGGCTGGGATGGAATTCCCAGAGATGTGGCTGCCCCTGGATCCCTGGAAGTGCCCAAGGCCAAACCCTGGGATAGTGGAAGGGGTCCCGAGGGCTGGAACTGGACGTGCTTTAAGGTTTTCCAACCCAAACCAGTCTGGATTCCCTGTGTGCCACCCCCTGGCCACGCACCCTTCCTTCAGAGCCTGGGGCAGTTGGATCCCAGCCTCCTTCTTCCTGGGATTCCTGCTCTCCTCCACGTCGTACTCGCGGACGTCGTTCACCTCCTGCATCTGCCCCAGCAGCACCTTGGCCACGAACAGCACGATGTACTGGGGGGGACAGGGGGGACAGAGACCCTCAGGCGCGGCCTGAGGCTGGGGGGGACCTTTTCCTGCTGTCCCCACCCCGGTTCGGGCAGGGCAGCTCCCCCCGGCATGGGGTTTGTGCCTTGGAGCAGAATTCCTGCAACTCCCCTTCCCCGATTTCATCCCACGGGATGATGGAATCAGCAGCTCCCCTGCCCTGCCCTGCCCCGTGGGATCCCTCCTCACCCTCCTTTCCTTCCTTCCCAGGCGAACGATGCAGGGAGCATTCCCAGAACATTCCCAGAACATTCGCACCTCTCTCCAACTCCAGCTGCTGTTATCCCTCCCTCCTCCCCGCGGATCCCCGGGGTGTGAGACAATCTGAATTCCAGAGTGGGAAGTCCCCAGCCTCCCCTCCTCCCCTGAACCCCCCAAACCCTCCTCCATCCCCCCAACCCCAGCAGCAGCAGCAGAGCAGGGAGGGAGCAGCGAGGACAGCGGTGACCCCGGTGAGGGGGGGACATTTCCCTGCTGTCCCCAACCCCAGTTTGGGCAGGGATGGCCACCAGGATCACCCACCAGGAACCAGTAGATGTTCATCAGGGTGAGCACGAGGAGCAGCGCGTTGAAGAAGAAGTAGAAGGGGATGTTGGGGACGGACTGGAGGCTGGAGTGGCAGGTGGCGTAGAGCACCTTGAGGGGGAACCAGTAGAGACGGAACCAGAACCTGCCGGGGCACAGGGACAGCGGGCGTTTAGTGGCCCCCTGGCAGGGGACAGAGCCAGCACAGCCTCCCCTGCTGCCCTGGCACCCCAATCCCTGCTCCTGGGACAGGGCAGGACAGCAGAACATCCCAAAGGTTTGGTGCAGAGGCGGGTCCGCTCTGCGGGGCGTCCCAGCTGGGTGGGAAAACCTCTGGAAGCTTTTCCCAGTCCTTGCACCCAGCAATTCCTCACTAAAACTTCCCCCCAAGCTGAGGCTGTGGCTCATCCATCCCTCCATCCCTTTGTTTTCCTCCCGCCTGGCCCCAGGAGGAGCTGGAATCTGGGACAGCCCCACCTCCCTTTTCCTGCCGGGAAAAGCGCTCCTTGCTGCTGAACGCAGGGAGTGGGAAAATGGCAACAGCTCCTCCTCCTCCTCCTCCTCCTCCTCCTCGTCCTCCCCCGGCCCTGCCCGGGGTCATTTGTCACGCTGGAAGCGCAATTTCACAGCAGCCGGGTGGTGACAGACGGCCCGGGGACTACAGAGGGATTCCGAGCCCAGCATGGGGCCGGGCTCTGCGGGGAGCTCTGCGCCACCCGCGCCTCCAAGGGCTCCTTCCCAGCACAAAACATCCCAAAACAGGCGCTGGGGGGGGTCCCGAAAGCCGGGAGGAGGGTGGGGAGTGGGATCAGGGGGATAAATCCAGCAGGGAGGGTTGGGATTGGGATCAGAGAGCCAAACCCATGGGAGTGGGGTCAGGGACGTGAACACAGCAGGGAGGAGGGTCGGGGTGGGATGAGGGACACAAATCCAGCAGGGAAGGTCGGGATTGGGATGAGGGACACAAATCCAGCAGGGAGAGTCAGGATTGGGGTGAGGGACACAAATCCACCAGGAAAGGTTGGGAGTGGGATCAGGGACACAAATCCTTCTTCAGGGAAGAACGTCGGGAGTGGGATCAGGAACAGAAACCCAGTAGGGAGGAGGGTCGGGAGTGGGATCAGGGACACAAACCCAGCAGGGAAGAAGGTGAGGATTGGGGTGAGGGCCACAGAAGCACCAGGGAGGGTCAGGATTGGGGTGAGGGACACAAATCCAGCAGGGAGGGTCAGGATTGGGGTGAGGGCCACAGATGCACCAGGGAGGGTCAGGATTGGGGTGAGGGACACAAATCCAGCAGGGAGGGTCAGGATTAGGATGAGGGCCACAGACCCAGCAGGGAGGGTCAGGATTGGGATGAGGGCCACAGATATGGCAGGGAAGAAGGTCAGGATTGGGATGAGGGCCACAGACCCGGCAGGGAGGGTCAGGATTGGGATGAGGGACACAGATGCACCAGGAGGACAGGATTGGATGAGGGACACAAATCCAGCAGGGAGGTTTGGGATGAGGGCACAAATCCCAGCAGGGAGGGTCAGGATTGGGGTGAGGGCCACGGACGCACCAGGGAGGGTCAGGATTGGGGTGAGGGCCATGGACCCACCAGGGAGGGTCAGGATTGGGGTGAGGGCCATGGACCCACCAGCTGACGCTGAAGGTGAGGCAGCCGATGTTGGAGATGACATCGTTGAGCCGGTGGTAGACGCCGCCCCGGTGCTTGAAGTACACGTTGAGCTTGGTGAACTCCAGCTGCACATCATTGACGTCGTGCAGGAACAGCACCAGGATGCCCACGTTGTGGTACCTGCGGGGAAAAAGGGGGGAAATTGGGGGGAAATAGGGGAAAAAGGGGGGAAAAAGGAGGGAAAAAAGAAGGAAAAAGGAGGGAAAAAGGAAGGAAAACGGGGGGGGAAAAAGGGCAGAAAAAAAAGGGCAGGAAGGAAAAGGGCGAGAGAAAAACGGGAGGGAAAAAAGGGCGGGGGGGAAAAAAGGGGGGGAAAAAAGGCGGGAAAAAAGGGCGGGGAAAAGGGCAGGGTAAAAAGGGCGGGAAAAAAGGGCGGGGGGAAAAGGGCGGGGAGAAAAGGGCGGGGAAAGGGGGCGGAGAAAAGGGGCAGATACAAAAGGGGCGGAGACAAAAGGGGGCGGGGAAAAAGGGTGCCCAAAAAAAAGGTGAGGAAAAAAAGGGGAAAAAAGGAGGGAAAAGAGGGGAGAAACAGGAGGACAAACAGGGAAATAAAGGGGAAAAACGGGAGAAGAGAGGGAGGAGCGTTGATGTTGGCTCCCAGCACCCCCAGCCCGTCATTCCCTGCGCGATCCAGCTGCGCATCCAAAGGCTCGGGAGCGTGGAGAACCCGCACCAAGCCCGCTCCTCTCCGTGCCCGGGAGATTCCCGTGGGATTCCCGTGGGATTCCACGGCCGGGCTGGGCTCTGGGCTCACCTGAAGGCGTAGGAGGAGGCGATGAGGGTCAGGGTGACGACGTGGTGCAGCAGCATCACCACCGAGTCCTTGCGCCACGTGTCCATGTAGGCGGTGGCGTAGAGCGAGTGCCCGTAGAAGCTGCACTGCAGCAGGTACGCGATGGCGATGTCCGTGGGCACCTCCATGCCCTGCTTCCAGTCTGGGGGGGGCACAGGGACGCCAGTCAGACCAGACGGGGCGGCCACAGTGGGTCCAGGTCCCTCCCAGGTCAGCACAGAGGTGGGTGGGGATCCAGCTGTTCCCAAACCCTGCCTCTGGCATCAAACCCTATCCTAGTCCTAGGAGAAAACCTTGATTTTGTGTCCCTGTCTGTGGCAGAGGGTGGGAATGAGGTGATTTTTAAACCCTGATTTGGTGCAGGGAGTTTGAGGTGATTTTTAAGCCCTGATTTAGCCCAGGGAGTTTGAACGAGGTGATTTTTAAGCCTGTGATTTGGCACAGGGGGTGGGAACGAGGTGATTTTTAAGCCCTGGTTTGGCACAGGGAGTTTGAACGAGGTGATTTTTTAGCCCTGGTTTGCTGCCCCAGCCCATGGTTGTGAGATGATCTTCAGGATCCTTTCCCACCCAACTCATTCTGTATTTAATTCTCTCCAGATTCATCCACTCAGCCCCTCCAGCAGCCACCGAGCGACTGCAAGAAATGCTCAGACACCCCCTTGTGCCCTTTCTGCACCCATAGCGTCGTAAAAAATGGGAATTTAGGGGTTGTCTGCTGTTCTTCTCAGCCCAACTCCCGTCCCCTTGAACATCCCAAGCCCTCCCTGGTGCCCACCGTACCATAAAAGACCGAGGGGGGGTCGTGGAAGAAGGGGTAGTCGGTGCAGAAGAGCAGGTAGGCGCCGTAGGACCAGGACAAGGAGTAGAAAAGCAGCTTCCAGGCACTCTCGGGCATCTTGGCAGCATCTTTGGGCTGCAGGTTGCACCATTCCCCAAAGGGCTGCGAGGAAAAGGGGGAAAATCATCAGAGAGAGGGGAAAGGAGCATCCCCGGGGTGGGGGGGGGGGATCAGCAGCATTCCAAGAGCTCTGGTGGTGCCAGCCGGGCTCAGGATCCCCGTTTTTCCAGCACGGATGAGGCTCAGAGAGGCTGGGGAAGGGGAAATCAGGAGGCTGGAGATCCTCCCACCCAGCCTGGAGCTGTGGAAGTGGAGCCAGGCAGGAGCCCGGAGCACCCTCCCACATCCTGAGAGCATCCCGAGGGCGGCTGGCTCCGGCAGGGCAGGGCAGAGCCGATAATTGACAAAATAAAAATAAAGCCCGGGGAAAGCCCGGAGGGGAGGCTGTAACCGCGTTATCCCGGGCAGAGGGAGCCGGTGGCGCCGCCAGCTCCCGGGAAAAAGCCTCTGGATGGGCAGGGAAAGGCTCGGCGCAGCCCTGGACACGCCGGCACTGCCACCAGGGGCCACCAGCGCCGGGGGACCGAGCAGGACGAGCTGGGCCAGCAGCACCTCGTGCCGTGCCACCCCTCCCCACATTCCCAGGGCTTTCCCAGCCCGAATTCCCCTGGGATTTCCCCCTGTGGTGTTTGCAGCTCCCTCCTGCCCGCCGGGAACTGCAGAGAGGAGGCCAAACCTCCCCCAAACCTGCCCAAAATCAGAACAAAATTCCTCATCCTGGCTCCCGAGGGGGACAGGGACACTCCGGCCCTGCCAGGGACAGCCTGGGAATCGCGGGAAAACAATGGAACAGCCTCGGGTTTTGGGGAATAAACGGATCCAGCATGGAACAGCCTCATTTTTGGGGGAATAAAAGGATCCAGCATGGAACAGCCTCATTTTTGGGGGAATAAAAGGATCCAGCATGGAACAACCTCAGGTTTTGGGGAATAAACTGATCCAGCATGGAACAGCCTCATTTTTGGGGGAATAAAAGGATCCAGCATGGAACAGCCTCAGGTTTTTGGGAATAAACGTTGCAGGGGATGCTGCCCTTCCCCGTGTGTGACCCCTGCTCCCAGGGCCTCCGGGCAGGGAGGTTTTCCCTCGGTGGCAGCTGAGCAATTCCAGGCCCCATTCCTGCTTCCCATCAGGGCGCTGACAGCGCCAGGGCCCCTCCGGAGCCCCCAGGACACGGCACAGGGAAGGGGAGGGCACGGGGAAGGGTTTGGGGGAACGAAAGCGCTGATAACACCCGAAGTCCCCCCCTCGGGGAGCTCCCTGGGAGCTCCAGATAAGCTGGAGGTGAAAACAAAACGCCTGGAAAGTAACAGGACCCCGCCCCGGGTCAGCACTTTCTGCAGCCTCGCTCCTAAATTAAGGCCCCAGCTGTCCCCACGCTGTGGCTGCCCTGGTTTTTGGCCCCCCTGGCTGGGTCCCCTTTTCCAGGAGCTCTGATCCCAGCCCAAAAGCTCTGGATTTCCCAGCCCTGGAAGCCCCGACACGTCCCACGCTCAGAGCCGCTGCCAAGGCCTTTTCCAGCGGGAGCCACGGAGGGGAGAAAGAGAAGGAAGCTCGAAGGGTGAATAAATAATGCAGAGACACAAAGTCCCGAGCCCAGGAAGCGTCAATTCTCGGGGTGTCCATGGGACAGGGACAGCTCACGGTGCCAGCGGGGGTTTGGGATGCTGGGCTCGGCCTCAAATCCCTGCTCACCCCACAGGGATCCACGGGGCAGGGACACCTTCCCCTCTCCCAGAGCTGAGGATTGGAAAATTAAACCCTGGCCGTGCTGCAGGGTGAGGAGAAGTTGCCCAAATCGCTGGAAGGGACACCAGGAATCCTTAATTTCCAGCTTCCACATCCTCCCTGGGGCTGCTTGGAATCCCTCCCCTCCAGCCCTGCTTCCCTGAGCACATTTTCCAACATTTTTCCCTGCAGAGGGTGGATTTGGGATGCTGAGCTCAGCCTCAAATCCCCGCTCACCCCACGGGGGTTTGGGGTGGAAGGGACCACAGGGATCTGTGGGGTCCGTGGGGCAGGGACACCTTCCCTTATCCCAGAGTGGATTTGGGATGCTGAGCTCAGCCTCCAATCCCCGCTCACCCCACGGGGGTTTGGGGTGGAAGGGACCACAGGGATCACCCCGTTCCAACCCTTCCCTGATCCCAGGGACTCCAGGAATGGGAGCCGGCTCAGGGAAGGATGGGAGGGGACGGGCAGTGCCCAGGGGACACGGAGGGGGGACACGGGGATGTCCCTGGAGCTGCTCACAGGAGCCACCTCTGCCCCGTGGGGTGGGAAGGGGGGGTGGGGGATGTCCTCCCATCACCCGGCTGCCGTTGCCATGGCAACGGCGCAGAGATGCCTGTTGCTACCGGCGACCGAGCTGCGTCGGGAGCCGGGATCTGGCTCCGGCTGGAAGAGCCCGGGGCTGCTGGCGAGTGATGTAATGGGGCTCTGCTTAAAGGGCAACCTCCTCCTCCTCCCCACGGGCACCTTCTGCTTCACCGGGAGCAGCGACAGGCCCGGGGGAGGAGCCCGTTCCCGCAGCATTCCCGGCAGGATGAGGGGAAGGAGCTGCGAGAGGGGTTTGGAGCTGCGGAGAGAAACCCAGCGGGAGCCGGGGCTGCCCGCAGGGTCAGGAAACACCCGCGGCAAGGAGCAAACGCAGCTCCTCTCCCTTTTCCCAGCCTCCAGCACAGCCAGGGATCCTTAAATCCACCCCCAGCTCCAGCAGCGGGACAGGGAGCAGCCAGGGATCCCTAAATCCATAGTCGGGGATCCCTAAATCCATCCCCAGCTCCGGCAGCAGGACAGGGAACAGCCGGGGATCCCTAAATCCACAGCCAGGGATCCCTAAATCCACAGCCGAGGATCCCTAAATCCACAGCCGGGGATCCCTAAATCCACAGCCGAGGATCCCTAAATCCACAGCCAGGGATCCCTAAATCCACAGCCGGCGATCCCTAAATCCACAGCCGGGGATCCCTAAATCCACCCCCGGCTCCGGCAGCAGGACAGGGAGCAGCGGGCAGGGGCAGGGGGGCTGTGAACCGAGGTTTGCCCCAGAGGAACCGGATCCCCCCGGGCAGGGCCGGGGCCTGGCGGGAGCCCAGCGGTGCCAGGGCCGGCTGCGGGCACAGCGAGTTCCCGAGGGACACAAAGGAGCGGCTGGCACGGAGCATCCCCGGGAGCTGGCAGCGCCAGCGCGGCTTTTCCCGGGGCACAGGGGAGGGATGAGCCCGCAGAGCTGCCGTGCCCAGCCCGGGCACATCCAGAGCTCCGTGTGCGGCTTCCCAGAGCTGTGCGGGTGCCCCGAGGGGCTCTGTCCCCTCTGTCCCCTCTGTCCCCTCTGTCCCCAGGCTGGACACTGCTCCCAGATCTGGGATGGGGCTCCCAAGGAATCCCAGAATGGCTTGGAAGGACCTTGAAATCAGCACCTTCCACCACCCCAGGGTGCTCCAAGCCCCGTCCAGCCTGGCCTGGGGCACTCGCAGGGATGGGGCAGCCACGGCTTCCACGGGAAATCCATCCCGGAGGAATTCCTCCCCAGTATCCCACCCAACCCCGCCTCTGGCAGCGTTAAAAAAATGAACACCCAGTAAAATGTCCCTGATCTCTGACCCCAAACGAGCCTGGGGACCCCGGGGCAGTGACTGTCCCCTAGCCCCGAGGCGAAGGAGCCGAGCAGGGGGTGGAGAGCCCCAGCTCTCCTCTCTCCATCCCCGCAGCAGCTCCGTGCCTCAGTTTCCCTGCCCCGTGCCAAGCTCTGGACGACGCTTTTCCCACCAAAAATATGGAACCGATGTTATTTTTTTTTCTTCCCTTGATTCCTTGTCCCTGGAGGGGAGAGGAGCAGCAGGAGAGCTCTGAGGACGCCCCACGTGCTGACACAGCAGAGCAGCCCCCGCCGAGCTGCTCCGGCCCCGGGGGAAGAAAGGGCCCTTTGTTGTGGCTGCTCTCCCCTCTGGAGCTCCCAGGGTTTGTGCTCGAAGGAGGGAACAGCAGAGCCTCCCCCCAGCTCGGTGTGCTCTGCTCCCAGACTGTGCCGGGGGTCACTTTTGGGGATGTTCCCCCACTCCAAGCCCCCTCCCAGTGCTGGGGATTGGAACAATAAACCCTGGCCGTGCTGCAGGGTGAGGAGAAGTTGCCCGAATCGCTGAAAGGGACATCAGGAATCCTTAAATTCCAGCTTCCACACCTCCCTGGGGCTGCTCGGAATCCCTCCCCTCCAGCCCTGCTTCCCTGAGCACATTTCCCAGCACCTTTCCCTGCAGAGGGCACTGGGATGTCCCACAAGTCTGGGCACCACCAGACAGAAACCTGGCTCCTGGCTGGAGAGTTCTGCCCTCTGCAGAGCAAAGCCTCGGGGACAGAGGGGACACCTGACCACCCCCAGATCCAGATTTCCCACCCAGAAGATTTTCATGGACTCACCCCGAGTTCCCTTCAGGGATTTCCAGTCCAGCAGCTCGGGGGGGTTGGGGGCTGGAGGCCCGGGCTGGTCACAGCAATTCCAGCTGTGCCTAAATCCAGGCTTCTCCTGGACTGACCTGCCCGAGGGCACTGCCTGGGGAAGGAGAGAGCTCCAGGGGCTTCTCCCGGCCTTTCCCGCTCCTTTTCCAGGCTCAGGTGCCCTCCAGGGGGTTTAATTAACGCAGATGTGCTCAGGTTGCTGCTTTTTAATCCAAGTCCTCCGGGCTGGCTCCAGCTGCCATCGCACGGGGACACGCCAAGGGCACAGCTCGGGCTCCAACGTGGGGCAAAGCCGGGGATTCCAGGGGTGGCAGCGCTTCCCTAGAACCTGGTCTGAATTTCTGGGGCTGGTCTGCGACCCCAGGGAGCTCCTGCAGAGCGCCCAGAAACCAGCGGGACAAAGAGCAGAGGCTCGGACAAGGCCTGGGAAAGGAGGGATAAATCCCACAGGGATGTTCGCAGCCCAGCGCAGCTCACTCTGAGGGTCTTTCCCTACCTTTTAGTCCACATTTCCTGCCCTAACTGGGATCTTTCCCACTCCAACACAACCCCTGGCTGTGTTTGCACCGAGGATTCTGTGAAGAAGCAGTGAAAGGACAAAAATTTGCTCTGAGAAGGACGAGGAGAAAACCGCCAGCACCAAAACTGCTGGAAAATCCACTCAAACCCAACCCAAACCCTTCCCTAACCTGCAGCACCTCTGCTGCTGCTCCAGCCCGGCTGGGGGACCTGCTGGAGCAGGGATTTGGAAGGATAAGAGCTGGGGGAGAGCCCGAGGCCTCAGCTGTGACCCCACAGCGAGCACAGGAAGAGGCTCCAGCACCTTCAGAGGTTTCTCAGAGCAGCCCTCGTGGCCGGAGCTGAGCGAGGTGCGTCGATGCTCTTGTGGTGAGAGGCACTTCCTGCCCAGCTGCCGAGGGAGGACCGCGAGATTTACGGTTCCTGAGCGGGGAGAGACGCGCCGGGCACCCAGGGGAGTCATTTCCATCCCCTGCAGCTCTCAGTTCTCACAGGGAGAGGCTCAGAATGAGGAAGGGTGCCCCAAAAAAGCAAAATCCTGAGCAGGGGAGAAGTTCCCAGGGTGAAACAGCTCCTTTTTCTCCCCTCAACCACCCCGGTCCAGCACTGCCCTTGCAGGGGCCGCGAGGTCCCAGCTGATCCAAACCGATCTCCTGACGGGTTTTACAGAAAAGCCACGACTCCCCTCCTCTCCCACGGTGGCTCCAGCAAGGAAAAGCTTCCAATCTTTGTAAAACACAGGCCTGGAGAGACAGAGCTGTCCCTCCCTGCTGCCGGGGGAAAGCTGATGCTGCCGGAACCGCTCAACCCCCCTCGCCCTTCTGCAGTTACAGGAGTGACCCATTTCCCCAGGGAACGGTGCCCAGGAGCTGCCAGGAGCCTCCCAGAGCTCCGGGTGGGCTCTCAGGGCTGAGCCCTCGCTCCGGGAGAGCCTCGCACGAGGGGGAACTGGAGCACGAAGGGAATCGACTTCGGTTTGTTCCAGCAGAGCCAGGGCTCCCTCCAGCCTCAGTCCAGCACTGCCAGGTGCCCATCGGAGCCAGATGGGGCAGGGAATGAGGGAAAAATCCAGCCGGGCACAAAATCCCCTCACATTCCTCACCCACAGCCCCTTCGACCCATCCCAGCCAGACAGGGGTGCAGGGAATGAGGGAAAATCCAGCCGGGCACAAAATCCCCTCACGTTCCTCACCCACAGCCCCTTCAGCAGCTCCAAACGGGGCTCGGGGGGCTTGGGCTGGACCTCGCACAAGGTCAGGACCCCAATTAAGCAAAGGAGGAGCCCCTTCAGGGCGGAGGGGAGCAGTGACTCCTGCAGGGATGCAGGGAGCTGCCTGATCCGTGAGGATCCAGCTCAGCCGGGGAATGAGGGACGAGGCCTGTCCCGGCAGCCCCTCGAGGCCTGCTGGCACAGGGAGGTGACAAAAGGGTGTCCCCGCCAGCTCGGGGCTGTCCCCTGACCCCAAAATCCTCCAGATTTCCCCCCGGTTCTGCCCTTGAAGTCCTCTGGAGGCCGGGGCAGAGCCTGCAGCATCTCTCGAGGAACCAGGGACGGAGCCACGGCGGAGGGAGGGGAGCTCCGCTCTCCTCCTGCGCTGCCGCCAACGAGCCAGAGCCGCTCTCCCTGCCCGGGGACCTCCTGCTCGGCCTGTCCCCCACCCGGGCGGCGACAGGAGCGGGGGACAGCGGCCAGCGAGCCCCGCCGGGGGCTGCGGGGCCGGGCGGGAGCATCGCTGCATCCCCGCGCCCCGGGAAGGTCAGCGCGGCACTGCAGCACCGAGCCGGCGGCCCCGCGCCATCGCTGCTGCTCCGCCAGCGAGGGACATCCCCCCAAAAACCCCGGGGGACACGCGGGAATTTGTCCCCGCTCCTCCCCCCGGGCAAGGGACAAGCTGGGAATGACCGGGAAGGAACAACCTCAGCCTTGTGGGGATGCGGGGATGGGAACGGGAGCGGGGGAAGGAGCAGGGGGGGCTCTGCCGGTGCACCGGGATGCTCAAATCCTTCAGGATGCCGCCCCCGGGAAAGGAACCACGGAACGACCCGGGAATAACCGGGAAGAAAAACCCCTCAGCCTTGCGGGGATGCAGGGATGGATCCAGGGGGGATGGGGCGGGGGGAAATGGAGGAGGGGGGGCTCTCCCGGTGCACCGGGATGCTCCATCCTCCGGGATGCAGCGCCGGAGGAAGGCACGGAACGACCTGGGAATAACCTGGAAGAAAAAACCCTCAACCTTGCGGGGATGCGGGGATGGGAAGGCGGCGGGGGGAGGGGGCGGAAGGCGGCGGAGCTGGGGGGGGCTCTCCCGGTGCGGCGGGGGCTCTCCCGGTCCCTCGGGATGCTCGGCGCTCGGGGCTGCCGCGCCGGGAGGAGAATTGGGGCGCATCCCTCACCCCCTAAAGCACGGGAAACGCGCATCCCCCCCATCCCCAACCCCGCGGCCGGGGGCGGGCGCTGCCCTCCGCGCACCCCCCGGCTCCCACCCCCGTCCCATCGCCGTCCCGTCGCCATCCCGGTGCCCGGCACTGACCCGAAAGAGGCGGCGGGAGCAGGCGCGGCGCAGCGCGGTCCAGCCCAGCGCGCAGAGCCCGCACAGCAGCACCTCCGCCCAGCCCAGGTGCGCGTTCTCGGCCCAGGTGCGGCGCGCCAGCTCCCAGCCGCAGTCCCCGCAGCCCCGGGCGGCCGCGGCCAGGCTGCCGTAGCCCCGGCGGAGCAGCTCCCCGTAGCCGGGCATGGGCTCCGGAGGCGGCATCGCGGAGCTGCCACGGCCGCGGCCCCGCGCAGGCTCCGGCGGGGCGGGCACCGCGCTCCCCCCGCGCCGGTACCGGGGTAGGAGCCGCCCCCCGGCACGGCCCGGCCCCCCTCGGGCTCGGCCGGGGCTCCCGGAGGGGGCAGCGGCTCGGGAGGGGCTCCGGGAGAGGAGAGAAAGCGAAAAGAACGCGGTGGGAAAGGCGCTGGAGGCGCTCCGGGAGAGGGGAACGGCGAGGAAAGCCCCGAATTTCGGTAGCGGGGGTGATGGAACGGCGGGGAAAGTCCTGGGCCTGCCCTGGGCAACCCTCGGGGGGCTCTGGGGGCTGGAAGGCGCTGGGCACAATGTGTGACAACACGGAGCTGCCACTTTGGGGTCTCGGGTGCCATTTTAGGGGGTTGGAGGGCAGATTTGGGGGTCTCAGGTGGCACTTTGGGGTCTCAGGTGCCAATTTGGGGGATTTAAGTGCCGATTTGGGGGGTTCAGGCACCATTTCGGGGCGGGTTCAAGAGCACGGAGCTGCGCGTTCAAAATCCCTGCCTGAACCTTCTCCTGTCAGCGTTTTTTTCATTTGATCAGCAAAGGAAATTGTTTCTCCAGGTATTTTTCCCCTCCCTCTCAGCCTCGGAGCAGCTCCGGCCCTTCCCGAGCCCCTCAGGAGTTCCCGGGTGTGTCCAATCTCCCCCCACAGCTCAGTTCTGGGCACCCGTTGCAGTTTAAAGGGTCTGGAATCATAAAATTCACCTTGAAGATGGGTCTGGAATAATAAAATCCACCTGATTTGAAAATCAAACTCCCTCCCCAAAGGTCACCCCCGATGAAAAGACCTCACTGAGCTCCATCATCATCCTCATCCCAGGCACCCCTGGAGCTGCCAGGGAAAGGAAAAACCCCAAATAAAGCCGAGTTTAACCTCATTTCGAGTCCCTCAGGTTGTCTGCAACCCCCAATTTCTCTGGGGCAGCAGGGAGGAAACACAAATTGAAACACAAACTGAAACACAAACTGAAACACAAACTCGTTGCTCTGGAGGTGCCCCCGTGTCCCCCCCGTGTCCCCCAGCCCCTGCTGGCTCCTGCTCTGCCACTTGCTCCAATTGTTTACATTTTGCAGTCAATTTAGCAGGGCCCCGGAGCGGGGCAGGGCTGCCCCGAGCACACAGGACCCTTTCAGGCTCCCTCAGACAGCTCCACAAAGGGAACATTCATCCCCTGAAAAAGCCCGGCCTGGAAGGAGCCGAGCTGGGCACAAAGGGCCCTTTCAGTGCCACCGCGGCCAGGGGGGCACCCAGGAACCCCCCTGGGACACAGTGACAGAGCCCAGCCCCCTGCTCCCCCTGCCCGAGTGAGAATTCCAAAGAGAATCCCAAAATTCGGGGTCAGGGAGGGCTCCGTGGCCACAAGAATTCCCACGAACCCGGGCCCAGCCACGGCATTCCCGGCAGGGACTGGTGACAAGGACACTGCAGGAGGGATGTCCTGGCTCTGGTTCACTGTCTCAGACTCAGCCTGAGCCTCTCACAGGAGGATTATTTTCATTTTGGGATTTTCCCTCTCTCCAGCAACAAGCCCAGGATCCTTCTCTCGGCTCCTGGCGGGCTGGGAGATGGTGCAGAACTCGGGATTGATCCGTGGAGCTGCTGGAAATTCACCTTTCCCACTCTCCCACTGCCATCCCCCCGGGCTCAGGGCTGGAATCCCAGAAATTCAGGCCCACAGAGATCCAGGAAAGGCTTTATTAGGAACGGCTCTGGATCTGCAGTGTCCTTTAAGCAGAGTTCAGGGCTCAGGTGGGGCTTCAACCCCGCAAATTCAGGTGTTCCCACAGGTGCAGAGGGGATTTTTCGTGTTCCAGGGGGGCATTTTTCATGTTTCAGGGGGGATTTTTTGTGTTCCAGGGGGGATTTTCTGAGTTCCAAAGGGAATTTTTCGAGTTCCAGGGGGGATTTTCCATGTTCCAGAGGGAATTCCCACGTCAATCCCAGCTCCCAGGGCTGTCCCAGCCCAGCTCAGGCGCTGGGTGCATATTGCAGGGCCAGGCGGTCAAAGTCGTTCTCCTGCAACCACAGCCAACAAAAAAACCGTATTAAATTAATTATTAATTAATCATTATCGATCAATTATCCCCAAATTTACATTCATTAACTCTCCTCTAGCTGAACACACCACTCCCAGCTCCCTAAAACTGAAGGAATTCCAGAATTCCAGCAACATCATCCCATGGATCTGTGGGGTTTTTCCCCTTTTGGAGCACAAATTTCCACCTGGATCAAGAATCTGCATCTCAAAGCTTTTCTTCCAGGTTTGGGGTTCCCAAAAGGGCTGGGAAAAGTGAACGAGATGGAGCTGCCCCCTCAGAAATGTAAAGAACCCATCAGGACGTGGTAAAATTCCATTTATTTTCTTTATTTCTGTTATTGTTCCCATTTCCTTCCCTTCCCTACCTTGGCCTGGTACTCCTTGATGAAGGGGTGGTTTTTGTGAGCGTCCTTCAGCTGCGACAGGTAACGATTGGTGACCTGGGGGGATGAGAAATTGACATTTTGGGCTGACAGAGTGTAGCAAATCCCATCCCAGTGTGGATTTTTTACACCTAAAATCCCCATTTTCTCCGTGTCCCGGTTCAAACCAGTGGGATCCGTGCACACACGCTGGAAATAAGTAATAAAAATAAACTTTCAGCGGTGGTTTCAAGTTTAAAAAAATCAGGAGGAGCTGAATTTAGAACCCAAAATGTTTTTTTCTGCCCTTTTCCCTCAAGAACGTGGAATTATGGAATGGTTTGGGTTGGAAAGGACCTAAGGATCATCTAATTCCATGGGCAAGGACAATTCCCACTATTCCAGGTACCACCAACACTTCCCTGCAGCTGGGAGCTCCCACAATGATCCCATTAATCCCCAAATCCTGCTGGGGACACCCAGAATTCCAAACCCCCCCAAGGAACACCCAATCCAACAAATCCAACCTCACCTCCGGGGCTTTGCCCAGGTGCTGGGACAGCACCACGAGGTTCAGGAGGGTCTCAGGGTGGCTGCTGTCCTGGAGAAAATAAAAAAAACCTGGATTATCCCAGGAAAAGCCAGCCCAGCCCAGCGGGAACAGGCAGGGAAGGACTCGGGGTGTTATCAGAGAGATAAGAGAGAGCCAGGACACAGGGAATGGCTTCCAGAGGGCAGATTTGGGGAAGGGATGGTTCCCTGGGATGGAATTCCCAGAGAATCCGTGGCTGCCCCATCCCTGGAAGCATCCCAGGCCACCTTGGAGCCAGCTGGGATTGTGGAGATAAAATCATCCTTAAATCCCTCCCAACCCAAACCCCTCTGGAATCCCAGCCCCACCCTCAGCCAGACCCAGCAACAAATTGCTATTCCCATGGATTTCAGCAGGAAAAGCCTTTCCTGTGCTGCCCAGCTCTGGGAATTGCGGGCTGTACCTTGTCCAGAGCCTCCTGGAGCACTCCCTCGGCGTCATCCCACTTCCCCTGGGCCATGGCACAGGCGGCTTGGCCGTTCAGCAGCAGCAGCGTGGAGGAATATTTGTCTGCCATCTCCTGGAAGATGTAAAAGGCATCCTGGAGCTTCTCCCCGCCCTGGAAAAGCAGGAGGAACATCCACAGGGTCATTCCGTGCTGCTGGGAATCCCTCATTCCCTCCAAAAGTTCCTTTGTGGGGTTTAGAAAGCGTTGTGGGAATGGTGGGATTGTTGTTTGGTGAAATTCCCGATGCTCCCAGGGTTGGGATCTGTGGGATTCCTGCGGCTCAGAGCAAAGAAATGCAAGAAATGGTAAAAATTAAGCACCACTCAAGCGACCAAGCGAGGCAGGTTTGGCTTCAGAAGGAAAAATCCATTTCAAAAGAACCAGTTCAGGTGTTTGGTGCCATAAAGGAGGTGGAAAATGAGGGTTTGGGGGATTAAACACAGAGGTGGACACCTGGGTTCTCCAAAGGTTCTGGACCCAGGAAGGTTCTGGATCCAGGAAGGTTCTCCACAAGGTGGTTTCTCCATTTAGAGTGGAAAATCCAGATTCTGAGGAAAACCCAGGAAGGGCAGGGAGAGATTCTGTACCAAATTCAAGTGAAGTTGTTTTAATGGAACACCGGGCTGTGCAACCTCGGATTCCAAGGAATTTCAGGAGTTTATTCAACCCCCTGCGCTCCCAAACCGAGTGGTTTTGCCTCATTCCCAAACATCTTTAAGGACGTTTCTTGTCCTGGAGTCTGGATTGAGGCAGCAGAGCAGCTCCCCAGCCTCCTCTGGAATATTTTGGGAATGTTTTGGGAATGTTTGAGAGTGCTTTGGCTGCTCCTGGGAGGAGGGAGGTACCCACCATGGCCAGGTTCACCCAGGCTGTGGCCAGCTGGGTCAGGGTCGCATCCTCGTCCTGCTCCTGCATTTTCTTCAGCTCCTTCCTGCAGGAATCACAAAGGAAAGGTGATTTCAGCACGGAACACAAACCCTTGGGAGTTCTCGAGTTTTCCATGCTGGGAATGTGACAAAAAGCAAATATTCCACCAGGAGAGGCCTGGTTTGATTCCCAAATGCAGGAGAGAGAGATTCCAAACACGTCCTGCTGGAGGGGAGAGCGAACCTCGAGCTCCAGCTCCGTCACCTCCAGGGCTTTGTGCCTTTTAACGTAAAATTCTGCAGCACAGGAGGTGCTGGGTGTTCCCTTTCCCAGGCTCTCCCCACACAAACACCAGGAGAAGGAGAAGGACAAGGAGAAGGAGAAGGAGAAGGAGAAGGGAAAGGGAAAAGGGAAAAGGGAAAGGGGAAATCCCACCTGGCCAGGTCGAGCCTGTCGAGCTTCAGGAGGATCTGGATCATCATGGCCAAGCTGCAAGGACAACAAAAGAGGATTGATCCAGCTGGATTCATGATCCCTGTGGGATCCAGCTCAGGATGAGGCCCTGGCACAGATTCCCAGAGAATTCCCATCCCTGGGAGCGTCCAAGGAAGGGCTGGACAGGGCTTGGAGCGCCCTGGGATGATCCTGGAGGTTCCTCCCAACCCCAAGCGCTCCGATTCCCGGAGCTGCAGCTGCTCCCAGCTCCCTCCCTGGCACGGATCCCACCCGGATCAATAGCCAGCCTCTCACATTCCCCTCGGGAACCACAACCCTGGAGCTGCAGGAAAAGCCCCAAATCCCCGAGAACCTCGAAAGCAAAACCTCTGAGGAGCCTCTGGCTGCTTTCAAGGCTTCCCGAGAGTGAAGCCAAACCTCAGCCAGTCCCTCGCTGCCCTTCTGGAGAGGAGCAGAGCTCTGATCCCACAATTCCTGGGGGATTCCTCTCACCATTCCAGGCTCTCCCCCTGGTGCAGGGTGCGCAGGGCAGCGTCGGGGTTCTGGTCGTGGAAGTAGATGGAGGCTGCCATCAGCAGGAAGGTGCTGTTGGCCACATCCACGCTCTTGGCCATCTTCTTGTCCAGGTCTGCCACAATTGCGTCCCTGGGGGGAGGGAGAGTGGGAATGTGGGAAATGTGGGAATGTGGGAAAGTGGGGCTGGTTGGCTGCTAAATGAGATAAAATGATGTTTTTCCCCATGGAGAAGCTGTGGCTGCCCCTGGATGCCTGGAAGTGTCCAAGGCCTGGCTGGATGAGACTTGGAGCACCCTGGGACAGTGGAAGGTGTCCCTGCCCATGGGACAGGGTGAGAGTGGACAATCCTTCAAATCCCCTCCCGTTTACACGATCCCAGAATTCCGGGGTTCTGCGGAATTCTGCCTTTTCCACAAACCCCGCAGTTCTGCAGAGTTTCCCGGTGGGAACATTCCCTGCAGGATGGGGCTGGAGCATCCCTCACCTCTGGCTCTCGTTGGAGAGGAATTCTGCGAACATCCTCACTGCCTGCAGCTCCGGGCTGGCGCTGGCCTTGATCTCATCCAGCACCACTCCGTACTTCCTCTAGGAAAGGCAGGAAAAGCAGGAAAGGGAGGCTGGAGTTTGAACAGAACTAACGCAGATCCGGAGTGCCAGGACACCGGGAATGGCTTCCCAGAGGGCAGGGATGGATGGGATACCGGGAAGGAATTCCTCCTGTGAGGGTGGGGAAGGGCTGGATGGAATTCCCAGAGCAGCCATGGCTGCCCCTGGATCCCTGGAAGTGCCCAAGGCCGGGTTGGACGGGGCTTGGCGGCAGCGGGAGGTTGGTTTCAAGGTCCTTCCAGCCCAAACAATTCCACAACTCCCACGGAACCCCAGTCAGGCTGAGGAGCCCCCGCAGCCTCACCTGGGCGATGTAGGCTCGGAACAGGAACACGTCCCTCTCCACCTCCTTCTCGGGGCTGGACGGCTGAAGGGAGGGAGGAAACAAGAACCTCTGAGGGCTCTGGACATCCACAACCCACCCCCAAACGAGCCCCACACAGACACTCCCGGGGCCACCAACACCCGCCCGGGCCGGGCCGGTGAGGGGCGAAAAGCCCTCAGGGAGCCCCTTTAGTGTCCCTTTAGAGCCGCGGTGGGTCCCGGGCAGCGGCCCCCCAGCGCCGCCCGCCGTGCCCGACCTTGGCCCGCTGCGCCTCGTTGATGGCGGCCTGGTAGGCGCCGATGTAGAAGTTGTTCCGGAGGTCGAACAGCTCGTCCACCTCCCCGGCCGGCGCCGCGCCCGCCGCGGCCGCCATCGCCCTCAGACACGTCCCCGGAAGCGCCCGCGCCGCAGCGGCTGCCGGGAGCCGCCGTCGCCATGGAGACCACCAATAGCAACGCGATGGGGAGAAACGTCATCAAAGCGACGCGTAGCATTGAGTGTGGGCGGGGTTAGAGCGAGCCAGCCAATGAGCGGCCGGCGTGGCGGTGACGCCATCAGAGCGCGCCGGCGCACACGCGGAGCGGCCATGGCGGAGTTCCGGGCGCTCGGGCTGGCGCCGTGGCTGGCGGAGCAGGCCAGGCAGGTGGGGCTCGTCCGGCCCACGCCCGTGCAGGCCGCCTGCATCCCGGCCGTGCTGCAGGGTGAGCGCCGCGGGGCATTCCCGCACCCGGGAAGGGCTGTTTATGCGCCCGGTCTCATCCCCGGAACGACCCCTCACGGTCCCCGTTCCATCCCCGGGAACGACCCCTCACGGTCCCCATCCCGTCCCCGGGAACGCCCCCTCATGGCCCCCGTTCCATCCCCGGGAACGCCGCTCACGGTCCCCGTCCCATCCCTCCCTCGGGACCGGCCGCTCTCGCCCCCCGTTCCCCCTTTCCCCGCTCACGGATCCCGGGCCCGGCCGCTGACGCTGCCCCGGTGCCTCCCGCAGGCCGGGACTGCCTGGGCTGCGCTAAGACGGGCAGCGGGAAGACGGCGGCCTTCGTGCTGCCCGTGCTGCAGGTGCTGTCCGAGGATCCCTACGGCATCTTCTGCCTCGTGCTGACGCCCACCAGGTACCGAGCGGCCCCGGAGAGCCCCGGCAGGGTCCCGGGAGGGTCTCGGAGAGCCCGGGCCCGGCTGAGCTGTCCCTCCCCGCAGGGAGCTGGCGTATCAGATCGCGGAGCAGTTCCGAGTGCTGGGCAAACCCCTCGGCCTGAAGGATTGTGTGGTGGTGGGCGGCCTGGGTGAGTCCTGCGGGGCTTCCCGAGCTTCTGCCTCCCCCTCGGAACCCGGTGGTGTTGGGTGGGGATGGAGGGAGAATTCCCCTCCCTCCCTGAGCTGGGAGGGACCATCCAGACCATTCCTGACACCCCAAATCCTACCCTGTGCCTCAGAGCGGTGTCCAAACGCTCCCGGAGCTCTGCCAGCCTCGGGGACCATTCCCTGGGGGAATTCAGTGGCCCAGCACCCTCTGGGGGAAGAACCTTTCCCTGCTCTCCATCCCAACCCCCTGACACAGCTCCAGCCCTTCCCTGGGTGCTCTCCCTGCTCCCAGAGATGGGAGCTGAACATTCCAGCCAGAGTGGCATCCCCCAGCTTCACAGCCCGGCTCATTGCAGGGTCCCTGCCCAGTTCCCCGTCACTCCCGAGCTTTTCCCTGCAGACATGGTGGCCCAGGCCCTGGAGCTGTCCCGCAAGCCCCACGTGGTCATCGCCACCCCCGGCCGCCTCGCTGACCACCTGCGCAGCTCCAGCACCTTCAGCCTCAAGAAGCTCAAATTCCTGGTGAGCCTCCATCCCTGCCTGGATCTCAGGGAATCCTGCTGGCTTTCCAGCCGGGAATGCTGCTGAGGGAGGTGTTTCCCAGGTGCTGGACGAGGCTGACCGGCTGCTGGAGCAGGGCTGTGCCGACTTCACCGCCGACCTGGAGGTGATCCTGGAGGCCGTGCCCGCCCGCCGGCAGACGCTGCTGTTCAGTGCCACCCTCACGGCCACGCTGACGGAGCTCAGGGCCCTGGCTGCCAACAGACCCTTCTTCTGGGAGGCTGAGTCCGAGTGAGTGCCCAGCAATTCCGGTTCTTCTCTGTTTTCTCCTTCTTTTCCTGCTTTTCCCCCGCTGCGTGTCCCGCGCGCTGTTCCGGCACTGCCGAGGCACCTCCAGGCCTTTTGGGGCGTCAGGACAAGGACGTGGAGGGGCTGGGAAAGGGGCTCAGCCTGGAGAAAATTGGGATCAGGGAGGACATTCCCAATCTCCACACGTCCCTGCCAGGAGGGGACAGCCAGGGAGGGATCCCAGGGGACACCAGGACACAGGGAATCCCCTCAGGCTGTGCCAGCTGGGACATCAGCGGGAATTTCCTCATGGGAAAGCCTTGAAACTGCCCAGGGAGGCATCCAGGGAAGGGCTGGGCGTGGTGTGGGATGGGCACAGCTTGGACTCGGGGATCCTGGGGGGCTTTCCGAGCTCGGTGACCCCGGGCTCTCCCCGTGCCCGCTGCCCGCAGGGTGCGCACGGTGGAGCAGCTGGAGCAGCGGTACCTGCTGGTGCCCGAGGCGGTGAAGGACGCCTACCTGGTGCACCTGGTGCAGACCTTCCAGGACGAGCACGAGGACTGGGCCATCATCATCTTCACCAAAACCTGCAAGTGAGCAGGGGTTTTCCCTCGGGGTTTGTTTCCTTGTGCCCTGGCACAGTTTTTTCGTCCCTGGAAGTGTCTCTGGCCGGGCTGGAGCGCCTTGGGATAGTGGGAGGTGTCCCTGCCTGTCCCAGCTCTGTCCTGATCCATTCCCTTGGTGCATCCTGATTATTTTCCTGGTTTTTTCTCCCTTCAAGGGACTGCCAGGTGCTGAACATGATGCTGAGGAAATTCAAATTCCCCTCTGTGGCTCTGCATTCCATGATGAAGCAGGTGAGGGATGCACAGCCCTGGCAGGTGGCTGCTTCCAGGTGGATCCCACGCCCCTCACACGGAATTTTCTCCTCACAGAAACAGAGATTTGCAGCTTTGGCCAAGTTCAAGTCCAGCATCTTCAAGATCCTCATCGCCACTGATGTCGCTGCCAGGTAAAACAAAAGTGCTCACACCTGGATTTGTTCACCAGAACCGGTTTAGGCTGAGTTTAGCAAGAGCAGACCCTCAAATCCCCCATTTTTGGGTGGGACAGGGCTGTTCCCAGCCTCTCTGAGCTGTGGTTTGCAGCCTGTGGGTGCTGCAGCTCTGCCCAGGGAGGGCTTGGAGGTTCCTGTGGGGCTCCCTGGGGCTGCCAGGGAGCAGCTCCGAGGGGACAGGGAATTGTTTAACTCTGTGAGGAAGGAGTTTGTCCTCCAATCAGCCAGTACAGACTCTATCCATGAGGATCTGGGGCTCCTGGAGGAAGCAGGAATTAAACTGAGATCCCTGGGATGGTGGAGGTGTCCCTGCCCAAGGCAGGGCATGGAGCTGGATGGGCTTTAAGGCCCCTTCCACCCCAAACCATTCTGGCATTTTACAATCCTACGACATTAAAGCTGTTTTTCAACATCTGGGTGGGTTTTTTTTTTTCCCCTCCCTGCATTCCAGAGGTTTGGACATTCCTGCAGTCCAGGTCGTCATCAACCACAACACCCCCGGGCTGCCCAAGATCTACATCCACCGCGTGGGGCGGACGGCGCGCGCGGGTGAGCGCGGCCACCACGGCTGCTCCGGGGGGCCACGGGGATCCAGCGAGGGGCTGGGCCCTGCATGGGTGTCCCAGGAGTGTCCTCAGATCCCCTGGGATCACTGGGATCCCGCCCTGGGATGCGTTAGGATGGATCACGCTGACGTGGAGCCGTGCTGATAATTAATGGGATTTCAGAGCAAAAAGACCCCTCTGAGCACTCCAGGGTGGCTCCCGGGGATGGATGGGTTTGGAATGGCTTGGATTCATCCCTGTCTGCCTGCCAGGATTGCCCCATCCCTGTTTTTCCCCCGTTCCAGGGAGGAAGGGCATGGCCATCACGCTGGTGACGCAGTACGACATCCACCTGGTGCACGCCATCGAGGAGGAGATCAGTGAGTGGGGCTCTGTTCCACTGCCAGGAGGTTCCTTTTCCACATGTGCCAAAGGCTTGGGAAAGAGCAGGAGCAGCTGAATCCCTGATTTCAGCTCCTGGGGATGTCAGGCAGGACCTTGTTTGTTTTCCTGCTGGTTTTAGTGGAGGAGAAGTCGCGTGGAGCTGCTCTTTGTTAAAGCAGCTGCTTCTTCAAAAAGCCCAGGTTGCTCCAGGTTCAGATTCCCTATTTTTTTTTTGGGAAATGAACCAAATAATGCAACATTTTGTGCTGTGGGGAATTGCAGGCAGAGGGGAGGATTTAATCCCTTGGAGGCTGAGGAAGTCAATGATCACAGCGTGTACCAATCTAACATTTAACAGTAGAACATAATTCCACTGATAATTCCAGGGACTGCACTGGGATTTTTTTTTCCCTTGGGGATTGGGATTTTGTAACCCTCTCAATGCCTCCCCCTGGTTTAGAGCTGAAGCTGAAGGAGTTCTCCGTGGAGGAGCAGCTTGTGCTGGACATCCTGACCCAAGTGAACGTCACCAGGAGGGAGTGTGAAATCGTGAGTGTGTTCCCTGGAAATCCTGGGAAAAATTCCTGCAGAATTCCTCCCTGGGATGCGTGGGGGAGGCTCGGTTTGCTTCTCTCCTCGTGGTTTGCTCTGTTTTTTCACAGTTTTTCAGGGTTTTTTGCTGCTGAGGGTTGAGGTTTCTGCAGCCCCGAAGTTTCCAGCACACTGAGCTGCTGCTGCGCTGCTCTTCCCATTCCCGACTGCTCTGCTGCTTTTTCCCTTTTCCAGGAGCTGGAGGGGATGGATTTTGATGAGAAGAAAGAAATCAATAAGAGGAAACAGATGATCCTTGAAGGGAAGGTGAGAGCTGCTGCTTTATGAACTCTTAAAAGCTGATAAAGTGTGGGAAAGGGAAGGACAGTCCCTCCCTCCCTGCTGGGCTCACTCCCCTTCTAGGTGGGGAAGGTTTATTTAAAATAATCCTAAAATAAATATTAGGGTATTAAAAATATTAAATATTAGGATATTAAAATATTAAATATTAGGATATTAAAAATATTAAATATTATGATGCTAAAAATGCTCTGGGGAAAAGGGAGAAGGGTCTGAATTTTGGAACCTCAGTCCTGGGCACTTGGGAAAGGCCAAGGGGTTGTCCTGGGCGTGTCCCCAGTATGCTGGGCGTGTCCCCAGTGTCCTGGGCGTGTCCCCAGTGTGCTGGGCGTGTCCCCAGTGTCCTGGGTGTGTCCCCAGTGTCCTGGGCGTGTCCCCAGTGTGCTGGGCGTGTCCCCAATGTCCTGGGTGTGTCCCCAGTGTGCTGGGCGTGTCCCCAGTGTCCTGGGCCTGTCCCCAGTGTCCTGGGCCTGTCCCCGCTGTCCTGGGCCTGTCCCCAGTGTCCTGGGCGTGTCCCCACTGTCCTGGGCGTGTCCCCACTGTCCTGGGCATGTCCCCAGTGTCCTGGGCCTGTCCCCAATGTCCTGGCATTTGCCCCTGCAGGACCCAGACCTGGAGGCCAAAAGGAAAGCAGAGCTGGCCAAGATCAAGAAGAAAAACAAGGAGTGTCGGGAGAAGGTGCAGCAGACCCTGGAGAGGAAGAAGCAGCTGCAGCTGAAGAGGAAATTGCAGAAGAGGATGGAGAGGAGAAAGAGGAAGATGGAGAAGGAGAAGGAGGAGCAGTGACGTCCCTGGGCCTGGCCTGGACTGCCCTGCTTTGGGAATATTGGGATTTAACACTTTAATATGAACATTCCTGACCTGAAGTCGGTGTTGGGGAGAAGGGAAGAATCCCAGAATCCCGGGATGGTTTGGGTTGGAAGGACCTTAAACCTCATCCAGTTCCACCCAGGTTGCCCCAAGCTCCATCCAACCCTGCCTTGGACACTTCCAGGGATTCCCAGCTTCTCTGGGAATCCATCCCAGCCTCACAGGGAAGGGTTTTTCCCCCCTGGAGCTGGGGCCATTCCTGGCAGGCTGGGTCGGTCTCCTGGAGAATTCCTCTCACGAGGATCTTTCCTTCCTGGAGCAAAGGAGAGGCCAGGCCTGGGTTGCTGCTGGGATAAAGCTCCCCTGTCCCTGCCCCTTCCGAGGGCTGTGGTTGCCACTCACACTTGTTTGGATCAACGGATTCTCCCCTGAGCCAGAGTCTAAAAATACTGGGACAAGCTGAGCTCAGCATCTGTCCGTGCCAGAGCCCCGAGTTTTCCAAGGGGAAAATTCCTGGAACGCAGGGGGAGGTTGTGTCAGAGCTGATCTGGGACTTTGGGAATAACCCTGCTTTTGGAATAATCCTTGTACGTTTAAGGTTTGGAGACAGGGCCCTGTTTTCCTGGATTTCCAAGATCATTCCTGCACAGAAGAGCCCCAGGAGCAGGATTCCTTTGTTCCTTGTTCCACCCAGAGAAACCAGAGTGGGATTTGGGGCCTCCCTGGGTGTGTTTGGAACAGGGTTAGGCTGGGGAGGGCTGAGCAATCCTAAAATCCAGTTCTGTTTTCCCCTCTGGAGACAAAAAAAATCCCAGATTTTGGCCAGCCCTGTCCCAGCTTTGATCCTCAGTGCCTTTTCTCTGACTGGAACTCTGTTATTTCTGTCCTGTACAAAAACAGTGGCTGTGGCCCGTGCCCAAATAAATATTTATTGCCACACGTGCCTGGAAACTGGAATTTTTTGGGGAATTGGGGAATTATGGGGCCTTTGGGGTGGGGAGCAGCACTTGTGTGGAGAGAAAACGGGGTTTGGGTAAAGACTGAGCATTTTGGGGGTGTTTTATCCCTCAGGCAGCCTGAGCCCAGCTCCTTCCCTGTGGTGCCTTTTCCCTGATTTCCCTCAGGGATCCATCCGGGTGTTCCAGGGCTGGGAGGGGTTTAGGTCCATTCCTGGTGTCCTCAGGGTGGGTTTGGAGCTGCTGGGAGCTGCTCCTTTGTCCTGAGTGCCCTCCAGGAAGGAAAAGCCTTCCCTGCCCTGCCTGGGAGCAGCTGCAGCAGCGGTTTGGAGCAGGCTGATGCTGTTGGAATACTAAATCCTACAGCCTTGGAATGCTGATTTGGGGAGTTGGGTGAGGATTAAAAGGCACCTTCCCCGAGCCAGGCTGCTCCCTGGGAGTGTCACTCGTGCAGCCGCTGCCACCCCTCTGTCTGAAGGCTCTGCCTCAGCCTGGCGGGGTTTCTCCCTCTCCTTCCCCCTGTGACACGCGGGGTTTGATCAGGGATCTTGTCTGGAAGATTTATTCCAAATTCCTTTTCATGCGGCGTTGTCTGAGCAGCCCGAGCTGGGAGGGAGGGTCCGTGCTGGAAATCAGAGCTTTGGGTGCTGCTGGGAGTGGCTGAGCAGGGAAAGAGGCTGCTCTGCTGGCTGGGATGGAGAAAAATCCCTTAAATTCCCAGATTGGGAGTTCCCTACCCTGTGCAGGAGCTGTGGACCACCCCCCCCCCTGCAGCCGCGGGTCTGGGGGGGTTCCTTGCATGGGTTGCCATGGAAACCCTTCCCAATTCAGCATCGCTGCCGCGGCTGCTCTCACCTGGACCGGGTGTGGCTGCTGAGGCTGGGCTGGGGTGCGGGGGGAGAGCCCTGGACCCTCCTCATCCTCCTCCAGTCCTTCCTCATCCTCCCAGTCCTTCACCCTCCTCATCCTCCTCCAATCCTGCACCCTCCTCATCCTCCCAATCCTGCACCCTCCTCATCCTCCCAGTCCTGGACCCTCCTCATCCTCCTCCAGTCCTTCCTCATCTTCCTCAGTCCTGCACCCTCCTCATCCTCCTCAGTCCTTCGCCCTCCTCATCCTCCCTCAGTTCTTCCTCCCGCCTTCCCAGGCAATTCCTGACAGGTCACGTGCCAAGACTGGCTTTTTTTTGGGTGCATTTAAGGCAATATTTGTCCGTTCCTGGAGCGTTCCCCCACCTCTGCCCCTCTCGTGGAAGAACAAACCCCTCCGAGGGGTCCTTCCCAGGAGTTTCCAGGGAGAAGGGAGCAGCTGGGACGCCCCTGGGTTAAATCCTGACCAATCCCCCGAACCTGCAGCTGTGCTGACCAGGGCCAGGGCCAGGCTGGTGACACTGCAGGGCCCTTCAGAGCTGGCACCTCCTTCACACCTGGGGTAAAAGCTCTGGATCTTTATGAGGAACATAAGCAGCTGCAATGAAAAAATTGGGGGAATTTTAGCGCCAGGTTCGGTGTCTCTCTGCTGCTGCCGCTTCACCGTGGGATGCTCTTTGCAAACACAAACTCCGCTGTTCCGAACGCCCTAAAAAGCTGATTTTTTCCCCCAGGAATGGCCTTTCCCCGCTGCCCGGGCTCCTCCCGGGGCAGCTCTGCCGGCAGATGGCAGCTGGGGAGCTCCGGACACCTCTCCGCTGGCTCCAGCCCGCGTTCACACGGAACTGCAGCTCAGGGCTGCTCGACCTCAACATTTTGGGGGCGAACGTGAAAATTTGGCTTCAGAAAGCCGGGAGGGGACGGGGCTGCCGCTGGCAGGAATCTCCTGGATCCTCTCCCTTGGGCTGCCCCCATCCCCTGCTCCTCCTCCCCGTTTGCTTGGGAAGCTGAGGGAGGTGGGGATGATGATGATGATGATGATGATGATGATGATGAGCGCGCGTTGTTTTCCCTAATCCACAAACAATCCCCTAATCGCCACGATAATTACAAATCGCTCTGGCACTGAGACGGCACTGGGATTTTTTTGGGGGCCGTTTTCCATTGAATTCCGTGTCCCTGGTGCGCACGGGAATGCTCGGGCAGGGTGTGCGTGTGTTCGGGGGGTGTTACACGCGCGGCCTGTGCTGCCCTGTGCGGTCAAGTGTAAACAGAGCATTTCTGCACTAAAAATAACCTCTCCTCTGAGGAAGGGAGCAGCTGATCCCCGCAGCCCAGATGCAGGAGCTCGGCAGGGTTAGGTCACCTATTTTTTTTTTTCATTAATGGCATTATTTAATTACAAATTCCCTTCAGTTTTATCCTCGGGAGCCTGGAAACAAAAGCGCCTCGCTGCTTTGCCTCCGTCAGGAGCTCGCTCTGATAAAAATTCAGATATCAAAGGCAGGCTGTTAAATAGCTTCGATGGGAGGCTGTCTTAACAACACAACAGCATCACCTGGGGCTTTCTGGGGAAGGGAAGGACTTTTACCTCTTATTTAAAACCACTCAGAGGACTCGGGCATTACCCAGCGTGGCCTGTGCCGACCTTTTCTCCTCTGGGCTCTCCAGGCACCTCGGAGATGGTGGTAATTAAAGTCCAGCAGGGCTTCAGGGAGGGTAATTCTGGCCTTTGTGGAGGAGGAGGAATCAAAGCCGGGCTGGCAGGGTTGGATTTGCATCTGGTGGCATCTCCCATTCCCATCTCCACCAAAACTCCGTTTCCTCTGGCTGGGCTGGGCAGCAGGACCTTGTTTTGGGGCTGGATCCTCCCTTTCTGCTCAGCTCAACGTTCTGTGGCCAGGGGAAGGCTCCAAGACGTTTTCTTTGCTCATCCCACTCTCCTGTGTGAATCATTTTGCCTTTATTAATGCTCTGGCTGGCTTTGCTGGGAATAATTAAGATCCTAATTTGCCGGAAGCGCGAGGCCTCTCCGGGCCCCCGTGGTCTCCCCCAGCCAGGAGGGTGCTGGGATGGAGCTGCTGACAGGAATTCCTGGTGGGAGACACAGAACTGCAGCTCTGCCACTTTCGGAAAGCACAGGATTTTCCCCTTTGGAAGCACAAAAATAACAAAGAAATCAGGGTGAGGGCTGGAGAGGGCAGGGTGGGGATGCGTCGGTGCCGCTGCTCTGAGACACAACCAAAAATCCTTTGGAAATGGATGGAATTGGTGGTGCCGCTGCTACAGCTCCTGTGGAGTTGGCTGAGGCCAGATTTGTGGGAACAGCTGGTGATAAATGGGATTTCATTAGTCTGGAAGGAGGGAAGGCTGCAGAGGAAAGGCCTCCCAGACCCATCCATCACAGGGCCTGGCAGGCCTCGAGGAAGGCCTTTGTGAACAAATGCTGAGCGCAGGACAGAGCTCATCAAAAAGCCACTTCCAGATTATTCTGGCAAAGGAAAAGGACGGCTCCAGCACCCCTGGGTGGTGGGGAGAGGCACAGGGAACGTGGCCACCTCTGTCCCCAGTGCCTGAGGGAGCTCAGGAGCACGGCCAGGGCTGGCACCGGCTCAGGGACAGCCCCAGAGCCTGCCAGGGCCAGGGAAGATCCCACAAAGCTTCCAGAGCTCAGGAAAAAGCAGCTCCGAGATTAATGAGGGGCCTGGCCTTGCTCCTGCTGCGTTTTGATCCCACAAGAGCCAAGGGCAGGAACGGGCACTGAACAGTGGGAGTGGGTGAGACAGGAACACCCAGAACAGGGGGCTGCACCTGCCCAGGTTGGGCTCTGAGTCCTGGGAAGAGGCAGAATCCTTGAGCAGGATCCCTGTGATCCATGAAGATCCCCCAATCCACAGTCTGAGCTTGGATTAGCTGCAGATTCCTTATTTTCTGACTCACTGCATGATTTATACACCTTCCTGCATGACTTTAGACTTCCTTGCATGACTTAGACCTCCTCACATGATTTTTAGACCTTCCCACATCATTTTTGGACCTTCTCACATCATTTTTGGACCTCACTGCACAACTTTTAGACCTTCCCACACTCAGCCCAGCCTCTCAGAGGGTCAGTTCTCTGCTGCAGGTCGAGGGGGAGTCCTCGGGGGTTGCTCTGAGGATACCAAACGCAGAAGGAACTGGCAGAAAAGCTGATTTTGTGCTGCAGTGCTGCCTGAGCTGGCTCAGAGCAGGTCCTGGGGCCACCAGCACGGAATTCCCTGGAGCTCCTGAGTGTGTTTCCCTCCTGGGAGTCCTGCTGGGATGTGCAGCAGCTTGATCAGGAGCTCCCTGCCTTGGGAAAGGTGACTCAGCCAGGTGTGGCAGCCACCAAGGAGCAAAGCACGGCTGGAATTTTGCTGCCAGAATTTAAGGATCCATTCCCAGCTCCACCTCAGCCACGGAAGAGAATCTGGTGGAGAACATGAGGAACTTTTTCCCGGGCTTTTTCCCTCCCAAATCCCACCCTCCTGCTTCCACAGCAGCGACAGAGATGCAAACCAAACACACCTTGCTTGGAGCTGATCTCTATTTCAAAAGAAGGTGCTCCTGGGAGGGAGAAAATATCCAACACTGGCATGGGGTGGGAAACAAATCCCGAAAAATTTTTTGCCACCCACTTCCTTCCTTCCCTTCTTAAATACCCTGGAACGAAATGTTACTACAGCAGCTCCAGCCCCAGACAGTTGTGAGAACACTTCATGCAACAGAAATGAAAATAAAGTAAAAACTAACCAAGGGAAAAAAAACCCCAAACCCAGAGGAGAAGAGCTCTTCCCTGGCTCCGCAGGTCTGGGAATTTCTGTGTTTCCCTGGGAAAGGGAAGGGCTTTGCCTGGCCACGGTCCAGCACAGAGTCAGCAGCAGCTCTCTCCCCACTCCAGCAGATTCCCGAGGTGCCAGACCCGGGTCCTGCCCTGACTCGCAGCTGAGTGTGGGAGCTGCGGGTTCCTCTGCGGCCACCAGGTGAGCGAGAGGAGAGGCAGGGCCTCTCCACAGGGAACATTCCCAGGATTTCTGCTGCCTTTGCCGAATTTATAGTGGCAAAGAGGACAAAAAAACAACCCCAAAACACATCCAAATCCATCAACACTCCTGTAAGGTTACAACTACAGCTACAGACGCTCCCACAGGCTCTGGGAATGACAGAGGTGAGGGACACAGTTCCAGCTTTCCACGGGCCTCCCTCAGGCCTTGCTCAATTCCAAAGGCTGGACAACATCTAGGAGAACTCCCAAACCTCTGGGATAACTCCCAAACTTCCCCCAGGCCCCTCAGGGCACCGGTCCCAGGGTGCTCCCAACACCTCCTGCTCTCCTTGAATCCAGCTGGGAGCCGTCCCTGCCACAAGGAGCAGGACACGGAGCAGGACACGGAGCAGGACATCCCTGAGGGCTGCTTCCCAATATAAAAGGGGAAAAAAAAAAAGAGAAAATAACCCAAGAGCAACTGTGACTTGCTCCATTTAATTTCAATTAACTGCAGCCCTCAGAGGCCAGGAGAGATGCCAGCCCAGCAGCTTGGTGGCCGTGCCCTGAGGGATGTCCCATTTCCCAAATTCACCGTCCCCAACCAAGCCTGTGCTCTGCTCAGCTCCAAGTTTTCACCAGCCATCAAATCCCACTGTGTTCAACTCAGCCAGGCTTTAAACCCTGCAGTTCTTCCTCTGGAGGAGCAGTGGGGACCTCGGGATGCTCCTGACAGTGCCCAGTGTGACTGGAGCCTGCTGGAAAGACAGGATTGGGGAAAAGGAGGAACTTGTCCTGGGTGCGCTAAACCCCTCCTCCCTCCCTCGGTGGGGGAAACAGGCAGCTGATTTGCAAAAGGCAAGTGGTTTCCTAAAAAACTACAGAAAAAAACCCCACCAAGGCGGCTCAGCCCCTTCCCCTTAGAAAATGTAAAAACCTGGGAGACACAGTGTGGCAGCAGGGAGGTGGGAAGGCAGCACGGGCACAGCTGCCATCTCTGGGCCATGCCACGGCCATGGCAGGGGCCAGAGAGGTCTGGCTGGGACTTCAGGTGCTCCCTGGAGAGGATTCGGGGGCTCAGGTGCTCCCTGGAGAGGATTCAGGAGCTCAGGTCCTCTCTGCCCTGCTCTGGGGGCTCGCTGGGCAGTGAGTGGCTGGTCTGGTGTCCACTCTGTCCAGGCAGCTGCTGGTGGGGTGGCAAATCCTGCCCGGACAGGCCTCGAGGTTGCCCTGTGACCACGGGAGCTCTCGGTGCCCAGTCCCAGCTGAGGCTGCCCCTGCTCCGAGGGGGCTGCTCCGGCTCCGCTGCTGCTGCTCAGTTGCTCTCCACCAGCTTGGCCAGTCCCTGCCTGAGCTCACTGAGCTCGAAGATCTTCACATCCATGATCTCGGCCACCCTGGCGACCTCGTTGTGCATCTTCTCCCTCTCGGCCAGGGTCTCTGCCAGGGTCTGCTCAGCCAGGTGAAGGCGCTGCTCCAGCTCTGCGTTCCGGGCCTCCAGCTCCTGACAGGAACAGCCAGCACTGAGGGGGCTGCTCAGAGCCCCTGATCTCCCCCAAGCAGCCCTGCTGCCACCCACACCCACCCCGTGTCCCCAGGGCTCCTTCCCTGAGGGATGTCCCTCTCCTGAGCCACCGTGTGTGAGCTCTGTCCCCACCCCCGGCTCTCCCCACGTGGATCCTCTCCAGGCCGGTGGGATTTGCCCTCTGGAGCTGCTCCTGCCATGGAAACCCACGTGAGGCTCTGGAGCTCCGAGATAAGCACGGGCAGTGCCCCAGAGAGGCACATCCTGCTCCAGCTGTGTCCCTGCCAGCCAGAGCTCTGCTCCAGCAGGAATTCAGGAATTCTGAGGGTGGAGGGTGACAGGACACCCCAAGCTCTGCCACAGTCCCCTGTCAGGGGCTGCTGGAAGCGCTCAAGGAGAGAACAGGAAGGCTGGGATTGCTGCTGGCTGCTCTCTGTGCCCTGTGTCACATCCCTGAGTGACACAGGGAGGGTGGCAGAAGGCAGAGACACAGGCAAGGAGCTGCTCCCAGCATCCAGAGGCGTGGCAGCCCTCTGGCATTCCCTCTGTGGCTCCAAGGAGAAGTGGGGATGGATCTGGGAGCTCAGGTGTCCCAGATGTGCCACCTTTACCTGCAGCTTCTGCAGCGTCTCCTCGCGCTCCCCCTCCGCCTCCCACCGGCCGCACTTCTGGCTCTTCAGCATCTGGATCTCCTGGAGCACAGGGAGGGAGAGCCTCGTGTCAGAGCCACCCCTCTGCCAGCAGGAACAGCTCCCAGCTCCCAGCTCCCAGCCAAGGCCTCTTCCCTCGCTCCAAGGAGCACAGAGCCACAGGCAGCTCCACATTTTCACACCTCCCTTCCTAAGCTGCGCCTGCTGTACCCTGGTGAAAGCCCCGGCACAGCTCTGCCCCAGCATTTCCCCTCCAGGCCTGGGGAGGGGGCAGAGATCTCCTCTGAGGATCAGGAACCCCAAAACACCTCCTTCCCTTCTTCAATCCCTGCTCTGTGGCTCCATCCCTGCACCAGGCCAGCAGCCAGCCCAGGGATGTGTAAATCAGAGAGATCCTCTCCACACCTCCCCTCCTCCACAGCCTCTGTAATTAAAACCCTGCTTTAAATCATTCATTCATTTAAATGCAGCGAAAGGGAGAAGCAATCACCACACCAGAGGCCAACTGCCACCGCAGATGGCTGAGAGGGGAAGGGGTAAGAGAGCTCTGCAGAGAGTCTGAGCCTCTCCACTCCAGGCTGGGGACGTGGGAATCATGTCCAGCACGTCCCAGCGCTTCCCTGTCCCTCGGCTTTGCTTCCTGGGGAGGGAAAAACGAGGGCCTGGAGCTCAGAGCAGCTCTGCTGACTGACAGGCTGCTGGTGATTGACAGGCTGGGGGGGTTATCACAGTCTCACCTCATCTTTAGCCTTGATCAGCAGCTCCAGCTCCTCCAGGGTTTGGCTCAGCTCTTCCTTGTTGTTCTCGCTGGAGGAATCGTGAGTCCCCTGCGACTCCAGCTCTGCCACCTGCAAGGGGAGGCTCCCTCAGAGCTGCAGGAATTTCCTGGCTCCTCATCACCCACTGCCGTTCTCTGCCATGTTTTGGCTTCCCTGGAAACCCACCTGAGTTCCCAGCAGCTCCCACTTGGGGCTGGAAGGAAAAAAATTCCTTCTGCTCTGCCTGGATCATGCCCAGAAACACTTTGTGGCTAAAAAACCCAGTTTAGAGACTCTGTCTGTGCTTTCTCCAGGAGTTTTGCACTTCAGCACAGCTGAACTGGCTGACACCAAGCACCTGAGCCTCCAGCCCAAAGATGCAGCTCCATTTACACCTCTGGGCAGAGATTTCCCAGGAAAAGGGAGTTGCTGCAGCTCAGCAGCTGAGCTGGAAGGGTTTGCCCAAGCGTACTCCCCAGCCCTGAAACATTCAGCTCGGGGGCTTGGATTATTCATGAGGAGGATTCATTTTTAAAGCTCATCACAAGGGCTGCAGCAGCTTTTGCTGGGGCCAGGCTCCCACTGGGGCTGCTCTGAGCTCTGCAAACACCTCCAGTGACAAGAGAGGGATCAGATCTCTCGCAACCAGACAGGGAGCAGATCCTGGTGTTCCCAGGAGCAGGACAGCACTGGATCCCTGTCCAGGGTGGCTGTGAGCTGCCAGGATCACAGGGTGGTGGCCAGAATCCACCAAAATGCTCTGATTTAGGGACAATAATTGAGATGCTTCACTGAGTTACAGTTTCTTCTGTGATTCTGCCACGGCTCCAGTGTTGTCCTCCACCCGAGACTCCCCAAATCCTCCTTCCCAGCTCTCAGCTGAGTGTGCACAGAGCAGGGGCAGGGGAAAGCCAGCCCGACCCAGACAGCCCCAGAACCACCCCCAGCCAGCCACACACCGAGGTCTCTGCTGCTCCTGCTGCAGAGCACAAGAATCTGTTCCAGGCACCAGCACTGGGAACCAGCACCAGGCACGGGGAATCCTGAGGGACGGATGTTTACTGCACACGCTGGCCACACCACAGCCATCGAGTGCAAACAGCTGTTAATTGCTCCAAATCCCTGCTGGCTCTTAAATGAGCCATCTCCAAGTGAAATGGCTCCGTGCCTCCTTCTCCAAGGCTCCGGAGGCCTTTCCCAGCCAAACCCCAGCTGTCCTAAAAAGCCTTTTCCGAGCACTCCAGGGCTCTGCCCTCCCAGCAAAGCCACCCGTGTGACTGTCACTCCCCTGCCCAGATCCACACAGTCGGGCTGTGACCTCCCTGCCACTCTGGAGGTCAAAGATCCCGTTATTCCAAGGGAACAAGGGCTTGTCTGTGCTGCGCGACACGGGTTTCATGATGTTGCAGCTCGGATCCGAGCTAATTATAGCAGCCAGAGCAATCTTCATCCTTTCTGTCAGCAGCCACAGATCGCCCTGATGCCTGGCTGGGGCAAACAGGCCTGAATCTTGCTGGAAGCTGGGAATTACTTCCAGAAAATCTGAAGGGAAGCTAAAATTCTGTGACTTTGCACTTTGGTTTCCTTCCTTTCCCCACAGGGACTCAGCACACGCTGCAGAGAGGAGCTCCCCAATCCCACAACCTCATTCCTTGACATGATTTCCCTGCCACTCTCGTGCAGCACCCTGGATTTGCTGGATTTGATGGCAAAAGGGGGTCAAGGGCAGCATTTGGGCTGGGGTTTCCCCCCGAGCTCACCCGCTGGCGCAGCGTTTCCGTCTCCTCCTGATACGCCGTCAGCTGCTTCTTCCACTGGTCCACGTTGGCGTTGGCCTCGTGCAGAGCAGCCACCAGCTTGTTGTTGTTGTCCTGGAGGCTGAAGAACTCAGCTTCCCACTGCACCTCGCTCACGGAGCTGGGGGAGAGAGCAGGAGAGGCTTAGGAGAGGCGTGGAGGCTTCTCCCCCCATTCCGAGTGCTCTTCTTCCACAGGTTTCTCTTCAACTTCCCAAATTTAAACACTTCCTCCAGCTCTGAATCTCCCCCTCTGTCCTTTATCCCTGGATAATACTGGGCTTTCAAACTTGAAGCTGCACAAACCACACTGAAGTTAATGGGGTGGGGGAGATCCAGGTACTCTAAAGGGGTTCTGCAACGTGGGATTGTGAATCCATTTCAAAAATCCACGTTAGAGCAGAGTTTGCTTTGAATAAAGCCCAGACTCAGGAGAAAGTAGCAAAAGACACTTTGCTTTTGATTTAAAAATACTCTTAAGTGTTCAGCTGGGAGCTTGACAGGAGCCACAGGGCAGAATCCAGCCCCAAGTCTTTTGAAGAGACAAAGAGAGGAAGCAGCAGGGACTTTGCTGGAATCATCAGGGGAATTAACACAAACGCAGCCCTGGGCCAGCTGGAAAAGTGTGAACATCTCCTGGTATCACAAACTACTGATCTGTAGATAACTGGCATCAACCCATCCCTGCTGCAGGCACAGAGCATCCTCCTTCCCACGCTGCCTGAGCAGCACATTTCCAAGCTGGAATAACTTCCTGCTGGGAAAGGGGGAAATGAATCCAGTGGACGGTTTGAGAAGCAGACACGGGGCATTACTCAGAGACCTAAAGGAGTAGAATTGCTCAGAATTATTTGGGGTGACAAAGCCATGCACCAAATCCTGCCAGAGCGGAGAGTCTGGGAGTCAGGAGCACTCGTGTGGCAGCCTCACCCTTCCGAGAGCATCTTCTTCAGCCTCTCCTTCTCCGTTGTTATCTCCACATCAGCACTCTGGCTCCGGAATAATTTATCCTCTCCTGGCCCATTGGAGCTGATGATGGGGCTGGGAAGTACCTGGGGGATGAAGGAGGGGTGGTCACCACCAGCAGTGAGGCCTGGACTGGCCCTGTGGCCACAAACCCAGCCTGGCTTCACGGGGTCAGTTCTCAGCCCCTGCACTCCTGGGACCAACCTGGATCCCTCCCAACTCAGGGAGAGCTGGGTTTGTCCACGTGACAGAGGTGACAAGAGGTGACAAATCCCCTCAGCCATGGCACAGGGGTGGCTCTGGGAGCTCTCTCTTGGACAGGGAGGTTGGTGCTTTGCTCTTCCAGCAGTGCCACGTCCTCCCTGTCTCTGTCTCTGTGCTGGGCTGGGGCAGTGATCCCAGTGCAGGAGGGGACAGATCCCAGTCCAGGAGACACCAGATCCCAGTGCAGGGGGGGACAGATCCCAGTGCAGGGGGGCACAGATCTCAGTGCAGGAGGGGACAGATCCCAGTCCAGGAGACACCAGATCCCAGTGCAGTGGCCTCACAGCTCACAGCCATCCCTCCCTCCTGCCGGGATACGGGGAATTCTCTGGCCCTCAGCTCCCCGAGAAATGCCATCGGTGTCACAGCCAGGCCCAGACCTCAGCTGCTCTAAGTGGCCTTTTCAGGGGTTTGCTGAATTCCTCAGAGGATTTTCTTGCTGGTTCTCAGAGCAGTGGGAAGATTTAAACTCCAAACACAGAGTTCAGTTCAGCTGGAATTCAGGCACCAGGTGACATTCTCAGGGAGAAAACTCTGTCATTGCTCAGGGGACTCTGGCACCCATTTTCCAAAGGTGTGGGAGAAGAAACAGCCTCTGCCCCTACAGTTTATCCTTCTCCATGGCTCCTGCTCCTGCACACTTCAGAAACTGAGGCAGGAAGGGGCAGAAGTTCCTCCTGTGGTGTTGTGAAGGTGGGAAGAGTTGAAGATGCTCCTCACTGTTGTGTCTCTTCCATTCTCCACAGGGTCACACCCTGGGATTGGGGCTGCTAAATGGGATGGGGATTGGCCCTAAAAGGTACCAGAGGACAGGGAAGAAATGCTATTCTGGGAATTCCCCAGCCCAGAAAATGTGAAGCATGAGAAAAGTAGTGCAGATGCAGAAAATGAGGGAGGCCTGATTTAATTTCAGGAGACAGATCCGCTCTGTGCTCACTTGCAAACAGACACACAATCAATTATTCAGAGATGAAACTCGTGTCTGGAGCTCTGCTAATGCACAGCCCAGGAATCAGCAGCTGGGACAGTGGCAGAAGGGATGGTGGGGAGGGCAGGAATGCGGGACAAGCTGTGCAAGCCCCCACGGCAGGGGACACCGCACGTGTCACTGTCACTGCAGGGCCCTGCCCCTGTCCAGGCGCTCCCATTCGGAGAGGAGCAGGCTGGGATGGGAACAGGGCTCAGTTTTAGCACTGCTGAGTCAAGGCAGGAGAACGAGCAGAGCCTTGGGCCAGGTCCCTGAGCTGTGCGTGACCTCCCCATCCTCCTCTGCCAGGTGCCACCTCAGCACAGGGGACAGGAGCGTGTCCTGCTGTGGCACCTGAGCAGCTCTGCCTGCTGCAAACAGGAGGACAGGGAGAATCTCTGCTCCCAGCCAGGGCAGCTGGGAGATGGAGGCTGCAGCTGGGAGATGGAGGCTGCAGCTGGGAGATGGAGGCTGCAGCTGGCCAGGAATCTGTCTCCAAAAGACTCCAAAAACTTTGTTTCTCCAAGGAGTAATCTACTCCCTTCTTTACCTGCCACCCATTAGGACAGGGCTTGGAGTGAGCCAACATTCAGGCAGATTTCCCCCAGTTTTGCACCCCACGTGACATTTCCAGTCTCTGCAGAGCCACCACCTCCCTCTTCTCCCTGCAGGCCAAGGTATTGTTCACACTCCCTCCTCCTCTGCTGCTGCCTTCCCATCTGTGCCCATCCCAGGGAACGCCGTGTCCTCCATCCCACTGCTCCCCTCCTGCTGCCAGGAGCTCTGGGGACAGCAGAGCCACCTCTGGAGCAAAACTCCTCAGGAGGGCACCTCCAGCACCAGCACGGAGCTGCTTCTCCACGGGGAAGAGCAGCACAGAGCTCCCCACAGCTCCCATTCCAGTTTAGCTGCGCAGGGAGATTGCCAGTGGAATGATGTGGGAATGAGCTGTGATGGGCTCCAGCTTTCTGGCTGAGAAGAATCTCCTGCAGCCTCAGAAAAGGCAGGAGAAAAACGATTGGAAATTGCAAAAACCACCAAATCAACAACAACAACAAAAAAATTCCAACCACCACCACCACGAGAAACACCCACACCCCCTGCATGGCTTTGTGAGATATGGAATGGGTTTGACAGTTTAACTGGCAAAGAGGGAGGAGTGGGAACCTTCCCAGGAGCTCCACTCAAGCACTAATTAATTAATTAATCTATTTTATGTGACCTCAGGGCCACTGGTGTCACCAGAACTGGTCCAGCCTGGCTGGCAATAAAGCTCTGGGAGAGAATGGGATGAGAGAAGAGGAAAGCACCACGGGGACCATTTTCTCCCCTTTTCCTCATCCCTCTTCCCTGTTCCCAAGCATTACCTGGTGGGAGGTGATGTTCAGGGCAGGATTGGTCAGCTCTGTTTTATCCTGGGACTTCTCCCTGGCCAAACGAGCTGCTTCCTTCACTTCCTGGAATTTCTCTGCAAACTGGAAGGGAGGGGAAAAGTCACTGTGGGGCTGTGCTGAAACGTGGGACAAGCAGAGCTGATGCCTGGCTTCCTCCTCTGTCTGCAGCTTCATTTAAAATGCTTTTTAATTCCTCTTAGAGAATAAAATTCAGGGAATAACCCCTGAATTTGGCACTCAGGGCTGCGGGTTCAGCTAAACAGCAACGACGGAAACAGGGCCTGCAGCCTCAGCTCCATTTGTGATGCTCAAAGCACTCTGCAAATGCCACTTTAAAGCTGTTTTTAGTATCTTTGCACCTCGAATTACACTTTAGCCCGGTGAGAGCAGCATTCCAGCAGGTCCCTATGGATTTTCTGCAGAGGCTGAGCTCCCCTGAGGGTTTTCAGAGGTTTCCCTGCAGCATTACCTGGGACAGGTGTTGCTCCGAGGCAAAGCCCAGCCCATACACAGTGTTGGCTCTGCTGTCAGCCCACTGCCCAAATTTCTGGGATGTCTTTGTGAAGGTCATGTTGGGGGTGATGGTGCTGTTGATGATTGCCTGTGGAGAGAGGCAGTGAGAGTCAGGAAAGCCCAGGCTGCTGCCCTGCTGTGGGACTGATCAGGGAATCAGGGAATGCTTTGGGTTGGAAGGGACCTTAAAGATCATCTCATTCCAACCTCCTGCCACGGCAGGGATGTCGCTCACTGGATCCTCATAATCCTTGAGAACTCTGGGAATGAGGGGTAGAAATCCCTGGCTTTTAATTTATAAAACAACAGTCCAGGTTTTTGGTGACCAAAAGTCTGACTACGTGACACGAATGAATCTTAATCATCTTTTCTACTGAAAAAGGAAAAAAAACCCTCAGTACCACCAGCTTCCTCCACTGCTGGAAAAGATGATGAGAGACAGTTTGTCTCTGGGGCCTCAACAACTTTCTGATGTTCTCCATTTTCGTGGCAAGAAGGGGAAAAATAAAAGGTTTAACCAGCACTCAGGACAAGCTATTACACAACCTTCTCTGCTGGGTAGGGGAGCAGCAAAATCAGCTGCCCGGAACACTCTCTGCCATCAGAGAGCTTCAGGAAGCAGCCAGGAAAATGCCCATCAGGAGCAGTTTAGGGAGAGTAAATCATCTTTTGTGGAGGTGACTTCACCTCTGAGCCTCTCTCAGCCTCTGTATTTTCACCGTGTCTGGGTTCAGCACGGCTGGTTCAGCACAGGATAAAAGCTCTCAGAAAACACTTCTGTGACAGCAGAGTGGGCAAGGAGGGGACAACATCAGACCCCGAGGCACCTTTTTGATCATCGGTGTCACCCAACGCACCTGAGCACGGGGGCAGGGACGTTTTACCTTCCACACCCTGCGGGAAGACACCGAAATGCCCGTGCTGAGAACTGCCTGATTTGACACCAAAACCACCCACACCAGGGCAGGTTTGGGCTGGGAAAAGCTGCTTTTGTGGGGGAAGAGCTGCTTTTGTGGGGGAGAAGCTGCTGTGTGATGCCAGCAGGGCGTGTGCCCTACCTTGGTGCCCCCCACGCTGATGATCCTGTACACGTTGCGGGTGGCATCGTAGAAGTAGGAGACGGTCAGGGCGTGTTTGCTGGCAGGGATCCAGTTCCTTTTGGTGGCAGGGTCGATCTGGAAAACATGGGCCCTGGTGCTGAAGATTGGCTGCTCCCTGCAGGACAGGAAAACAGGGATGTCAGGGCAGGGGGAAGCTGAGGAAAGGGGGAAGTGCAGCGATTTCCTGCCGCTCGTGTTGCACTCCTGCCATTCCCCTTCCCTTTATCCCAGACACTGCTCCTGCTGCTCCCCTTCCCTGTGTTCTTCCCAAGTCCAAATCAGCCCCTCAGGAGGCTCTGGGCAGGGAGCAGCAGCTCCCCACTGTCCCTGCTGGTGTCACCTCACACCCCTTTTATCACGATCCAAGCTCTCCGGCATTCCCGCGAGTTGTTTTTCCAAGAGTTCTGGGTTTCTCCCCCGAGCCCTCCACATCCCTGGCACTCCTCTAAATCCCAGTTTTAGAAGCTGGGGGAGAAGCTGGAATCATCTTTTGCTGATGCCTGAGCAAAGGAAAAGCCTGTGGCTGTTGTGCCTCCTGTCTGTCCCCACCATCCCGTGTGGTGACAGCAGCTCTCGCTTCCCAGCGACCTTGCGCTTGGAAAATCCCCTTGGCACAAAAACTGAGGGAGTTTCACCCCAGGCACAGGTTTGTACCTTCCTCTAGAGCTTGTCCTCTCCTCCACACTGGAGACAAGTCCTTGTACCCAAGGACAGGCAGAAAATTTCCAGGTAAAAACACAAAAAGACCCCCAAAATCTCATTTTTGGGGCACAGCTGATGGTCCCTCACAGCACAGCCATCGGGGCAGGGTTATGATCAGGGTTTAGATTATTCTTAGCCTGATTTGAAGCCTTCTTCCACCATCCCTCATCCCTGAGTGCTCAGCTCATGGCAGCTTCCCCAGGAACAGGATTTTAGGGCTGTTGTGTTAATTCTGTTTTGTAGGATACCTGCAGGGTGGAGCTGTAGGGGAATGGAGGGATGGAGGGATGGAGGGATGGATGGATGGATGGATGGATGGATGGATGGATGGATGGGTGGATGGAGGCAGGAATTGAGCACACAAAACTCCTTCCCCTCAGCTCTTCCTCCCCTGACTCACGCCTGGGAAGCACATCCTGCAGCCAGGGCTCACATCCCAGGATTAAAGCAAGTCCCCCCATGAATTCAAGGAAACTCTTCACCTCCCAAACGTGCAGCTGCTGCAGGCAAGCCCAGCACTGCTGGGATTTTGGAGCCAGGAATATCCGAGCTGAGCAGAGATGCTGCATCTCAGGGATCAGGATGTAACTGGAGCATTCCAGGGAAAGGAAGGAATGTTTTCCATGACACAACAGTCCAGCTGCACCAGGGCTTGGGGGATTCCTCTGACTCTGGTCAGATACACGGCACTGGCCACACTCAGCACCCAAACCCAGTGAAATCTGATGTGCTGGAACACCCCCAACCCCCCTGGCAGCTGCAAGGCACAGGCACAATCCTGCTTTGTGGAGCTCCCCAAAATCCAGACTCCTGTGTTCCCTTCCCATTCCAAGCGCTCCCAGCTGCCACGAACAGCCTGTCCCATCAATCCAAAAGCACCTGGTGCTTTCCAAACCCAGCTCCGAAAATTAGCAGGGAATATTTTATTTCCTTCCCACCTCCCAGTTCCCAGCCTTGTTCCCAGGTGCCAGCCCTGACTCAGATCTCTTGTGACAGCACGAGGGTCTCCACATCCTCTCTGCCTGGATTTTTGGAATGAGATTCAAATTTTCCAGGCTCCATTTTCACACGGATCATAACTTATCTTTGACACACGGGAAAAATTGGTGTTCCTGCCCCTAAACCCCCAAATGCTGGGCTCATTTTGGGAAGAACAGAGGCAGGACTTTACCGAGTTGTTGACATTTGTTAGTAAGGGCAGGAGGCTACAGGCCCGTGCAGTTAGTAGGTGTCCCCTCTCCAACAGCTCCTCCTCGGGTGTCTCTCAGCTGCTCTGAGGCTCCTTCCTGGTGCTGCCTCCACAGGGATTCATTCCCTAGCGATGGAAAAGTCCAGCTGTTATTCCCCACACGCGGCACAGACGCAACCAGGCACCTTTAGGGGCTCCGTCTGCCCCGAATATTCACAGAGTTTCTCGTTTGCAATGATTTCTCATCACTGAATAAGGTTTTTTCCCCTGTCATGGGAGATAATTGGGTGAGCCGTGCAACTGGAGTGAATCCCTTTGGCAGCAGGCGCCGGCTGTTGGGAGAAGGCCACGGAGGAGCCTGCAAGGCTCCAGCGTTTCCAGTCATGCCCACGTGATGCTGCTGCCTGATGGAAAACCCTCCTGGGACATCATTCCTTGGGCACAGCAGCTGTTCCTGGGCTCCTGTCCATCCAGGATCCTGTCCCTGTGCTCCCTGTCCATCCACGGGGCTGCACCCAAAGCCCTAAATGGGATGAGGTGGTGCCAAGCTGGGTGTCCCCAGCGTGCTCTGCTTGGGGACAGCACGGAGATGTTTGTGGTCCTTTTGCAGTGCAGGGGAAAAAGAGACTTTTTCCAAGGGCCTGGAGTACCAGGACACAGGGAATGGCTTCCCACTGCCACAGGGCAGGGTTACATGGGATATTGGGATGGAATTCTTCCCTGTGAGGGTGGGGAGGCCCTGGCACAGGGTGCCCAGAGCAGCTGTGGCTGCCCCTGGATCCCTGGCAGTGTCCAAGACTAGGCTGGAGCACCCTGGAACAGTGGAAGGTGTCCCTGCCCATGGCAGGGGGAGGAATGAGATAATTTTAAGGTCTTTCTAACCTAAACCATTCTGGGATTCTATGAAAGTCCTTGTTTGTTTGCTTGTTGGGTTTTTAAATCCATCAGACGACACAAATCGCACCCGGCTCGCACAAGAATTTCATTGTGCAGCTCCTGGCTGTGCTGCAAACCTGCCTTTCAATACTCACTGGTCTGACAAGGTTAAAGCAAACTCCCCAAAACAAGAGCTCACAGGAGCCTCCGTGGTGGAGCACAACAAAAAGCAGCCACAAAGAGCAGGCAGCAACGCAAACCCAGAGGGGAGAAAAGCCAGGAAGGCTGCAAATCGCAGGGCACACCTCTGAGAACTCACAGCTGGGGCGTTACATGGAAAATGCCTCTACCTTCAGAATCCACAACAGTTTGGGTTGGAAGGACCTTAAAGCCCATCCAGTCCCACCCCTGGGACACCTCCCACTGTTCCAGGTTGCTCCAGCCTGGTCTTGGACATTTCCAGGGATCCAGGGGCAGCCACAGCTTTTCTGGGAATTCCATCCCAGCCCCTCCCCACCCTTCCAGGGGAAGAACTTTTCCATCATCTCCAATCATCTCCAATCTCAACCAACTCCGTCCGTTCAGCAGTTTGACCGAGCAGAGTGGCTCGGGCAGGTGAGGACAGAGGGACAGGGCTGGATGTGCTGAGGGACATCCAGGAGGTGAGAGCCAGACCTGAGCTGCAGCAGCAGCTCTGCCTGAGGAGCACCCAGGCCAAGCTGCTGCCCTCCTGCTTCCCAAAACACTACAAAGCTTTTAAAAACAGCCCTGGGATTCAAACTGTCGTGTTCTGTCTCTCGTTACAGCCCTCCTGTCCCCTGCGCTTTAAGTGCACGCTGAATTCAGTCCCCGAAATGCTGACACTTCTTTTCCTGCTCCCAGCCGGGAGTCCCCACAACAATGCAGCCCCAGCAGCGAAAAGGGCACGTGTAAATAAAACCACTTACATCCCCCCAGGGCTGGCCTTCGCAGATAATTAAGGAGAACCAAAGCAAATGACTGAAAGGACAAAGATCTGGCTGAGACACAGACGTGTTCAGCGAGTGCCTGATGGCAACTGGAAGGGATCCAGGTCTCATCCCTGCCAGCGTTTGCTCCTAGCACAGGGGGGAAGGGCAAAATTCAATATCCCACGGCCCCTGAGAGCTTAAAAATTACTTGTCCCGGTGGATATCCACTGAGACTCCGGCAGCAGCAACAGCAAGGAAAAGAAGGGATGATTTAATTCATTTCCCTGTTCCTAAAGGTGTTCTTCACCTGGCTCCAGGTGCTGCCTGAGCAAAGACCCCAACGCCTCCTCTTTGGCCTCTTCTTGCAGGGGAGCTGAGGGAAGGTCGCAGGGAATGTTTGGGGAGGACAGAGGGATCCGGGGGATGGATCAATCGTTTCTGATTTGCTCCCTGCCCGGGGAGTCTGACTCAGTGGTCATTAGGAGAGGATGTAAAACTGCTCACTGCTCTCATTTCCACCTTGGTTCTCAGATGAGCTCCCTCTCCACGGCCTCCAAATTGATTTCTTCATGAATAGCTGCTTATTTCACCATTGCCACGAGAGCAAATCGTTATTTGTCCTCTTAATTTACGGTCTCGGCAGAGCAGCAATGGACTGAGCAGGGCAAAGGAGAGGGACCCGTCAGGTGAGGACACGGTGACACACGGCCAGGACCCTGGGGACAGCACCCCCTGTGCCAAGGAGGGACAGATGGCATCAATTCGGGCCCTGCACCAGCACCACGTTTCACCTCGAGGGGAACAGTGGGCACGAGAGGTGCCAGAGTCTGGAGAGGACTAAATCCAGCCCTGCCTGTGGAATCTGAACACAGATGTCACACGGGCTGTCCTTGAGTGTCCTGGCCCGAGGTGGGCTCTGCCCTCCCGTTCACATGGGCCTGTTCTGAGGGGGATCTGCTCAAATAACCCAGAGACAACGGCAGGGCCAGGGATGAGCCACCTCCTCCCGGAGAGGACACCCCAAAGAGTGGGAGCAGGGGCTGGAGGAGGTTCTGCCCCAGGTGAACCCCCAGATTTCTTCAAAAGGGAGGCAGAGAGAAGAAATCAGGGTTTTATCGTTTCCTTTAGATCTTTATTGCTCCACAGCTTCTACCCCGGGTGTGGGGAGGGGTCTCCTGACTGACAGCTGCCTTTGACTCACGCTTTGTCCTTGTTCTCCATTTTCTTGTGCAACCTGGAAGATTTTTCCCACTGAACTCCACTTCTTTGTTTGCTCTCGGTCATTCTCACCCCTCAGCCCTGTCTGCGGCCTCTGACACGGTCGTTTAGTAACTGAATTACTCACACAGCCGCCTCACCTGCCCCCACCCTGTGCTGCACAACCACGGAGCAGAAACCCGAGCTTTGCTGTGGAGGGAGAAGCTTTCGGAGCCATCGCTCCCCAAATTTGTGTCAGTGATTCTGTCCTGTTTTCAGCTGTGTGACAACAGGGCAGGATTGAGACCTGGACACGAGTTTTCAGAGAGATTTGGTGGGGGCCCAGAGAGATTTCAGAGAGATTTTGGGGAGCCCAAAGCACTCCAAGGGACACAAAAAGTGAACAGATTTGGGATAAAGTCTTTTACTACTTTTAAGGAACGTCCTGGGGAGGCTGAGCTCATTGACTGCACCTGCCTTGGTGCTCCTGGCTGGGGTTCAGCCAAGGGCATCTCTAGAAGTCCATGTGCTGCTCCCCGGCCTGCACCTCCTCTCACTCACTCACTGCAGCTTCTCTTTGCAGGGACATTCATTTCCCTGTCAGGGAAAGGCGCCTCCGTGCACTTGGATGCAGAGGATAATCACTTCAAACACTCTGCTCTGCGTGTTGGCACAGCCTGCGGTCCCCCTTCGCCTGAAAACCAGGAACTGCCTTGCAAGAAATCCCAAAGCAGCAGCTCAGCAGAGCCGTTTGTTCTCGGGGATCAGGGCAGAGCAAACTCAGCCCCAGGGCAGGGAAGGGGTTTGGTACCCTCCGGGGCACAGACAGCTTTTGGCACCGTGCAGCCACAAGGAGCAAACCCCAAAAAAGAGGGGCTGTTCTGATAAAGGCCCATTGCCAGCCACAGGAGAAGAGGAGGATCTGGTCCTTCTGGCTCTGCACAACTCCCTGACAGGAGGAGGCAGCCGGGGGGAACAGGACAAGGGGGAATGGCCTCAAGCTGTGCCAGGGGAGGGTCAGCTTGGACATCAGGGTGGTCAGGCCTTGGAAGGGGCCCCATTCCTGGAGGTGTCCAAGGAATTCCTGGACGTGGCCCTCACTGCTCTGGGTTGGTGACAAGGTGGGGATCGGGCACAGCTCGGACTCGAAGATCCTGGAGCTCTTTTCCAAGACCTCAACCATCCCGTGATTCTGTGTTCTCCCAGCTGCTGTGGTGGAGCTTCACTGCAACTCTCCCAAAGTCCTTTCCCTCTCCAGGTTTGGTTTCCTGGCTGGAGTCCCCAGGGCAGTTTGTGCAGGCACAGGGGACGTGAGAGCATGTGAGCAGGACAGAAATGTGCCTCAGCCCTGGCAGCCGGCCCACGGCCACGCTGAGTCAGCTGAGAGCCCTGGCTGGGGCCGGGCCAGGCTCTCCCTCCTCTCCCCAGCCCAGCCCTGAGGGAGAAACCCCCCAGCAGCACCAGCCAGGGTGGTTTTGAGGAGGGGTTTGTCAGGGTGGGTTTCAGACAGAGTCCCGCATTCCAAAAGGCAGAACTGGAGCACAGAGAGGGCCTGAGAACCCAACTCCTCCTGCTCCTCCTCCTCCTCCTCCAGGGCTGTCTGTCGTGGTTTCCTTTTATCTCCCCTCAGCAGCTTGAGGAGCTACTGACTGTCTGTCAGTGCTGTTGGGGGAAGTGGGGGCTAATGAGAGCCAATCCCCAGCTCCTTCCCTCTGCCTTTCTCCCCAAATTCCGACCCCTCCAGAGCCTCTGGACTCTGTGGGTGCAGGGCGTGCCTGGACAGTCCCTGTCCTAGTCCTGTGCAGGGCCTGGAGTTGGGCTTTGGTGATCCTTCCATCCCTTTCCATTCAGGATATTCCACGATTCCACCCCAGGACGCTGAACTGCAAAAGTACTTTGGGAACAAAGTTTGGGAGAGCGGATTCCCAGCCTTTGTCCCAATAATCGGGAAGGTTTTCAATCCTCTTCCCTCTCATTCTGTGCTGCACACTGTGACCTTGGGGGAAACGCAGGGACGCTGCCAGAGCCCAGATGGGGCTGGAGGAGGCCAGAGCTGTCCCCCACAGCCAGGCAGGGAGGGGCAGTGGTGCAGCTCCAGGAATAGGATCCTGCTGGGGGCTGCTTTCCCTCCCTCCCGCCTGCCCCGATTCCCAGGAGATTCCCCGGCAGGGCTTAGCACAGGAATGAGGAGCAGCTGCCTCCCAGGCTGTGCAGATAAAGGGAACCCTGGCTGAGCGTGTTGCTGTTGGATCAGCTCAGGGGACAGCCACGAGCAAGGTCAGGCACACAGAGGGGATGGAGGGCATTTAAACACTCAGATGTTGTGTTTGAGTTGAGGGATTGCTTTTTTTTGGGAAATCACCCCCATCTATGGAGCACCTTGGCTGCTCCTGGGCGTTCCACAACACTCCGTGATTCCTTTTCCTGGGACAACTCCTGCAGCAGCTCCTGCTTTGGGACACAAACACCACTGCCAGAAGTCTGTGCAGCAATTAAAAGTTAAAAAAAACCCAGCAGAGCCAGCCTGCAGCTCAGGAATTCTTTACACATCCCAGCAAATATGTCCAGGAATAATGAGAATCAGAGAAGTGGCGATCCAAGAACATTTCTCCATGTGTGTAACACGCTGTGCCTCTGCATTTCCACACAGAAGCACTTCCAGGCACAGATCCCTGCTCAGCTTCCCTGGGAAAAGTCCCCCAGACCTGCTGCTATTTTTGCCCTGTCCTTGCCAGAGCTCCAGGAGCACAACTCTGTGACAAGGACAGCTCCAAGTGCCTGTGTGGCAGAGGGCAGCGTAGCTAAGAGTGGCTGAATTAATTCGGGATAAACTCTTTACTGCTCAAATTAGAAGCCAGTAAGTTGCACCTCCCTGTATTTATATTTGACAATCCATCAGCACCTCCCCGTATTTATAATTTACAATACCAGCAGAAATGTGAGGACGTGGCCACTGAAGGCTCAGCTGGATGTAACTAAATTCACTTCCCTCAGGATCAGGTGTTATTTCCAACTGTCCCCTTCAATACCTACATTCCGTGGATACGATGAATCCACGGAGAATTCATCCTGGAAAACCAGAATATGACAAAGAAGTCTAACACGGAGGAATGAAAGCAGAATCCCTGCTTTAAAATAAGTTAACTAAAATCAGCTGCCTGAATGTGCTTTTAATCTCTTTTGTAGCCAGAGTTATGGAAATGCTGCTGGAAGCTGCTCAATATCCCTGTGGGACCACCAAACCCACACTTTAATCTCAGGAATTAAATGGAAATAAGGAATTTTGGGTGGAAGTGTCTGGCTTCACAATGGTTTTGCTGCTCCACCAGTGTAATTACAGACTGACGCCGCATCCCAACACTTTCCATGGAGCTGGAAACCCTCGGAAGAAATCCCACAGTTGCTGGGTGTGCCTGCAGGAGATCCAAGACGGATTCATCCACAAGTGCTAGTCCCGAGCTTTGGCCTTGTTAAACCTCTCCTGGCAGTTCTGGAAGTTTTACAGTAACTTTGCAGATCACAGGGAAAGTGACAGGAAAATAGGGACACTGTGATTTAACCTGGATCAGCACATCCTCTGCCAGCTTCAAAGGGTTTATGCCAGCCTCCCATTACTGTCACTTTTGATTCCTCACTTCTACCTTTTCTGCTTCTCAAATCTGTGTTTGACTGATTGTTTTATCTAGGTAGTCCAAAAGGAAAATTTTGAAAAAGGAAAACAAGCCCCCAGGAATGTTATTTATTTCTCTCGCCCTGCCAAACCCCACGTTTGGAGGGAATTATCTGACAGGATTCCTCCAGATCCATGGGGCTTTCAAACAGCCCCAAAGACTCGATTGCACAAGAAACTCACAACGTGTCAGGTCCTAAAAGTTCCGTGATTGAGACTTAGAACTGGGACATAAATTAAATACCAGACTAAGCTCCTATTTCCATGCCAAAATCCACTGCCACATCCATGCAGCATTATGACACTCTTGGAAAATCTGAGGGGGATCATGAACTAAATTATCAGGGAATTTCCAGCAGCTCTTTATCCAGACAGAAATGCAAACAGGATCCATTTTACTGAATGCCAGAGTCACAACAAACCGAACAAAATCCTTAATTTTTAACTTCTGGAAAAGTTTGTGGGCACAACCCCGGCTGCAGCCCTCCCAGTTTGGATTTCATACAACACACAGATCACCAGAGCCTTCCCTTGCACACAAGTTAATTTAAAGAAGTTGCAACAACTCGCAATTCCCCACTTCCTCACCCCTAAAATAAAAGGCAAGGCTAAACTTTCAAGCTAGCAACGTGGAAAAAAAACGCCATTTAACCCCTTCATTTCTTTCGCCGTTGCCTTAAAAACAGCTCAGCGGCCATGAATAACAAAAGCAGAGCAAGAATAACAAACCGCCGGTCTCACCCCATCCCCGCCGGGTATCGCTTCTCTCCCGTCCTTCCTCCAGCTGCCTGCGATCCTCCCCACGGCTTGATTTCTCTCTCCCCTTCCTCTTTCTTTCTGTCTTTCTCCGGATCCGGATGCTCTTTAAATTTCCTCCGGAATTTCACTTTGAAGCGTTGCTGCTCCGCGGGGCGAGCGGGGCAGGGCGGGACCGGCACCGGGACCCCCGCGCAGCCCGGGGCGCTCCGGCTCTGCCCCGGCGCTTCTCCGGCTGCGGCTCCCAGGCTCCCTCCTTCCCTTCAGCATGGGAGGGAGCGGCAGGATGAAGGTGGTGCCTCTCCAAGCCTTTTTTCTTTCCCAGACAAAGCGTCTCCCCGCGAGTTGCGCGTCCCCGCAGCCCCGGAGCGCCGCCGGCAGCCCGAGCTCTTTGTTCTGCGGCTCTGCCGGTCCCTACCCGCTCCCTCCCTGCTCCAGCCGCCCCATCCCGCTCACATTTCGCCGCTTCTTCTCCCGACTTTATTCCCGGCGCCGGGGCCGGCTCGGCGGCACCACCTGCCGGGCACAGCGGGGCTCGCTGGCACCGCGGTGGCACCGGAGTGGCACCGGGGCACCGATGGGCGCTGGCTGTCACCAACGCGGGGAATGGCTTCCCACTGCTGGGTGGGATATCGGGATGGAATTCCTCGCTGGGAGCCCTGGCATGGAATTCCCGGAGCAGCTGTGGCTGCCCCTGGATCCCTGGAAGTGTCCAAGGCCACTTGGGACACTGGTGGAAGGTGTCCCTGCCCATGGAACTGGATGGGCTTTGAGGTCCTTCCCAACCAAAACCATTCCACGATTCCATGAAAACACATTCTTGTAGTCGTAGTCCAGACTCAGGGATCGGCTGCTTTTTGCTGTTCCCTCCTTGATGAAGCCATTTATACGAGTGGAAAATTAATAATAAACCATGAATACATGGTTAGGAGATGGGAAAATGCCCTGGGAGAAGGGAGGCTGTGAGGGCCTGGGAGTGGAGGGAATCATTCTCCATCATCCCCTCAGGAGGTGCCACTGTGGCCAGAGGAGCTGATGCCACCCTCGGCTGCCATCAGTGGGCAGTAGCAAACCTTTTGTCTCTTTGGAACCTTCTGCACCCCCAAATCCTCTAATCCTTGGAATTCTCTGTGCCCTGGAACCCTCTGTTCCCCAAACCCCTCTAACCCCCGGATGGAATCCAGAATTCCATCCCAGCAGCATATCACGAGTGATAACACGAGTGATGGTAACACCACTGCTCACACTGTGCTTCCAGCCTTTCCCTTCCTCCCTGTTTTGTGAGCCAGGTGTCATCCCTGGTCTCTAGCGTCCCCTCCGGTGCTGCCCCCGTGTTTGGGGTGCTGCTGTGACCCCAAGGTGTGAGGTGACGCTCTGTGTGACACCAGGGCAGCAGATGCCAGCACAGAGGAGTTTTGGCACTGCCAGAGCTGAGCTGTGGGGAAGGGTTGTGTTTTCCTGGTTTATTGGTGGCCACACTCGGAAAAATCCTGGCAGGAGCATCCTCACAAGCTCCATGTCCTGTGTCCTTCCTGCAGCACGGCCACCAATGACAAAAGGACTCCAGCTGCACCACAAACCCCACTGAAAGTAGGGCACAGTATCTTTCATATCGACCTGTTAACTTATCCCAACTTCACTCAGGAGCTTTAATTATTTGACACATTTAAATTGGGGTAATTGGATCAGCAGGAACTGAACTAAAAGCGAGGAGCTGGCAGCCTTGTGAGGATTTTCTGAAATGGGGTTTGAGATTCCATCTGCACTTCCTGCCACTGTGGGAAGGGAGCGAGTGTCCCCAAAGAGGAGCAGGGCAATTTCCAGCGCTTCCCATGCTGGTTACCGGCAGCTGCATTAATTTCCAGGTAGTTTGCCTGTAGGGAGTGGGAATTTGGGTAAAGGAATCCTGTAAGGATCCAGGTTCAAGCCCAAAGGGTGAGTGAGGCAAGAGGAGCTCAGAGCTGGGTGCTGCAGTGCTGATGAAAGCACCGAAACTCAGCCAGCAGCTCCTGTGCCAGCAGCTCCTGATTTCCAGACACCAGTGGATAAAATTCCATTGTCCACACAGTGGCTTCACCTTCCTGGAAAAGCTGATTGTTCCCACTTTTACATCCCTCCATGGAAAATGCAAACATTGCTGTGAGTTACAGACCCAATAATCCACGAGTTTGCTTCCTGAAATTCAACACCTGGCTGAGAATCGGGGAATTGGAGGATCCTGGTGAGGCAGGAGGGATCCACAGGGATCAAGGCCAGCCCCTCACCTTCTTCCTGGGATATTTGCAGATAAAACATGAGAACCTGAGGTTATGAAGTGGAACAGAGAATTGTTTGATCCTGGGAGGAAAAGGAATCCTAAAAGAGACTCTGATCTCATGAAAGGTTGGGCTCAGTGATCCTGGAGGTCTTTTGCAACCTAAATTCTGGGACTTTTGTAAAGAAAAGCTTAATCCATTGATGTTTTCAGGGAGGAAAAACATCCTGGTTTCCAAACATTCCTGTTTAACCTGGAAGCAGCTGTCTTGCCACAGCTGGTACAGACTTCCACATGGAAAAATCCATTTCCAGGCAGGTTTCTCCTTCCACAGATATGAGAAAAGTGAGAAAAAAAATGAGCTGTTTGTGCCTAGAAAAGCATCAGCATTGTAGTTTATCCACACCTGGCAAGAGACAATGAGGCAGCACAGCCTCTATTTGTCCTGGGATTTTTCCTGACCAAGCACTCAGGGTATTTTCCAAAAAAGAAAAGGGAACACTAATTTGAAAATGAAGAGAAAAATGGCTCAGAAAAACTGCTGAACTTTCAGCTTTTTTCCTCAAACCAAAGGTCTGAATTGTGGCCACACCTCAGGAACAAATCCAGAGTTTTTAAGTTGATTCATGGCATTTCTGGACAGAGGGAGATGTGAAAAAGGTCACGTTAGGGAAAGAAACGTGTGGGAAATTATTTTGAGAGCCAAAATAAAGGGAAAGGAGAAGAAAACAGGGAAAACAGAGGTTGTGACAAAGCAGATCTGACACTGATGCTGCTCTGGCCAGTGACAAGTAATTTAACCTCCCCTGTAAAACCAGGATAGCAGCAGCCTCTGGGGGCACTGGGAGACTTAATTAGTTGCTTTAAACAGAAAGTCTGAAGGTGAAAGCACTAAATGCTGAGTATTATTAGCTGCTGAAGGATTAATTTCTGTAATTGGGCAAGCCCAGCATTACATAAGAGTGGATCAGTGTCCATTTTGGAAAGAAATTTGTACTCGTGGTTTGAGCATGTGAAAAAAAAGGCACCCAGAGAAGGAATTTTGCTTTTAAAAGCAGCAGCTGGTGACACATCTCAGTGGTTTTTTGAGTTTTTTCTGCTCCAGGAAGAGATAAAGGATCCTTGCAGAAGTTCCAAACCAACAAGAAAAAAGAGGATGAGAGGAAACCCAGCTTTAAATCAAGATCTTCTCTTTGGCTGCTGCCTCCTCAGGAGCTGGACTGCAAATCCCCATCTCCCACCTCATTATCCTGGGGCAGTAATAACATTTGTTTCTGCTTTTCTCAGGCAGAGAGGATCCCTGTGAGGAGGAATTCCTCCCCTTTGGAAAAAAAAACCTTCCATCCTCACATTAAATATCGCTGTTCCTCCGGCAGATTGCTCGGCTTGGAGTCTGCTCCCATTAAACTTCCAGAGGAAAACATCCCAGGTGCACTTTGTTCCCAAGGGCAAAGAGATTTTCTCCCATTATTTTCTGAAATTATGATTTTTTTCAAGTAAGAAAGCCGAGGATTTAAAGTTACAGAACCAAGTAAATTCAAATAAATTAAAAATTTAATTCAGACTTGACAAGATAAAGGGGGTAAAGACAAAAAAAACCCATTCCTAGGTGGGACCCTCTGGCTTTATTCCCACAGAATGATCACAGCACTGAAAGTTTTAAGACTTCCAGGTTTTAAGCTGATTTTGCCTCACGTGCAAACAAACAAACAAACAAACAAATAAACAAATTAATTAATTAATTCACCTTTGTGTGCCTCAGCTGCTGGATTGGTGACTGACAACACTTTGATGTCTGCACCTAATTAAAGCTAAATTAGACAAGACTAAAGACAAGTCTGACTTTAAAGGGGAGGTAAGAGACACAGCTTGTGTCACAAATAAAGCAATTTACCTTGTGGAGTCACAACATGAGAATTACCTGATCACACACCTGCAATTCTGCATTAAAATAATTAATTTCTCCATCCCTCTCGGAATAATAAATGTCATTTTTAGTGGCTGTTAAGAAAAAAACCCTCATTTTAAAGTGTACTGTTAAAAATATGTCATGCAGCCTAAAGCAGTGACAGATTTAATAGGATATTTCATATATTGTGTGATTTCTGCACTGTGGCTGTGGGAGGGGACACCAATAATTCCCCAAAATTATTATTTATCCACCCATTGGGAGTGAGAGTTTCATTTTCAGAGTTTTTATTCAGAGTTGGATCGAGAGGGTTAAAAGCATGAAGCAGTAACAGAGAAAACCCCATTTTTCCACAATAAAATGATGGGAGTTTCTCCCCTGATTTTTAATGAACATAAAAAGGTTTTTCAGGTAGATTTTGACACACGGAAAAAAAGAGGTTTTGTGCTTCTGTTTTAAACAAATACACAGTGGAAGGAGAATTATGAGGCATTTCCAGGCGATTTAAAAACCGAAAAGAACAACCTCAAACAATCCCTGAATTTGCAAATATTCTTATGTCAACTCTCCTTTGATATGGAAAGTTTCTAAAGGGAATCTTTTAATGTCCAACAAGCCAAAAACACTTACTCTGCCTGGGCTGGAAATATTAATAGTTCTGAATGCAAAAACTTCAAACAAAGCTGATGAATCCTTTTACTTTTTTTGAAGTCTCAGGGGGGAAAAAAACCCCAACCAAACCTGTGGAACAAAACACATAAAAATGTGCAGTAGTTTCTCCTAAAATAAAAGCATTACCTGTTCCTAGAAGCAGGGCATGGTAGGATTGTTTATTTAATGACTCTGATTGCTGCAATCCTGGTTTTTGAGCCTGCTCCCAACTGGATTTACAGAATTATCCATTAGAGGGGGATCTCTGACAAACTGCAAAACTTCAGGCAAGGCAGAAGAAGTTTGGTATCCCATCCTCCAGGCAAAGAAATCAATGCTTTAGAAATAAAACGTTAACAAATGTGGGTTAGAATTGCTTTTATGTTTCACCAAGGGATATAAAAAAGGTGCATTTCCTCATAAATATTCACTTATTTCCTCTTATCCATAGGTATTTCTTTGCTGATTATAACACAAATTATTTAATACAAATATTATAATACAAATTATTTACCAATATAAGTTTGATATTGGTAAAACACGAGCAAATTATTTGCTACCAAACAAACAAACAAAAAAAGGATAATCCAGAGGCTGGGTTTAATTAGAACAATTAAATTCGTATTTACAGCATCAGGATCTTTCCTGAAAAGATACCTCACACTAAAAATACTCCTCTGTTGCTATGAAGAAAATAAAACAAAGACATTCCTAAGAGGGTATTAAATGTGATTTTGTTGCAAATGAAGAAACCATCTCTGGAAATGTCCAAGGCCAGGATGGAGCAACCTGGGACGGTGGAAGGTGTCAGCGATTTCCCTTAGAGCTACAAAACCCACTGCAATCCAGGGCCTCGTGTATGTAATTATGACTAAACCGAACTCTTAAAACTTGCATTTGGAGGAGGTTTTGGTTGGTCCTTAACTGAAGACTTTGGCTCAGGAGCCAAAACCACTTTGTTTCAGATGATGTTTGCTCACGAATGTATTTTGGTATTTATCATTTTTATACTGAAGCGGTAAGAAAAACAAACGTGCATTAAAACACGCAAAGGAAGAGGCTGAAAGCCTTTTAAAAGCCTCTTAGCGTGTTAATACTCACGCGAGAAGCCTTTCTGCGCTCATTAACGAGATTTATTAACGTACATAATCCCGAATTTCGGAATTTCGGAAATTTTGGCAAACAATTCCCAACCCGCCCCTCAGAACGTTCCCCCCCCAACATGGCGGCGCCGCCTGAGGGGAGGGTGGGGGGGCGGCCGCGGGCACGCGATGGACGGGCACGTGGTGTCCGGCACGTGAGAGGAGCACGTGGCACAAGGCACGTGAGAGGAGCACGTGGTACAAGGCACGTGGCACAAGGCACGTGGCGCCGCCCGACGGGGCACGTGAGCAGTGCCCCCGGGGACACGGAGAGCGCGGGAAGGGCACCGGGACACGGGACAGGGACCCCAGAGGGCAAACAGGGACCCCAGAGGACAAACAGGGACCCCAGACAGGGACAGGGACCTCAGAGGGCAAACAGGGACCCCCGGGCAGGGACACGGACCCCAGAGGGCAAACAGAGACCCCAGACAGGGACAGGGACCCCAGAGGACAAACAGGGACCCCCGGACAGGGACAGGGACCCCAGACAGGGACCCCAGAGGGCAAACAGGGACCCCCGGACAGGGACAGGGACCCCGGGGCACAGAGGGAAAGGGACGATTTCCAAGGGCCTGGAGCGACAGGATGCAGGGAGTGGGTTTAATGGGATTTGGGAAGGGATTCCTCCCTGTGAGGGTGGTGAGGGGCTGGGCTGGAATTCCCAGAGAAGCCGCCCCATCCCTGGAAGTGTCCCAGGCCAGGCTGGAGCCACCTGGGATTGTGGAAAGTGTCCCCAGATGGGTTTTAAGGTCCCTTCCATCCCCCCATCCCCTGACTCCATGAAGCTGAAGAAAACACCAGAATTTCTTAAACAGCAGTAACTTTATTGCCCACAGAGAATGCAAACAGTTTCCAGCCTTGCTGCAATCCAGCAAGTCTCCTACTTAACAAGGTTCACAAAAGAAAAAAAAAAACCAACCCCAAAACTTATTTATTTCAGAAGGACCCTACTGTTCTTTTGAGCAAGTTCTCATTTTCGGGTGTTTTATTATTGCTCAAATCTACAGTCTGGTTGTAATTGGCCACTCAGATATGAGATATGCAGGGTTAAAAAAGTGATACAGTAATTTTTTTAGTTAGAAAATGTACCTGTTGTAGGGTAGAAAACAATCCCAAAGGAGAAATGTTTGGATTTCTGAGTGCAGACTTTCTTTGGGCACCATTGAACTTGAAAGCAGAGTGGGATATCAATAGAAAAAAAAGAAATACTGTACACAGATTTTGAGAAATAACATGGCCCTGACTAAATCTTCACACTAAAGATGCTGTAGTGTCTTCTAAAAAAAAATTACAAAAACAACCCAAAAAAAGACCCAAAATAAATAGGAAAAATTTATTTCACACCAAAGAAAAGCTCTGAAGGCTAAAAAAAAAACCAAAAAAACAACATCTCCATGAGTCCAACACCATTACTGCAAATACTGAATTACTGACTGTAGTTTTTAGGGCACCTCCCCCAAAATGGGGATCTCCTCATTTCTCTCCAACAACGAGAGAGAGCAAATGTCCCTTTCTTCTAGGGCCTTCCATAGCATCAATTTTTTCAAGGAAAAGGAGGAGAAAAGTGTGGCCAGGGCTCTGTGAAGCTTTTCCTGGCTGGCAGTGCCAAAGCAAAGCCAGGGATTGTCCCTTCATCCCTGGATTAGGAGGGTAAAGGTTGAACAAGGGTTAAATTTCAGCTCCCTAAAATTTCCCCCCCCCCCACCTCCTGCCATAAAAAAAAAAATTAAAAAAAAGAATTTGGATTGAAAGGCAACAGGAAACCACACAGGGATGGAAAAGAGAAAAGTTTTGCTGTTTCAAGCAAGGGAATCAGAGACAAAACTCGTTCCTGGGACATGGGGATAAAGGGGGAGCTCTGGGGCACAGTGACGCTGTGGGGGCGGGTTGGATGCACCAAAAAACACGTGGGAAAAGGAAAATCAGCCGTGGCTCAGTGGGTTCTCAACAGAGACATTCAGCAGCACGGAACAGAGGGAGCTCCCTTCCCTCAGCCACCCCGAAATCCTGCTCCACACTGACAGGACGCTGCAGGATCCCGACTCGGCCGCTCAGTGCCAAGGGAAAACCAAAAAAGATGCACATCTCTTACAAATGGCCAAACTCACAAGCAAAAAAAAAAAAAAAAAAAAAAAAATCATCACTGAAACCAGAAATCGTCCAGCTCTACATTTATTGCGGCTATCCAGAGATTTAACAATGCTACCAAAGGTTTACTTACACTAAAAGGGGAGGGGTGGGGCGGGGAAATGTTCGGTTTTTCTCGGAACATAAAGCCATTGCCACTAGCTCAGCACTGCTGCATCTGCACGGGACAGAAAGGAGCAAATTCTCTACGGGATTAATGGCAAAACCCAACCAAAAGACGGCAGACACACCACTGGAGTGAGTTAAAATGGTCACTGAAGCTTGCAGTCTTCATGGAAGAGAGCCTGGAACTAAAATAACAGAAAAAAAGAAAAAAGAAAAGAAGCTTTTAAACCTCCAGCAGGGCAAAGTGGCCGACAAACGTTTCATATTTACAAATATTGGCGAATTTGGCAGAGCTGCCTGCAAAAGGCAGGTCCAAAAACCACATTTGGGGGAGGTCGGAGTGGGCAAAGGAATTTCAGCACCAGCTCTGCTGTGAGCGAGGTTTGGCACAAGGAAAGGCAGGCCAGGCTCTGGCCAGCCAGGACAGGGGGTGCCCAGTGGTCACTCTGACCCTCAAGGCAGCATTAAAACTCAAAATTAGACTAAAACTCTGAACTGAACCATTTTCCTGGAGCAGCAGCGCTTTCCCCCGAGCCTGGGGAGCAGCAAATGCACCCCAAAAGGTGCCTGGTAAAGTCAAGGTTAAACCAGAGCTGGTGTGGCCTGAGAGGGGATTTAAACCCAGCCTGAAATTCCACTTCTGTCACAGAGAATCCTTCCAAAATTTAATGGGAAAGAAGAAGGGGAATTGTGCAAGGAAATAAAAATTGTGAACAGAAACACTGGGAAGCTTCAAAGAAAAGCCAGACCCAGCTGGGGGATAAATCAGAGGCCAGCACTGGTTCCAGTTATCCCAGTCCAGGCTGGGACTGGGAGATCTAATGGAAAAGCTCAGGTTTTCCTGATTAAGCCCAGGAGAGAAAGAGAAGCAGCGAAAAACACCCCAAAAATGGACTTAAACAGCTCAGCAGCCCTGCCAAGCACTGGGATTGATGCTCTTCCTGTGGTCCAAAACCTTTAAGGATTGCAACACTTCCAAGAAATTGGAGAAATGTCTCAAATGTCCTTAATCTGCCACCAAAACTTGTATTTATGGCCTTGGTGCTTCAGCTCCTTGCACTGTGAAGGTGAAGACATCTGATATCCATGGAAAACCCAGAATATTTTCCTGGACCTGCCATTTTTGGGGTTCCTGAGGGATTTTTGTGCCTCAAGGTAGCTCAAAGTGAGTGAGGAGGGAATTACCCAACGCCACGATTTTGTTTTCAAAGACAGGAAAGGAAAAAAAAAACCAAAAACAACTTTGCATTCATGAACTAAAAGTGGCTGCTACAAGCAAGGAAAATTTGTTGCTATGGATTGAAAACAGTTTTTAATGGAGAGAAGAGTTTAATTTTGCTCTTTGAGCACCAGGCAGGGGCAAGTTGGTAACTCAAGAACAATTTCCTTACAGATTTTTGGCTGCTGGTCAGAAAAAACTTGAAAAAGATCTCCAGTGAAGCAGGTTTGGAACATCCAAGTGAAGACCTGGGGCTGGGTTTGGACTGGAAATGGTGGAGGAAGCACTAAAAAGTGCAATATTTAAACTCTGTCCCCCTCAGCAAGTCAGGAAAAGATGAATGATCAGACCTTGGGTGGTAATTTTGGTTACCACTTTGAAATGTTCCAGGTCTTCAGAGCTGCTTCAAACACCTTTTGTTCATTAATTCAGGCTTCTCTTTCAGTAAACTCTGCCATATTCCCTTAAAAGCACAAGTTTTTTTTGTCTTATGCCTTGGGGTTGTTCACTCAGGGAACTTCTGCAAAGCAAATATTTAATAGGAATTATTCTCTGAACTGGTGATCGACTTCCAGCTGAATTCCAAGTGCTTTCTTCATCTGCAGGAACAGGAATTGCATCTGCCCACGGGGAAGGAAAGGAATCCCTCAAAAATTTCTTGGAGAAGAGCAAGAAACAAACCAAAAAACACCCTTGGAAATGAATTATTTGTCCTTTGCAACCAAAAACCTTCGGAGCTGAGGTTGTCAGGGAAGAGTTTGGTGTTGCCAGCCTGGGATGAGCTCAGCTGTTCATCCTACAAGACTCCAAAATAAACACAGCGGTGGAGGCTGAGAACTGGTGGATGGAGGGAAGGAAAAATGCAGGAGGAGATTGGAAGGTTTACCCCAACAGCAAAATGGATCTTAAAAACCTGAACTGCCTTGCAAAAGATGGGAATTGGAGAAGATTCTTGGCTGGAGAAAGGACCAGAACCAGGCTAAGCGCGGCTTTCAGGTCACTCATTCCATTTTCTTGGTGAGCAATCTCACCCCAAAAGAGATTTGGCCGAAGAGACAGAGGGGAAGAGGCACTTCTGCCACCAAAAGCAGCTGTTTGTTCCTCACAGGATGAGACCCTGCACCACACAGGGCCAACAGGAAGCTTGGCAAACAAACCAACCCCAAAACTGGAGTCCGCTACGAGAGCCCCGAGCGCTCGTCCCCTGCAGCAGCTTTGCACTGGCCCAGCCCCTGTGTGTCAACCCCAGAAAGAAGATTGGGGCTCACTCAGCACCTCCAGGCACTTCAGGGCACCTCAGGATTCTCAGAAACCAGAACAAAACTTGGTGGCAACAGCAGATAAATTGCTTGGAGAAGGAAGGTTTTTAACGTGGGGTTTAATTTTAGGCCCTGGCCGTGGCACCTACCTATTTACTTGCTCTTTTCTGCCTGTACATTTGTATCATTCTCTGACGGAAAACATCAAATGCATCTTCTTTATTCTCTTCCCCTGCAACACCCAAGCCCTCCCCTGCAGAGGTTGCACCCCTAGGGAGCAAAATTTGAGAGTTAGAAACACTCCGAGATGCCAAAAAAACCCCCAGCTTTTCCAACACGGCTCAGGTGGCACCAGTTCTGCACAAATTTGGTGCCTGGCACAGCAAATTATTTAAAATAATCCCCCACCTCCCACTCCCAAGTGCAAATTCCCAGCAGGAAAAAGGGATTTTGTGGATAAAATCGGGTGGCAGAGCAAGTTCTGGTATCAGTTTTAACTTTAGGCTTGGTCCTCTGCTGAGAAGATGCCCCAAGAAAACCTTGATTTTGTTATTTCAGAAATTAAGAGGCTTTGAGGAGTGAGCAGGAAAACACCACAGAGCTCTGGATAAAAGGGAATTTTATGGAGTGAAGAGAATAACCAATTATTAAATTCCATCATTTAATAAACCAATTAAAATGAGCAGGAACTGCCCCAAGGGTGTGAAGAGAGCACAGAAATCCCTGGAGAAGGAAAATTTCTATGAGTGTGGACTGGAAAGTTGTGGGGGAAAATGTCTATGAGTGTGGGCTCAGGGGGAAATTGATAAATAAATAAGATTTCTGCTCCTTTTTCAGGCAGGGGGATGAAGGAATCCATAAGGATTATTATCCATGAGGAATTATTATCCATTCTCCATGCTGGACTCTGGATACAGCAGCTTTAAACAACAAAATAAACATTTTTTTTCCTTTAAAAAATGTATTTTAAAAGCAAAACTTACCTCGTGGCAGCAACACTCACCTCTCCCCACGTGCAACAAACCACCAAATTAGAGAAACAAAAAAAAAATCAAATTATTGCCTAAACTTGCAACATTCCTGAATTTTCCTCGTGTTTGATGGAGCCACAGGGAGATCCTGGGGATAATCCTGTGGGATAAAAACCCTGCCAGGGTGGAACTGGAGCATCCCAAATGTTTCCAGCTGCCCTTACATACACTTGGACAGGTTCTCTGATGCCTCTGCCCCTCGTGCCCAGGCCGTGGCCCTCCTGCCAGCCCATCTTCTGCAGCATCTGGAACCCCACGTTCCTGGGGGTCAGTCTCTTGTGGGAAAATTCCAAATCTTTTGGTTTCTAGGGGAAAAAAAAGAGGGGGGAGGAAGGGGGAAAGCAGGGAAAAAAAACCAAAGGAGGGTTGTTAGGCAGGGAGGTGATTTATTAAAAATGGCTCAAATCCACCCCCAGACAGGTTTAAATTGAGTTTTGTTTGGATTTCTGGATCTAGAGAAGTATTTTCTTCTTCAGGAAAAAGGCACTCAGAGGGTAATTCCCTTAAAAATTCCTTTAAAAAATATTCCTTTAAAAAAAATCCTTTTAAAAAAAAAATCCTTTAAAAAATCCTTAAAAAAATTTCCTTTAAGAAAAGGAAATTCCTTTAACAAAATATTCCTTTTAAAAAAAATCCTTTAAAAAATTCCTTAAAAAAGGAAATTCCTTTAAAGAAATATCCCTTTTAAAAAAGGAAATTCCTTCACAAAAAAGATCAATTCCAGCTCCTCAAACTGTTTAATTGCATTGTTAAAATGGCAAATAGCACCCCTTTGTACTTTATATAGTTGGTTTTTTTTAAATAATAAATATTGAGTGATTTGCTGACTCAATCCCTGGTACAAACACAAGAGCAGTTAAATAAAACCTCACCAGTTTTGGAAAACCACAACATTGTTTTCCAAGCAGCAAAGCACCCAATTCTTTATTTTTTAAATAGAAAATTAACACCCAGCTTTGCAATAATCAAAAAAAAAAAAAGGTTTAATTTTGACACAAGTGGTTAAAATCTAAAAAAAGAAAGTTTAGAGGAGCCACAGCTTTAGTGCAGATGTTTTCCAGGACAAAGTTTCTTATTTTTAGTTTGATTTTGTGGCAGGAACACAAATTTTTTACCTTTTTCTTCTTTGTGACAGGGCAGCCCCGGGGTCTGTCATAAGCAATCCTGACAGGTTCATGCACTGCAAGGCAAATCAAAGACAAAATTCAGCTGGGAAGCAAAATTATTTTAGTAAAGAACTCCAAAACACAGCCAAAAAAACCTCCAAAAAGTGCATTTCAAGCCTAACTCAATGCCTGGACCTAAAACAGAACCAATAAGAAAAATCAGACCAATAAATAAGATCAGAATTTTAAAAAATTAAATATATACTCAGAGAATATTGGAAGATGTTTGATACAAACTTTGCTGTTAGCCCATAACACAAATTATTTATTCAGCTTCTCCTTTGCCACTTTAAAAACTTAAAGTGAATTTTGTGTTCAGTTTTGTATTAAATGCAATTTTTTAAAGCAACAAGCCACTTTAAAAATTTAAAGTGAATTTTGTGTTCAGTTTTGTATTAAATGCAATTTTTTAAAGCAACAACCAGCAACAAAGCACCTAAAAAAATCAGGATTTTTGTCCAAATTCTCTTTTGTTCCGGTATATAATGGAAATATTTGGATGCCCACTGACCTTTGGGTTCTTCTATGAGGCAGATCCTTTTGGAAGCAGGGATCATCCCAACTTTCAGGGACTTGCTGCTGATTCGTTTGCGGGGGAATCGGGCGCCGGGGGCCGGCGGCGGTGCCTGTGTCGACAGATTTGGTACAGCACCATCAGAGGGGCTGGAAAGCTGCATTTCACCTCCTGAAATTTCCTCTCCTGCTCTGGAAACCAGCTCTTCCTCTAGGTTTGCCACACTTCTACCTGCTGGCACGTCCTCCTCTTCCCCCTCCGTTTCTTCCAGAGGTTGGGAGGTTTCCTCCTCAAACTCAGCTTCCTCCTCGTTGTCTTCTTCCTCTTCTTCTTCTTCTTCCTCCTCCTCCTCCTCCTCTTCCTCTTCTGACATCTCCAGGCTTCTCTCTGCAGCTTTAGCACTTTCTCCAGCCTCAGCTGCCTCAGCACTGAAGTTGATGGAGGGGCACAACTCATAAACTTTCATTCTGTAGAACTTGAAAGCGGAGCTGTTTTGATCCTGGAGAAACCTGAGCCAACAGAAAACCCAAAAATCCAGGGAAAATAAGGTCAGGAAGAGATTTTCTTCAGCTGGAACGATGCAAGATGTTAGAAATAAATCTCTGGTTGATTTTTGAGTGGTCACTCCAGGTGTGTTTGGGGAGAACTGGAGGATTCCCTTCCTACAAACAGCGATGTTCCCCCTAAGCTGATGTTCAGCAGCACTTCCCAAACCCTGCTGGGAAGAATTAATTCAGTGGAATCATCTTGAAAATTCGCTTTTGTTTCAGGATTCAGGTTGATTATTAGGATCAAAAAGAAATAAATCTATGCATTTGGGAGAAGTGGGTTTGTTTTTTTTTTTCTGAGATATTTCAGATATTCACCATTAGTGGAGGTGCTGAAGACACCAGGGAGAATTGCCCCAAATCCTCTGTTCCTGAACACACTAAAAACAGAGATCTCAGCAAAAAAAATGAAAGGAAAAGGAAGCATTTTGGTGTTTGTGATGGGTTTCCAGAGGAAGGTGCAGGTACTCACCAGAGGTCGGGGTTATCTGCACTGTTGTCTATGCTGAACTGCTCGATTTCTGGTCCTACCTGAGCCACAAACTTGGCGAGTTTCTCTGCAGTTTCCATGGTTTTGGCATCCACTGCAAGGAACAAAATGTTCTGTTAGCTTCACCCAGAGCCTGGAAAGGTCAGTGCAAGCTGAGAACTAGCCACTTAATAAAGAAATAGTAAAAGAAATGATGGTTAGGATTTCCAGCAGAAATTCTTTTCACGGATAATTGGATTGCAGGAGAAACGTTTTTGCTTTAAAATTTCAAATCTAACCCCGAATCCTCACTCACCATCAGGAAACTGAGAGGCCAACGGTGGGAAAAGCTCTGGTGATGCTGATAAATCCTCAGGATCTGCTTTTCCCTCTGCTGGCACAGAAACCTCGGAGCTGGTGGCACCTTGGGAGGCCGAGGTGGCGTCGAGGGCAGGGCTCTGCTGGGACAGGCTGGAATCTGGCACGGAAATCTTTGCCTGCATTGAACCTGGAAGATGTTTGTCTTGGTGCTTCAGCACTGTCCCGGCTGACAGCACAGTCTGGGTGCCTGTGGTTGCTCTCCTCACCTTCCTCGCCCTGGTGCCACGGGGTGGGAGAATTCCAAGTTTTTTCCTCTTGAAAAGCCTCCTTTTAATGCTGGCGACTTTCCTGGCGTAGAGCATGGCCCGCAGGGACTCTGGGGCAGCTCCCTCCCCACCCACGGTCCTTCTCTGCACCTCTGACAGCCTCAGCCTGTAATATTTGTACTCCAGACTGTCCTCGTCAGACAGGAACCTGAGGAACACAGAAATGAAAGGAGAACTCAGCTGAAAATCTTAATTTTTCAAGCCAGGAAATCTCAGAGATCCAGCTTTTTTTTTTTTTTTTTTTTTCCCAGGTGTCTAGCGTGAGGCTGAGCAGGTTTTTCTGGGAATAACAAGTCTGGAGCAGCAAGGAAAAGTGTGCCAAGCAAATAAATAATGGAGGGGTTTGACATAAATCGTTTGGGTAATTAATCAGCTCACACACGGAGAGGTGCTGTCATACATTGGAGATGTCTCAGCTTCCCTTTTCCAACTTTTTTCGTGGAACTCTAAATCCTGTTACCTTGCTGGGTGTCTCCATCACCTGTATTTGCTCCTAAATGCAAATTGCTTTTAACACCTCGGATTTGGATCGACAAAGAGCCATTATTGGCACATCAAAAGGAGCGGGATCTCCTCCCCACAACACAAACACCAGGATCATTTCCAGGGACAGCAGGATAATTAACTCCAGGAAAACATTCTCCAAAAAAAAAAAAAAAGCTGATTAAATATACAATAGGCTTTGATCTTTTCCATTGAGTGAAACGCTGAACTTAATTACATCTACTCCAAATATCCCAGCCCCAGTTCCCACACACCCACCAATATTCGGGACAGTTCTTCTGAGCATTCCTGTCTTTGGCAGACAAAGTTCCTGACACGATGCTGGTCACCAGCTGCTCAATTGTGTCCACAACTTTCCTGTCAGCTCGTTGGGGGGCTGTGGGGAGAAATAAAAACCAATCAAATCCACTCGTTGTTTTATTCTCATCAGCAGAGTGACAAGATGCTGTATTTTTTATTTTTTCACAGGTTGATATTTGCAATTTTTCAAGGTATTATCAGCAAACAGAACCCCAGGGTGGCTGGGGTGGGAAGGGACATCTGGAGATCCCAAACTAATGAAACCATAAAAATCAAACACATCCTGCAAAGCATCTCCCAGCAGTTCCCTCCCTTTTACCTTTGGTGTCAGGGGAGGGAGCCTTGAGCTGCTCCGTGGATTCCGGCTCTGGTTTTTTCATCTGGATGGGGTATCCACTCTTCTCCAACCAAGCCTTCAAGTTCTCAATGTACTCCCTCCCAAACAGCGTCGAATCATCAAAATTGGGGAATAATGTCGGTGCTGGAGCCATCTCCTGGAGCCCCACAGCCTCCAGGATTTTCTCCTGCCTGAAAACAGAGGCCAGAGCAAAGGTCTGCCCCAGCAGGGCCAGGGATTTACGACAGAGGGACACGGTGGTCTCGAAAGCGTTGGCCATTTCTCTGGGATTGCCAAACCCATTGGTTTTAATGCTCAACTCATAGGCATTGCAGGCCATCAGCAGCGGGGTGACCCCCTTGAGGAGGCGGTCCTGGAGCCTCATGATGTATTTATCAAAAGGTTTGATGATCTCAAAGAAACAATTCTTGGTTTTCACAGCCCCCTTGTCCAGCAGCATGTTTAAAAACTCGTTGTCCACCTTGGGGGTTTTCAGGGCAGCGTGCTGTAAACTCTTGATGGTGAAGAAACAATAATCTCTGTGCTCTGGCCTCAGGGAGCACTTGAAGGAGGCCAACATTTTGGCACAGGTCTCAGTCTCCAGCTCGAAGAGGGCCCCGAAGAGCCGTGAGAACTCGGCGTCGTTTTTGATGGCGTGGAACCCGGCCCACTTGATGATTTCGATGCCGAAGGTGGAAAAAATGTCAGATTTATCCACCAGGTCGAAATTGAGGTTCCTGAACACGTGGGCCGGCTTTGGCAGCCTCAGGATGGGTCTCTGAGCTGCCAGAGGGCGTGGGGGCAGCTTGGGGTTGGGGCGCTGCTGGAGGGGCACCGGCCTCTGGTTGGGGCGTTCAGCAGCTTCCAGAGGCTGATCCAGAGGTTTGGGATCGAGGCCCGGCTGGGGCTTTTTCACGTTCCACTTCTTGAGGGGGGCTTTGACGTCTCCTTTGAACACTTTAGCTTTCACCATCCCCCTGGTGAGGCGCTTGCCCCTCAGGATCCTCCCCCTGCCGACGCCTCCCCTCCGCAGCGGGGGCCGGAATTCGCTGTCTGGCGCCCCAAACTCCACCTCGTATTCCTGGTTCTCCCCGCTGCCATATTCCTCTTCCATGAGCCCAGGTGACCTGAAATCCCCTAAAATATCCGAGGAGCTAAAATCAGGTTCGTGTGGCCCGCTGCCTTCCCAGGAATCCGAGGGGCCATAGTCCTGCTCGTGAGGTGCCAGGCCCCCATAGTCCCTCTCCCGCCCGTATTCCCGGTTTTGGTGTCCGTACTCCCGGTTGTGAGGAGCAGGGTGCCCGTATTCCCTGTTTTGGGCAGCTGCACGCCCGTATTCCCGGTTTTGGGAAGCGGGACGCCCGTAATCCCGGCCGAATTCCCGCTCCCGGGGCGTGGGGCGGCCGAATTGTTCGTGGAAATAATTTTCCTTGCGGAGCAGAGGGCTGGCGGGTCTGTAGGAAGGGCCGGGATAGTCTTCCCGGGGATAATCTTCCCTGGGATCCTCGCTCCAGTCCTCGTGCTGGGAGTTGTCGTGAGGGAACCTCCCGTCGTCGTGGAAGCTCTGGTTGTAGCGGGGCCGGGGCAGCGGCCTGGAGTGAGCTGGGGAAATAAAACCAGGAGGACATTTAGGGGCTGAAAAGAGTCAAAATACCGAAATTCCTGAAGGAAATCCACATATCTGACTTCAGGATATTCCCACATTCCAGTCCCTACAGAGACTGAGGAGCGCAAGTTCTCCTCTAAACCCCAGTTTTTCTTTGCTCATCACTTTCTCAGATCTTGATCTTCTACTGGGGTTCCTGAGACATAAAACCCATCAAAACACTGAACTTTCAGCTTCCCAGAATTAAAATTGTCAAAGACCTCCAAGATCATCAACTCCAAGCTTAGACCAATCCCCACCTTGTCACCCAGACCAGATTTCCCAGGAGGAATTCCGCAGTCGGACAGAAACTCCTATCTCCTACAAACTCAACCACAATTATCTAATTATTGCAGGAAATTCTAGTATTTCTCATTATCCAAGATCCCCGTTCCCCAGTCCCAGAAGTTCAATACAGAAAGTAAAGAATACTTGAAAAAAATTGAAGTATTTAATATAAATTATTTCTTCGGGGCTCATACAAGTCTAAAAATAACAGATTTCATTTTAAAGCTCTCCTATGAACGTCCATCCCTGCGAATGTGATCCAAGTGTTTTGCTGGACATTTTATATCTCAAATTCAGGAGGTAAAATAAATTTGGGGATCACGTTTTGTGTTACGTTCATGAGGTCTATGTCCTGCTTTGAGCTTTTTCTCCAAAAATAACACCAAACACAAAGACCCAAAGGCTTCCAGTGCACTCCTACATTTATTTAACTTATCAGCCATCAACAGAATTCCATCCTGCAGCAACGTCCCTGGAGACCTCGCTGAAATTGGACCCACTCTCTGATGCTGCCTGAACAGAATTCCTTTGTCTGAATTTCCATTTTTTCCCCCCCCCGCCTTAGAATTTGCACGGTGTCAGTCCTGCCCAGCTGTTCGCCTCTCCCATAAAAATGGATGTGGAAAAACACCAGCACAAGGCAAATAAATGGCAGGCGATGGAAGGCTGCTCCCGGAACAGCCGGCACATCCCCCGGCGCGTCCGTCATCCCGCTCTTCCCTACCTTTGAAATGATGGATGGTGTCCCCCGCGGCATCGCTCCGCTCCATGCGGTACCGTTTAACTTTGTCCTGCACCACGGCCTCGAACGTCTCCCGGGTGATCCTCCGAGAGGCCATTTTCCCCCCTGCAGCCGCCCCGCACAACGCGGCCCCCGCCCGGGGCACGGCCTGGCGCGGGCCCGGGGTCCCGCGGGGCGCCGAGCTCCCGCCGCGGCCTGAGGGGAGGCGCAGCCTGAGGGGAGCCTCACGCTTCCCCGCCGCCCCCCCGGCCGCTCACCGCCCCCCGCGCAGCGCCGGGAGGAGGAGCCGGAGCCGGAGCGGAGCCCGCGCCCGCCCCGCCCTCACCGAGGCGGCCCCGCCCGCCCCGGCCCCGCCGCCGCCGCCGCCTCCCGCCACACCGGGACCTCCCAGCGGGCCGCGGCCGGACACGCCCCCTCCGCCGGTAGCCACGCCCCTCCCGCCGGCCCCGGGACTCCCGGAGACCGCTGCTGGGCACGCCCCCTTCTAGGCCACGCCCCCGAGCCGGTCTAACCGCGCCTCCGCCCTCACAGCGGCCGCGCCTGGCCACGCCCCTCAGCCGTTCACCACGCCCCCAACCGCGGTTGGCCGCGCCCCCGGACAGGCGGATCCCGCCCCCTCCCGCCGCGCCTGCGCCGCGCGGAGCCGCCTCATCCGCTGCAGGCGGGCGGTGCTGGCGCAGCGCTGCGGGCGCGGGGCGGTGCTAACGGTGCGGGCGCGCTGGCGGTAAGCGGAGCGGGAGCGAGTGGAGCGGCCCGCGGCCTCCCGCTCTGGGGGCGGGGCGCTGGGGCAGCCGCTGCCCTGCGGGCGCACCTCGGCACGCGCCGCATACCGCGCGTGCGTGGGAGCGGCCGGGCGCGGAACGTTGCGCCTGCGCGCTGCGGCGCCCCGCGCTCTTTTTCGCTCGCCGTGAGGGCGAACGGCGCGAGTTTAGGCAGCGGCGCATGCGCGGAGGGGGCAGGGCCTGCGTACGGCAGCCGAGTGGGGCCGTCCCGCCCTCGCCTTTTGTCCGGCGGGGGCGGCCGGCGGGAGCCCAGGTGGGTCGTGAGGGGAAGCGGGGCCGCGGCTGCGCCCCGGAGCTCCCCCGGCACTGCCGCCTTCCTTCAGGGCCTTCTCCGCGTCGCTGGGAGCAGCGGGGTGGGATCCCGCAGGCTGGCGGGGCCTGCTGAGGGGGTGTGGGATGCGCCGGGGCCCGGGAGGAGCGGGGTAGGGGCGGGCTGAAGGGCCGGGACCGTGACGGGGCACGGTGCCCTCTGTGCCGCAGCGAGAGCCGTGTCACGGTGACAAATCCTGAAACGCCATCAAAATCCTGAAATGCTGCTGAAATATGTCCTTATCCTTCTTAATTGCCATATTTTTCCCGTTAAATAAAAATCCGGCCATGCCTTTGTATATTTTTCATTTAGAGTTCTGAGCTTTTGTTTTGAGGAAGAGCAACCCTCTTGCTTTGTTTCTGGTTGGCATTAGAAGGTTTTGCACTAAAAGTAGCTGTGGTCTCTCTCAACAGCAGGACACGGAGGTGCTTTCGTCCCATCCCGGGAAAATGGGGTCCAAACAGATCGCCCAAGAAACGTTTGACGATGCAGTGCAGGAGAACATCACCGAGTTCGAGATGGATCCAGAGGAGGCTGTGAGAGAAGCTGTGCAGCAGTTTGAGTCCCAAGGTATTGTACATGCAGCTGCTTTTGCAGCTCGGGTTGTTACAGGCTGAGGTTTTACAAATCCCAAGGTTTAAGCGAAAGCTGCAGGCAAAGATGGATCATCCAGCATTGGAAAGGAGCCTTTGTGAAGTGGAACAGAGACACCATTAATGCTGACCTGGTTTCGTGGATTAATTATGACTGGAAAACTGCTTAGAGGGAAACTGGAGGGCAAAATTTGGTCAGTGAAATTAAATTCTTTCTTTTTCCCCCTCAACTGACATCTAGCTTTGTTCCAGGATGAATTTGACCTTACACTCAGAATTTAACATTTCAGCATCTTTACAACAAGTTCATCTTTGTTCTCCGCGGCGAGCTTGGCCTGTTTTCCCTAGAACTGGAACTAATACTGTTTATTTGACTATAATGATCTTGGAACCGATATTAATCTTGGTTTTATTTCCCATTTTAGGTGTGGACCTGAGCAATATTGTGAAAGCTGTGCGACCTCCTGCCTCCGAGAATGGGCAGAGGCAAAAGCATCAAATCCTGCTGGTAGGAGCACAAATTGATGATGTCTCCTAAGGATCAGGGTTATATAATAATATAAGTACTAGGCCAACTTCTGCCTCTGTCCCATTTCTCTGGGAGCTCTTCAGGCAGTTAATCCCATTTATTCTTCGAACTGGGAATTATATAAAAATTCCAAGAGCTTCTTGGACTTTTCAGGGGAGGATCTGTGTAAGTGAGGTGGGGGTCAGGCTCTGCTCCAGGGACAGGACAAGAGGGAACGGCCTCAAACTGTGCCAGGGGAGGCTCAGGTGGGACATCAGGAGGAATTTCCTCATGGAAGGAGTGGTGAGGCCTTGGAAAGGGCTGCCCAGGGAGGTTTGAGGTGTCCAAGCAGTAATGACAGGATGTGGCACTCAGTGCTCTGGGCTGGTGACAAAGAGGGGATCAGTTCCCCTATCCCACGTTGCTCCAAGCCCCGTCCAACCTGGCCTTGGACACTTCCAGGGCTGGAACATGCTGGTGGGACCCAGTTCACCTGCTGCTGGTCAGACTGGTGCCCAGTGGAGGTGTAGCAGTGGCGGGAGAGGGAAGTCTCTGTCGCTCCAAGGGTTCTGTGCACGAAGCCCAAATGCTGCTCTTTAAGACAGCCATTACTCCCGTACCATCAAACTGATTTTAAACTTAAAACTATCACTAAAAATAAACAAGTTGCTCTTGTTCCTGCACAGTTCAGGTGCAAAACTAACCCTTGGTGTCTCCCTCAGACCCTGGATGCCCTGGGGAGCACCGTGGCCGAGTCGGACGTGGCGGAGCTGCCGGAGCAGCTCTCGGCCTTCGCGGCGCACTGCAAGGAGCAGCTGGCGTTCCGCTACCTGGCCGGCCAGAACGGGGCCTACCCCGTGGTGTTCTCTGCCTGCCAGCTGGCTTCAGGAGACAGGGATTTACTGCTCCAAGCCTTCTCCACCCTGTCTGCCTTGCTGGATGGGCAGCCAGACCTGCTGGACGCCGCCGGGCAGGAGCTGCTGCTGCAGACCCTGCGGGAGCAGCGGGAGGACGCGGAGATGACGCTGGCGGGGATCCGCTGTGTCCGGCACGCCTGCCTCAAACACGAGCAGAACAGGCAGGACTTTGTCAAGGGTGGGATCCTCCCTCTCCTCACTGGAGCCATTATCCAGCACGGGAACAGCGCTGACGTGGTCAGGACGGCGGCCTCGGCCCTCAGGATCATGACCTTTGACGATGACATCCGTGTGCCCTTTGGTCACGCCCACGACCATGCCAAGATGATTGTTTTGGAAAACGATGGGTTAAGAGTCCTCATTGAAGCTGCAAAAGGTAAAATTAACCCCGGGGCTGTTAATCCTCATCGGGAATCACCCAGGGTTTCTTCTCTTACTGTCTCGGGAATCACCTGTGATTTCTTCTCTCATTGTCTAACTTGAAGCTCCTCAGAGGTGATTCAGGAATTTGTCACTGAAATTCGGTTTAATTCTGTCGATGAAATGTGCCCTGAGAGAGCCAAAAAGTGCCACTGTGGTGCTGCTGATAACCTCAGGAGCAGTCCGATATCAGAGCTGTTTGTCGCTGTATTTAGGAAGTGTTTTACAGGTTTAGGGGCAGTTACTTCTGCCGAGTTGCTTCTTGCCAAGAAAACACGTTCTGACTCTGCCTAGAAACAGGTGCCATCTCCTGTTTTAATTTAAGAAGTTAAATATATTGTTTCCTACTTTATAGATTTAACAAATTCATTCTGCAGGACCCTCCCTGCCTGTAGTTACTCCATCCCTCCTCTCTCCTCCGCAGCGTTCACGGATAACTCCGGGGTTCTCAGTGAGCTCTGTGCCACCCTCTCTCGCCTCTCTGTCAGGAATGAATTCTGCCAAGAAATTGTGGACCTTGGGGGCTTAAATTTTATGGTGACTCTCCTGGCTGACTGCATGGATCACCCGGTGAGCAGTGGGAAGTGCTTTGGGAATGGGTTGGAGGGAACATCTCATTCTAAGGAATGAGGTTCATTTTAATGAGTGAGCCTTAGCCCGTGCGGTATTTTAGGTGCAATTAGGGTTGAAACCCCTCTGATCCCCATTTACAGCCACATAGGCAGAACTAAATGCTCTGCAGGTAAGGTTTGTGAGCTTATAGTTAAGTTACTCTTGGGTCTTCCACCCTCCAAGAGCAGAACTCTGCCTGCTCCCAGAAAAGCTGAATGGTTTTCCACCATTCCAACTGGAAGAGATTCAGGAGGCTGTAGATGCTCAAGTCCCAGAGGTTGATGTTTGATTCTTTGAGCTTCACTGATGGTCTGGCAAGAAATTTTCAGGGTCCCTTATGTGGCAAGAAAGTGACTGAGGGTAGAGTTGCTCTTTATAACTGATAACCACAAGCCTTGGCATGGAGTTGCTGGGGGATGTTCTGGTTGGCTTTCCAAAGTCTCCAACTCTCTCTGCTGCTTTTTGACCTGTTTTTTTCTCCATGGAGCAGGACGTGGTGAAGCAGGTGCTCAGTGCCATCCGTGCCGTGGCCGGGAATGACGACGTCAAAGACGCCATCGTGGATGCCGGGGGCACTGACCTCATCGTGCTGGCCATCAGCCACCACCTGGGCAATCCTCAGGTACCCTCCAGGGGCTTGGGAATTCCCTCTGGGATGGGGATGGGGCTCAGCTTGAGCTGCAGGATGTGCATTTGCAGCTGAGCAAGGTATAAACCTTGAATACTCAGTTGTAGATCGCATGCCTCTAAATATTTGTGTGAATTTAAGTTTTTCCACCATGTATTGTTTTATTTTTTCTTGTTCCTGAATCACACGGGTAGTGGAGACCGTGTTTTACACCTCTGGCATGCAGAACACAGAATCATGAAGGTTGGAAATACCTCTAAGATCATTATTCCAACCCTCCCCTTTGTTTACGTGCCAGAGCAGCAGGATGCCGCAGTGGGAGAAACTTCGAAACAATAAAAATAAATCCAAAACTGCCATAAAAGGAAACAAACCCCACTTTTATTTCCCTTAAAGCCACGTTTCCAGGCAGTGAGCGTGCTCCTCTCTGTGTTGCAGATCTGTGAGCAGGGCTGTGCAGCCCTGTGCATGCTGGCCCTGCGCAAGCCCGAGAACTGCAGCGTCATCATGGAGGGCGGTGGGGCCCTGGCAGCCCTGCAGGCCATGAAGGCTCACCCACGAGAGGTGGCTGTCCAGGTATGTCCCTCGCAGCACTTGGTGAGTCAGTCAGGACTGCCCTTGGCTCTGTTGTCTGTTCCTGTGGGATTTTTCCCTTTACTCATCAAATTCCAACAGGTTTTGAGGGTGTTGGGAAGGCAGTGACTCAGTGCAGCCCCCCCTACATTTGTCACCCTGATCTGCTCAGAGCAAAACTTAATTTAGGTTTCAAATCCAGCTGGATGCAGGTTCTTAAAACTGTGGAATGCCACACTCCTCTTCCCGGCATTCCTTTTCCTCCTCCTGGAAAGAGCAGAATGAGGATGGGCTCCTTCCAACCCAGCCAGTGCCATCTTTCTCCAGAATCAAATAAACCACCTGCATGGCAAGAAGTTTGCCCCTGGTTTCTCCTGCAGGTTTCAGCAGGTTCTGTGTTCACTTTTGTGCTTTCCAGAGTATTAAAATACCATAGAAAATATTTTCTGAAGGAGTAGTTTTGAGTTAAGTGCCTGGAACAGCATAGGAGGGGTGGGAAGGTGGGGCTGCTGCACTGGAGAATTCTCTCTTAGTGTTATTTAAAAATTAATTGGTATTGGCTGGTGCTGGATATTTGTACAGAGATTTGGTTGTCCAAAGTTCAACAGGGAATAACATCCATGGATCTCATTCTTCCAAGGAACAATTTGTTGCTCTCTGCAGCATCTCACATTTGAGTTTCTCAAGAAATACTCTTTAGCTGGAGTCAGATCTGCTTTGTGTGTGCCAAAATCTCCCATGGCTGTGTTTCCCTGAACCCCACTGACCCCTGTGCTTGCCCTGTGTCCCCAGAAACAGGCCTGCATGCTGATCCGCAACCTGGTGTCCCGGAGCCGGGACTTTTCCCAGCCCATCCTGGAGATGGGAGCCGAGAACCTGATCACGGAGGCTCGCGCGGCGCACAGGGACTGCGACGACGTGGCCAGGGCTGCCCTCAGGGACCTGGGCTGCAAAGTGGAGCTGCGGGAGCTGTGGACGGGCCAGAAGGGGAGCCTGGCTCAGTGAATCCTCATTCCACCGAGCAGGGAAGCTCCGAGGCGTCTCCGTCCCTCGAATCTTGTGGGAAAAGCGACTGGCATGGATCATTCCGCGCCGACGCCCAGCTGGAATATCCGAAGGAAATGCCTGGCTTGGGAGGCTGCAGGGAACTTTTTCTTGGGAGCTACGGCTGAAATGGCTTTCTGCATTCACAGGCTGCAAAATCAACTCTGTGTAGTGATCGTTCCCTGGGTCATCTAATGCCTGAAGATGATCTGCTCCCCCCTGTCATCCCTCGTGTGCAGGACGGGGCTGTTCCCACTGCTCTGATCCCCGCGGTGACAGCAGGAGTGGCTCTTTCCTGCCCGGAGTTTGGCACCGTGGCTGCTGGTTCCCATTTGTCCCTCTGCCCATGGAGCTGGTCACGGGCTGGATGAGGAGGAATCCCAGCATTTGTGAATGTGCTCTGTCCTGTTCCCTTGTTCTTTTACTGCTGACCCTACTCTGTGTTGCTGCTTTGTTTGGGATTTTTTTCCGCCAGCGTAACATTTTAAACAAAAAAAAGCAAAGTAAGGATTTGGGATAATGTGGCCCAAAGGAACCATTGGCATCCAGGAGGAAAGTTCATGTTCTCCCTCAGTGAGAGAAGCAGGGCAGGGACTGGGAGTGGGGGTGGGAATTCTAAAGTGGGGCCAAGCTGGCAGTGGTTCCACGCAGCAGGAAGCACTGGGAAGCCCAGGCTTTGTCACCTCTTAGCACTTCCGTGGATCCAGGAATGCTTTAATTGTAGTGAAGAGGCCAAGAACCTCGTGGACTGAGGCAAAACTGTGGACTTGGTGGGCAAAGCAGGCCCCTCAGAGAGGCTCTGAAGTCTCAGCTAAAGGCTTTTGCTGGGCCGTGTTGCCAGCCCTGCTCTGGTGCTGAGCCTTCCTCCTGCGCTGCCGCCGCTGTTTTTTGTGAGTGGATGTTTTTAATGTGATATTCTCTGTAGAAATGGTGACCTTATAAAACATACAAACGTTCCAGGGGTGGTCGGCTCTTTGTGGAGCCTTTCTGTGGCAGGAAAAGCGAGGTGGTGGAAATGGCCTCAGTGCTGAGAGCCCTGCTGCTGTCTGCCAGCAGATTGCAAAGGTCGGTGTGTGCTCCAAAGCTCCCTACCCCCGTGGGGGAGGAGAGGCTGCCTGGCTCCTCTCTGCCTGCTGCGGGAAGAGCTGGAGGGGTTTGTGCACTGCTCTGACCCGTGGCTGGGTGAAAGGGCCCTGTTCCTTCACGGCAAAGTGGACAAGAGCTGATGAAGAGATGCAGAGCTCCTACATTTTGGGGAGAACCTGATTGCTGGGGGCAGCGTGTTTGGTGCAGCCTGTGGCTCCCAGGCTTTGCCTTTCTGGGGGGTTTGGGATGGGGGAAAAGCAGCCCCAAGGCTGGGGGAGAATCACACAGAGGGTTCCCCGCAGGATTTAATTTCCTTCCCCTTTAACCAAGAGTTGCTGGAGCTGAGCTCCCGCCTCCAGTCCCTGGGGTTTGAGCCCTGAGGGGCCGCGGGGACCGGGCAGAGCCGCGGCCTGCAGGACACCGGGGGCGTGCTGGACAGCGGAGCCGGGCGGGATCTCTGGGCCCTCCCGGGTGGGATCGGGCGGGATTGTCGCTCCTCGAGCCGGGCACTCGCGGCTGTGGCCGGGCGGGCTCCCCGGCGGAGCTGTTGGGGATCCCCGGGCAGTCCCCGCCGGGCCCGGCCGCGCTCTCCGCACCGAGCGCTCCCCGCCCGCCCCGTGCCGCTACCGGCGCCCCGCCCCGTGCTTTTGCCCCACCCCATCCCTCTACCGATTGGTCGCTTCCGCTGTCAATCTTAACCGCGCAGCCAATCTTCGCGCACGGCCCTGCCCCCGCCGCGCCGATTGGCCGCGCCCCGGGGCGGGCCCCGCCTCCCGCGGCGCAGCGGGGGCGGCCTGGCGGCGGCGGACGCGGCCGGGGCGGACGCGGAGCGGAGCCGGTGAGTGCGGGACCGACCCGGACCGGCCCCGCCACGGGCGCTGACGCGGCCCCATCGCCGTGGCCGAGGCCCCGAGGCCCGGGCGGCGCTGCGCCGCTGTGGCGGAGTGAGGCGCCGAGTGACATTGCCGCGGCCTCCCGCGGAGTCACCCCGTGCCGGCCCGGTCCGCGGGGCTGTGGCGCGGCCGGTCCGGTTAGCCCGGGAGTTCGGTGCGGCGGCGGGACCCGCCGGGGGCCTGGCTGAGCTGCGGGGGAGCGGCGCCGGCCTTGGCCGCGCTCGCCCCGGGCTGCGGCACCGCGCGGGAGGCCCGGGCTGGCTGCGGGAGCGTGCGGGCTGCGCTCCCTGCCTGCCCTGCCCTGCCTGCGCTGCCTTCTTCCCTGCTTGTTTTCCCTGCCTTCTTCCCTGTCTTCTCTGCTTTCCCTGTCTGCTTTCCTTACCTGTTTTCCCTGTTTCCTTCCCATCTTCTCTGCCTGTTTTCCCTGCCTTTCCAGCCCCTGTTTTCCCCACTTTTCCTGCCTGCCCTGCTCCCACCTTGCCTGGTGTTTAAGCGACATCAGGTTGGAGCAGAAGAGAAAAAAACAGCTGAGAAAGGAGAGGCTGCAGTGAGGGTTGGTTTAATCACACCAACAACTTGTGGGTGAAGGGTTTTAAAAATAATCGTGGCACTGAGTGGCTGAAATACCAGGGCTGGATTCCAGGCCCCTCTGAGCATCTTTACGGAGCTCTGGATACTCAGCGTTTATTTTTGTGTCCCTCTGCAAGTCCAAATGATTGTTTAGGATCACAGACGATGAGGGAAGGGGGGGGGACTGGGGCTGTCCTGGGTGTTGGATTTCGGTAGGAATCCTCTGGCCCCGGTGGCTGCTCCAGACAAGGGAATTTGGGCCCTTGGCAACCCCGGGAGCTGCAAGAATTTCACTTTGTTTGCCCCGCAGCTGCTGCCCTGCCTTGCACAGGTCCCAGGTGTGTTTGGTGTGTCAAACTTGGCTTCAGGAGGTTGCTTAAAACTCAAACCACAGCCCTGAGTGTGTGATGGGCTTGGTACAGGTCAGACAGGTTTGCTATTAGGAAAAAAAAAACCTCAAGAACCAGTGATAATTTGGCTTTGAGTCACTTTGCTGCTACTTGGAGGAGTTTCATTCAGGTTTGTCCCTTTTCTGTGTGAAAATGATACCAATTCTTCACTCTGCAGCGCTGCCTGGGCTTTCCAGGGGATACAGAAGGATTCCTGGTGAAGGAATTCCTAGGGAAAGGATGTTCTGTTTAGCCTTGAGTGGAAAGGTGAACTGCAATGCAAACAGCTCCCTCAAGGTCGCCAAATAAATGAGGGTTGGAGGAGTTCTCTGCTTTAGTTGTGCTTTAAATCCACTTCTCGTTGTTGCTGCACGGTCAGAGATGAAGCTCTGGGTGCTGTGTTGGTGCTGTGAGGCCTGACTTACCAGAAAATAATCAAATTTAATGGAATCTGCGGCGTTGTGGCCGAGCAGAGGCGATGGTTAACTGTAAACCCTGCCGAAATTAATGCAGAGAGAGCAGCGGGGCGGGCAAGGCTCCAGGCTGGGTGGAAAGCGTTTCCCTGAGGAAATGGCACTTCCTTGGCACACTTGTGGCTCGTTCTGCTTCACCATGGAAGGTTTGAATTCTTCCTTTTCCTTTTTTCTTTTTTTTTTTCCAAAGGCAATTTAAACTGCTGGGGGGGGGAGGGTTGGAGCAGTTATTGTAATTATTCATTATGTGCTGAAGTAGTTCCTGGCAAAGTTGTATTGGCTGAGGGCTGCTTCTATTCCAAATAATCCCGTGGAAAAAAAAAATCCCTCTGTGCTGGGATTTGTCACTTTGGGGACCTCCTGTGTGGCTTTGGTGGCATCCAGGTCAGTGCATGCAGGACCTGCTGATGGGGAAAGCGTGAGTTTATGATATTTTATTGCTATTTCTTTAGGATATTTCCTCGGAGAAACAGTTTTTGAGCTTGGGGAGGGCTTGTGGGGTCGTTTTTCCTTCTCCTGAAGGACAGGAATTGTTCCCTGGCGCGTGGAGAGGCCTCTGCTCGAGGAGCTGTGCCCTCCCTGAGATAAAGCTGCTTTCTGTCTTGCAGATAAGAGCTGGTCTTTGGTTTGTGGCCGTGGCCAACGCAGCTGAGGTGTTCCCAGCAAAGCAGCTGAAGAATGGAGCTCTGTTTTCCCTTGCCAAGATTCCCTCTGTTCCTTCCCAGCTCCCTCCAGCGCGCTCGGAATAATCAGCTGCCTCTGGGAGCTGAGCTGTGGGGTTTAACCATTTCCCAGTGGCCCTAATTCAGGGCAGAGCCTCTAAAACCACGCCAGGAATTGGGATTTTTGGCCTCAGTTTTATTGGGAGGCCTGAGTTCCATCAGGGAGGGAGGCAGGAACAGCTTTTATTTGTATTTGACAGCAAAGGGAGCACATAAAAAACTTAAACTCTTCCAGATAGTGTAATTTAGGGATTCTTTTAGGCAATGATTCCTTCAGATAGACCTAACACTTCCTGGCCAGGCTTTGGAGGGATAAAGAGCCCTGGACTGTTCCCAGCTGATGTTTTGGGGTCGGACGTGTGCTCAGCGAGGTGGATGTGACTGGGGAGAGCTGGGGCCGCGGGGTTGATTTTTAACAGCTTAATCAAACTGGAAGGCAGAGAGGAACCTCGAGGGGGAGAGTTCATCCCGTTCTGAGCATTCCAGCCCTTTTTTTTTCCCGTGATTTCCCGGGCTGCTTTTGCTCCAAGGCTGCGGTAATCGCAGCTCTTAGCACATCTCCCCCTCTGCCAGCCTCGATTGCTCAGCTGAGCAATAACGATCGAAGGGAACCGAACTGAGCAACTTCCCCGGGTGCTGGGGCACCTCAGGCTGCCCGGGAAGGTGGGAAAATTCCTGCAGGAGCTTCCCTGGGTGTTGTTCCTTCCCGATTTCGTTGTGTGCTTTCATCAGTGCCGTTAATGACATAAAAAAGGCAAAGGAGGGGGGAGAGCTGAGGGGAGCTGGTGAGTGTGAGTGGAGCTGTGAAAGGGGTTTCGCTCGAGTTAAATTGGAATTGTGGCTTCGCCCACGTCTGTGTCAGTGGAATTTTCTTGTTGTAATTCCCAATTACGGAATTAAAAAGTCCTTTTAAGTTTCTCTCTCCATCTTTTCTCTCCTCAGACTAAATTCCTTCTGTTTATCTTTGAATACACTGAATTTTGTGGGTGTCAAGTCCCAGCTTTGCCATTCCCTGTCCGGGCTGTTCCTGTGCTCCTCCAAACTATTTTTCTTAATTCCTGCTGGGGTTGTCCAGGGAAAAAAGCAAATATTTCTCAGCAAATAGGGGCTGTTTGCTTTGCAGTTTGTCTGTCCCTGCTGGGAACAGGAGAATGGGAATTCTTTCAGAACTCCCAGGGGTTTGGGACAGGTCTGAATTCCACAGCACATCCGTGATTCCTGAAAAACGTGGATTTTTCAGGTGGGAAAAGACCTTTAGGATCAAGTCCATGTCACCAAGTGCCACATCCCCACTGCTGTTAAATCCCTCCAGGGATGGGGACTCCACCACTGCCCTGCCAACCTTTTCCATGAAGAAATTTTCCCTAAAATCCAACCTAAACCTCTCCTGGCACAACCTGAGGCTGTTCCCTCTTGTCCTGTCCCCTCTTCCCTGGGAGCAGAGCCCGACCCCCACCTAGCTCCAGCGTCCTTTCCTGGAATCCCGGAATGGTTTGGGTTGGAAAGGCCTTAAAAAATCCTCCAATTCCACCCTTTTCCCCATCTTTCAGATCTCTTCTTCCTGCTGGAATTTGCTGTTGATCTGCCCTGCGAAAGCAGAGCTGGCAAAATACAGAAAAGTGGAATTTCAGGCAGGTTGTGAAGCCAAGCTTTTCCATAAAATTTAATTTGGAATGATGGAATTGCTGGATAATCCCCCAAACCTTCAGCATCATTTTTAATTCTTTTCATTTTGCTTTGTTTTTAATTAGTCCCATCCCAATTTGTGTTTGTTTCTTATTTGAGATGCTACTCCCTGGAACTCATTGGCCCTTCTGCCGAGCAATTAATTATTTTAAGGTAATTTCAGCTATGCCAGAGAAGGAGCTTCCCTATTTTCCCAGCTTGGGGAATAATCTTTAATCCATGGCCGAGTTCTGTGTTACTCATCAACCCTTAACTCCCAAACTCGCCTTTTCCAGCGATTTTCCCTCTTTATTCCTCAGGGAATGCTTTGCTCTGCAGCCCCGAGGAGTTCAGGATCCAGATGTGTGACAGGGACTTGTGTAACTCCTATAAAAATAACCCAGGAGTGGGTTAGGAAAAAAAACACATTTAATCCTCAGCTGTTTTTTGGGTTTGTGGTTTTTTTTCTGGCTTTGTAAACACAAGGAATGACCATGTGGGGAGAGATCCAAAATACAGGGATTTAACAAAAATATCCAGCTGCTCCTCGTGGCTTTTGCTGGGTTATTTAATAAGTGAGTCAGGTTGGTGGAGATGCAAAATAATGGCTGGTTTTTAATGGCCAAACTTGAAATTTGTGCTAAATTTTAAACTAATCTTTGTTGTCTGTGGCTCCAGTGTGAATTATTGGTCAAAATAACCCCCTGACATCAGAATCCAGCCTGAGTCCAAAATAAAATCCAGCTTTGAGGCGAGCAAAGGGGAATAATAATAGTCAATAAATGCTATTTTTATATTTGAGCCTCTGCATGTTCAGGGCAGATTTGATGTGTACAATTGAGCATCTAAACAGGTGTTTGTAGGCTCAGGGCAGTGGGCACTGAAAATAAAAAAGGAATGTGTCTGGATAGGATAAAAGGGAATATTGTGGAGTAAATGAATCTCATCTTTATGCAAAAATAAGTCCAGCCTTAATAAAATCAGTTTAATTTGGCAAATTTCCTTCCAGGCTTCTCTTTCTCAACAGTCTTTCAAAATTATATTTTGAAAGAAAGTTGTATTTTGCATTGCTAAGCCCTTTAGCACAATTTCTATTTTTGGGGGGGAAGGAGGGTTATTTTTGGCAGAGATAAATCTGATATTGTGACCTACATTCCTTTATTCCAGGCAGGGGAGGGATAATATCTCCACCTGTGATTTCCTTCATGCTTTGGCTGAAAGGAGAGGGAATTTTACAATGCATTTTTCCAGGCCTGTGAGATAAGGAGAAATGAGAAGGGAAGGAAATGACTGCAGGTAGTAATTAGAAATAATTAACTGTGTTCTTCAAGTGCAAAATAATTATGGATCATCTCTGCTCTTGATCCTCCTGGGAGTTTTTGTTCGCTCCCTCTGATGTGAGGGAACTTTTCTGCCGGTGCTGTTCAGGTCACGTCGGGTGTTACATCCCATGAAAACCTGGAGTTATCCCTCCCTGAGTTTCCAAAACACCCTCAGGAGTTGGGAATCCGTGGATTTGTGTCTTCCCAAAGCTCTGGGAAGTGAGGAGAAGCTTTGGTGTGACCGAACTGGGGCCTTGAGGGCCTGAAGGAGACGACAAAAAAGATGGAGAGAGGCGATTTCCAAGGGCCTGCAGTGCCAGGACAAGGGGGAATGGCTTCAAACTGACACAGGGCAGGGATAGGTGCGATACTGGGAAGGAATTTTTGGCTGTGTGAAGGAATTTGGGATGGAATTCCCAGGGAAGCTGTGGCCGCCCCATCCCTGGCAGTACCCAAGGCCGGGTTGGAGCAACCTGGGGATGGTGGAAGGTGTGGGGTGGGACGAGATGATCCTAAAAGTTCTTCCCAACCCAAACCATCCCGGAATTCTGTGATGATTAAAGGTCCCCAGGTGTGTTTGTCCCCCTCTGGAGCGAGGATGAGGCTCCTCCATCCCAAATTGGTCACGCCCGAGCTCAGCCGAGGCTGAGCCGTCTCCGCTTTGCGTTCAAAATCTGCTGCGAGCCAGGCCTGGGAAATGAGGGCTGGCACTAATTTATGAGGGGAAAAAAAATAGGTCAGCAAGCCTGAAAGGTGCTGACAAGCATAAAGTACCTGAGATTGTTAAAAAAAGGGGGAAAAAAGAGGCTGGGAATGAGGCTTTTTTTTCCAAGCAAAGCGAGATGTTGTGCCCGAGGTTCCGCAGGCATCAGAGGGAGCAGGAGGGAAGGAGCTGCTGGAGGCAGGAGCTGCCTGAATTCAGGAATTCTCTTTTCCTAGCAGCACGTTCCTTGAGAGGAACCTTCCAAAATGGGGCTGCTGGAGCAGCTTTGTGCCTCGGAAAAGGGATTTCTGTGGTTGCACAGCCCCTTTGTGAGCGGCCCCAGGGCCACCTCGCGGTGCCACCTCGGGGTTTTCACGGCAGCAATTCCAGTTCTGAATCTTCCAGGCTGAAAAAGCTGCAGCGTGAAAAAAGGCAGAAATATGAGAAAGAGCTAAAAAAAAGCGAATCATTCCATTTAAGTAGAATTATTTCTTCATCCACACGCTGCAGCCAAGGTCAGGCCGACCTTTCCTCTCGTGGGGTGGGTTTGGGACATCTCGGAGCAGGAAAAACCTGCGCAAACCACCCCGTTCCACCACCCTGGGAGGAAAGGGAGTCCTGAAACCACCAGCTCAAATCCCAGAATGGCCTTTGTGGCACGTGTGAGGCACTGGATCCCTCTCTTCCCAAAAATAACCTCCACTTGCTCATGGCAGGCCCTGGGGACTCGCTCCTGGGACTATTTTTTCCCCCTTTTCCAAAGGGTTTTAAATTTCCACCTTCCTTAGTCTCTCGTTGCTCAGCAGTCCCAAGGAGCCACCAAAATCCTCACTGGGAGAGGGCAGGGCAGGATCTGCTGCTTTTCCCTGGAAATTACGGATATTTTGGTGTTTTATTGCAGCTGAGTTCCTTGTGGGGTGAGAAAGGTGGATATGAATGGCACAGTTTTTACCTGGCACCAAAGTACTCCCCTCCCCAAAAATACATTTACACCTTAAAGGAAGGAAATGGCACCAGGATCCTGGAAATGCCCTTTTTCTGGGAGTTGGGAGAGGGTTTTCCTACTGAAAACGGCCCTGGGGATGGGTCACTCCCCCTCCCTGTGCTCTATCACCTGGGTATTTCCAACTTTTGACACTTTTTCTTTTGGTTTCGGGTTCCGTTTAGGAGCTGTAGCCCTTCTGCCCCCGTGGAAGCGCGACTGGTATGGGTAATGGTGTGAGAGAAGGTCCAGTGGAATTCCAGAGGGATGTGGAGCCCGTCGCAGCCCGAATTCCGGCAGAGGTGAGAGCGGGAGCTGGGCTGGGAGCCCAAAGCAGCTCCAGGGAGGGAATTCTGCCCCGCTCAGGTGTGATCCCACCTGGAATTCTGCGTCCAGAAGGATGTGGAGATGCTGGAGCAAGTCCAGAGGAGGCGCCAGGATGATCAGAGGGATGGAGCAGCTCTGCTGTGGGGAAAGGGCTGGGAAAACTGGGATTGTCCAGCCTGGAAAAGCTCCAGGGTGACCTCATGGGGACCTTCCAGTGCCTGAAGGAGCCACGAGAAATGTGGAGAGAGACTTTGGACAAGGGATGGAGGCACAGGACACAGGGAATGGATTCAAACTGACAGAGGGGGCAGGGTTGGATGGGATATCGGGATGGAATTCCTCCCTGGGAGGGTGGGGAGGGGCTGGGATGGAATTCCCAGAGAAGCCGTAGCTGCCACATCCCTTGGAAGTGTCCCAGCCCAGTCTGGAGCAACCTGGGATGGTGGAAGGTGTCCCTGCCCATGGAATGGGAGGAGTTTTAAGTCCTTCCAACCCAAACCAGTCTCGGATTTGAGCTCTGGACTCCTAAAAGCCTCAGTGCTTGTGTAATCCATGGAATGTGCCCCTCTGAGCAGATCCAAACGTTCCCATCCCCTTGGGAAGAGGTTGGGCATTCCCAGCTGACAGGCAGGGCAATTCCCTGCCCAGGGTGAGGTGGCAGAGCTGCACCAGGGCCACCAATCCAGGTTTCCCTGCTCCTGGGCTCGTTGGAGTCTCTGGAAAAGGAGGTGATGCCGAACCTTGCTCTGGTTTAGCCCAAATCCAGGGCTGAAGTTCACCTTTGCTTGGCTGCCCGTGCACCAAGGCACAGCTTGGGAGGGGCAATTGAGCTGATTCCAGGGGTTTTGGCCATAAACATTAACTTTGGAGTTGGGAAACGTCCTGGAAACAAGGGAAACGTTAACTCCTCTTGTCCACAAAGTGTCAAAAGTTCACACATCAAGCCTGGACTTGTCCTCACTCCAAAACCTCCACGGGGCTGGATTTTGTGGCATTTATTTGCTCTCTGTGGGAGAAAAATGCTGATTTTATAAATCTGAGCCGTGGCAGGAATGCCAAGAACAAAATCCCTCCCATTCCACCCATCAGAGGGGGAAAACTGCCTGGTTTTATCCTCAGGAGCTTGGGAATGATGTGGGAACAGGGCTTGGGTGCTTGTTTTCCAGAAATTTCCCTTCTGTCCGTGCCTAAATCGTGGGGAGGGAGAAAAAAAGAGAAATAATAGGGAGAAAACATCACATGCATGAGGAATTATTGGAATTCTGCCTCGTGATCTGACCAGGAATTCACTGTGCTCGAAATTTAGTGAAACATTTTAACCCAAATCCTGGCCACGGGGTGAAAGCCGCAGCAAAGGTGAAATATTATTCCTTGTGGGATTGACTTTGTCCCACTTATCCCATGCTTTTTCCAGGATAACCAGGAGAAGAAGAAAGTGCTGAACTCCCTGATGGCTGGGGCTCTGGCTGGGGCTGTGGCTAAAACTGCAGTGGCTCCTCTGGACAGGACAAAAATCATGTTCCAAGGTGAGTCCCGTGGGCTTTTCCCGAATTGTTTTTACTTTGAGCTTCCTGTCTGCTCACCCAGCTCGTTTTCCAGGAGTGTGAGGAGATGTGGAGACACTGGGAAGAAGGAATTGGGCTGTGGGAGTTCCCTGCTGAAGGCTGGATGCCCAAATTGTGTCGACTCTCCCCCAAATTGGGAGGCAAAAGGCACTGGAGCTGCTGCCTCCCTGGGTTTGTGTCCTCTGGAACCCCTAAATTGTAACAGAAGAGGAAATTCCTCTGACTGGGATAGAGAATTTCCATGTGTTTAGCAGGATTGGGGGATTTTGGGATCTGTTGCAGGGCAGGGACTGTCAGCTCCACCAGTTATCCCAAAGGGAGCAGCCCAGGCCTTTAATTCAGTGGACGTTGGGGAAAGCCAAGAATTTTAAATCTGGTGACGTCCCAGATTAACTGAATCGGGCTCCATCTAATCCCTGGCTGACATTTAATTTAGAACTGATTTTCACTCACATGATTTTCATTCTGGGCAGAGCAAGGAGCTCTGGAATTGCTGGGACAGGGATCAGGGAGGCCAGGGAGCCAAATCCTGGGCTGGGATTGCCACTGGGACCAGAATTTTGGGGTTTTCCCACCAAAAACACAAACCCAGGTTCATCTCAGGCTGGAAATATCAGGAGCAGGGATGAGAGGGAAGCCACAGGGCTGGGATGAGCCAGCAGCTGACTGAGGGAATCACCTGGAATTTGGACAGGCCACATTCCTAAAAATCCCTGCTTGGTTTGGCCCATCCAAGTTTCTGGAAAGGATGAGATTAAAATGTTCCAATTGGAGCAGTTTCTTGGGATCTGATGGATTTTTTGGGTTCTTGCTGTCTTAAAGGGTTTTATTCCCTGTCTTGTGAAGAAGGAAAACACTTCTGGATCGTCAAAGTGATCCCTTGAATTAAAAACTGGGGAATGGGGCTTGGAGCAACCTGGGATAGTGGAAAATGTCCATGGCAGAGGGGTGGAACTGGATGAGCTTTCCCAACCCAAACCATCCCACGATTCGATAAACTTCCCTGTGGCAGAGGGAGAAAACCTTTTAAAGGAATAAAACCACCTCAGTAACCAGCGACGGTGGTTTTATTCCTTAAAAAAAAAAAACAAAAAAAATCAAAATAAAAGTGTTGAATTGCACAGAGGAGCAGCAGCGGGGAAAATGGATTTGCATGGGATTGTTGGATACACTCGAGAGGCTCCCAGGTCTCAGATGAGCGAGGAGGAAGCTGCAGCAGCCCCTTAATTGGAGCCACATTTCATTAGAGGTTTCCAGCCAGGGTTTTCCCTTCCCTGCTGCAAAGCAGAGCTGCCAAACAAATCCTGCTTCCCAAGGCCTCGTGGATTCCACGGATAAGGAGGTGCTGTCACTTTGGATGGATGCGGGGGAAGGAAAAAAGCGGGGAGTTCATTTGAGTTTTGCTCGGATGGAGCCACTCTTGCGTGGAGCTTCGCTCGCTCCTCGCTGGATTCTGGAATTAGGCTGGGATCTGGGCATGGAAATGCTCTGAAAAATAAGTGAACGGTGCAGTTTTGATGTTTTTTCCTTAATTAATTTTTTTTTATTTATTCATTTATTCCACGCAAACTGAGTAACAGGCAGTGGGGAAAAAAAAATGGACTTTTGTGCTAAATTATGGGAGCATTTACCAGTGGAAAGCCTTTATTATAAAGAATCTCTGTTTCCTCTTGCATTCATTCTTTTCCTTCTATTTTTATCCCTTCAGCCAAAACACCTGTGTGGTTTATTTAGGGATTCATGGATCAGGTATTTATTTTTATGTCTTGCAAGCCCTAATGTTCTTTTTTTTTTTCTTTTTCTTTTTAGTGTCTTCAAAAAGATTTTCTGCCAAGGTGAGGTGATGTCTGTCTGCTGTCGCCCTGAAGTGTTTGATTAATGTTTTGTTGGCCTTTATTTCACTTTTTTGGGGATTTATCAGCACCATTCCGTGAAAACACAGAGGGAAAGACTGGGAATGGTATTGTTAATTATAGGATTAATTAGGACAGTGATTGCTGAGGGGGTTCAAACTCCAGGTTGTACCTGTGATGTGACAGTAGATGTGACATCACTCAGGGCTTTGGTTTTTGAGATGTTTTTTAGTGGTTTTGGGATCTTTTTTAGTGATTTTGGGACCTTTCCTGGTGGTTTTGGGACCATTTCTAGTGCTTGTTTGCTTCCCCCAACTACACAGGAGTCATTCCAGCATTTATAGGGAATTAAATCTGGGAGCTGATCCCTCTCATGGCTTTCTGAGTCCTTTTCCCCCGTGCATTCCAGCTTTTCCACGTGTGCCATGCCCACGTGTGTGCGATGTAAATGTTCCTGCCTGGCCTCAAGGAGATGAATTTGGGTTTGGGAAGGGGTTTTGTGCAAACTGTGCCTTCCCTCAGAGGGAAAACGAGGCAGGCTGGGATCTAAACCTTCTCCCTGCCTTTGGCTTTAATGTGGATGCGATGGAGCCTCCCCAGAGGATCCGGGATTGCCACATCAGCTCCCTGGGAAAGGGGGATTGGGAGAGGTTAAGCTGTGGGGTCACCTCCTTCCCCCGCATTCCCGTTATCCCTGTGTCCCTGCCTGACCCTTGCCCTGTTCCCCGCAGGAAGCTCACGGGCTGATTTATCCCCGCAGGAAGCGTACAAGCTGATTTATCACACCTACCTCAACGAGGGCTTCTGGAGCCTCTGGAGAGGGAATTCCGCCACCATGGTCCGGGTGATCCCCTACGCCGCCATCCAGTTCTGCGCCCACGAGGAGTACAAGCAGATCCTGGGGAATTACTACGGATTCCAGGGAAAGTAAGAGGCGGCAGAGCTCGGGATCCTGCTGGGATCCTTGGATCCTGGAGGGTGGAGCAGAGGCTGGAGGGAGGAAGCTGTGAGGGAGAAACTCTGAGGGGGAGGCTCCAAGATGGAAACCGTGAGGGGGAAGCTTTACCTGGAAGCTCTGAGGGGGAAGCTCCGAGGGGAGGCTCCAAGATGGAAACTGTGAGGGGGAAACTTTACCTGGAAGCTCTGAGGGGGAAGCTCCGAGGGGGAGGCTCCAAGATGGAAACCGTGAGGGGGAAGCTTTACCTGGAAGCTCTGAGGGGGAAATTCTGAGGGGAGGCTCCAAGGTGGAAACTGTGAGGGGGAAGCTTTACCTGGAAGCTCTGAGGGGGAGGCTCCAAGGTGGAAACTGTGAGGGGGAAGCTTTACCTGGAAGCTGTGAGGGGGAAGCTTTACCTGGAAGCTGTGAGGGGGAAGCTCCGATGGGGGAAGCTCCCAGATGGAAGCTCCAAGATGGAAGCTCCAAAGGGGCAGCTCTGAGTGCCATCCCCTCTTGGGATGGGGTTTGAGGGGCCAAGGGAAGGGCAGATTTTGTCAGGACACAACCCTGTCATGTCCAGGCGTGAGCAAGAAGTGGCCTGGACGTGGAACAAGCAATTCTCAGCACTGGGAGTGGGCAGGCAAAACGAAGAGCAGGAAAAGCAGCAGACTCCAGCCGAGCCTGAGCCTCTTCTCCCCATGGATTTTCCCTGTGGGATGGCTGGAAAAGCCCAGCAGGCAGAGCAGAGCCATTCCCAGCAGCCGGGTGGGATTTGCAGCTGCAGGTGACGTTTGTTCTCTTTTCTCCCCTCACTTCAGGGCGCTGACACCTTTCCCTCGCTTCATTGCCGGCTCCCTGGCTGGCACCACGGCTGCCATGGTCACCTACCCCCTGGACATGGTCCGTGCCCGCATGGCTGTCACGCCCAAGGAGATGTAAGTGCCTCATGCACAACTTTTTTGGGGGTTTTTATAAGGTCACGTGGCTTTATTCCCATTTTCTGGGTTGCTTCTTGCTGGGAGCCCTGGGATCTGAGCAGTGATTCAGCGAGCAGAGGCGTGGTGGGTGTGGGAAGAGATGGATACTGGGAGACCAGTTTAGGAGGCCAGTTGGATCCGGGGAGATCCAAGAGACAGCACAGCAGGGCTGTGGGAGAGCTGCTCCCTCGGCTGAAATCCCCCTCTGAGCTGCCTGATGAGCTCAGAGCTGAATTAATTAACAGTTAATCCATCAGGAAGCCCTGCTGGGAATATCCCAGCCGCTCACCAGCGCAGGTCTGCTCTCCCCGTTGTCCCCACGCCAGGTACAGCAGCATTGTCCACGTCTTCATCCGGATATCCCGGGAGGAAGGGCTGAAAACCTTGTACAGGGGCTTCACACCGACCATCCTGGGGGTCATCCCCTACGCCGGCCTCAGCTTCTTCACCTACGAGACGCTGAAGAAAGTCCACGCAGGTAAATCAGGGGCAACGCTGCAGTTTTGGGGCCAGCTCCAAGGGTTCGAGTGCTTTTCCTCGGGAAAAGCAAAGCTCTGGAGTCTGTCCGGCTGCGGATGATGAGCAAGGAAAGCTGCAGGAAGGCTGTGCCTGTCCTGTAGAGGAGCAAGGTGGGATTTCCCAGGTGGAGAAGGAGTTGGTCACGCACCAGGTTGGGAGCAAAACCTGGGGAGAGCAATGTGGGGAGCAAAACCTCAGGAGCTGTACCTGTGATGTGTCAGTAAATGGGACATCTCTCAGGGCTTTGTTTTTGGGGACCATTTCTAGTGATTTTGGGGCCATTTCTAGTGATTTAGGGGACCATTTCTAGTGATTTGGGGACCTTTTCTTGTGGTTTGGGGACCTCCAGTGGTTTGGGGACATTTCCTTGTGGTTTGGGGACATTTCCTTGTGATTTGGGGACCTTTTCTAGTGATTTGGGGACCTTCAGTGATTTGGGGACCTTTTCTTGTGATTTGGGGACCTTTTCTAGTGATTTCGGGACCACTCCTAATGATTTTGCTCGGGAGTACAACTAGGGTACAAAGCTTGAGGAGCAAAACCTTGCTAGAAAAACAAAACCTCGTGAGCGCCAACTTGGGCAACGCAACCTCTGGAACAAAACCTCCCGGCTCTACACCCGCTCACCCTTAATTGTGTGTTAACTCCAAGGAGTCCCCACCTCTGTGCCCCTCTCTGTCCCCCCAGAGCACAGCGGGAAGGCGCAGCCCTCGCCCCCGGAGCGGCTGCTGTTCGGGGCGTGCGCCGGCCTCATCGGGCAGTCGGCCTCGTACCCGCTGGACGTGGTGCGGCGCCGCATGCAGACGGCCGGCGTGCTGGGCCACACCTACAGCTCCATCCTGCTCACCATGCAGGAGATCGTCAGGGAGGAGGGACTCATCAGGGGCCTGTACAAAGGACTCAGCATGAACTGGGTCAAGGGCCCCATCGCCGTGGGGATCAGCTTCACCACCTTCGACCTGACGCAGATCCTGCTCCGGAAACTGCAGCACGGCCCCGGCCTGGAGAGGTAGTGGCTTCATCGCCACGTGTAGAAAGAGCAATTAATTCCCTGGCCTCCCACGTGCTCCTGCAGCTGAGAACTCGCCCACCTTGTTGGGTTTTTTTTTTTCCTGTTGTTCCTGGATTTTTTTTTTTTTCCGGTTTTTAATTTGGAAGCCTCGACCTGAAGCTAACTGTTCCCTAAGCAAAAATTCCCGATCCTGGCAGAGCTGAGTCCTCCAAAGCAGCTGCCTCACCCTTCTCATGGACTCTGCCGCCAGGAGTGGAGCCTCCCCACCCCACCTGTGCTGCTCCTGGCTCCTCACCTGGCTCTCCGCGGGCAGATGGAAGCGGTGGATGGTGGCAGAGGGGGCTCGGAGCTGCTGGGAGTGAACCCCTGGATCTGGGAAGTGGCAGTTCTGTAGCTCTGTGGGGTAGCTGGAGGCAGTCTGCCAAGTGCAATATTCCAGTGTAGTCTGTAGGGAATTCCAGATTCCTCTGGCCTGTGAAGGCAGGGCAGGGCAGGCCCAGGACACTACGCTTGTTCCGAAAGCTGAATGTTCTCTCTGGCTGGGAATGCTGCCCTTTTTCCACGAATTTTCTCATTTTTGGGTTGAGCTGCATCAATGTCCCTTGTTTGTGGTGTCCCTCTGAGATTACCAAAGACTGGAGGCAGCAGGGGAGGGGAGTCCTGAGCCCTTTTATAAACGAAATTCTCCTGCGTGTGTTGTCGGTGTTGCCGAGCAAGGGCTGTGCCTGGATTCCCAAACTGGATCTGCTCCAGCTGCGTTTGCGTTTTCCTTCTGTGCTGTCCTGCCCTGGAGAGGCAGCGTTTTCCAGGGGCTGTGTGGACGCACCGAGGAAGGAGGTGTTACATCCTTCAAATCCCGTTTGTTTTATTCAGTATTATCGCTGCTCTATGCACCGTGTGAGAACAAATCCTGCTGCAGCCTGGGCTGTCCCAAAAGAAAAGCTGTCCCTGGGAGCTGATCCCAGCTCCTGGCCCTGCTCCTGGACATCCTGGTTGTCCTTTTTGGTACCTGCTGTGTAGGTCGTGTCACCTCTGTTCGTTCACTCATCCCCTCAGCTTTTTAATCCCTAAAATTCCTCTTGGAATTTAACCCCTCCTTGGGATTGTGGGCACCATGGCGTTGACCCTTCCGTGCCAATCACTTCCAGCTGGGTTTTGACAATGAGTGGTCAAGAACCTCTTGGTGTTTCTGTTTTGAATCAGTTTTCAGGGAAATGGAGATTTTTTGGGGGGGCTTTGGGGATGATCCATCCCTCTGTTAAATTTGGAGTGCAGAGCAGACTTCTGACTCCTCTGATGATCACATGACAGAAACCAAGGTGAAAAATCCCTTTGCAGAGAGTCCATAATGTATAAAAAAAATAAGATTTAATTTAAATCCTGTCCTTTCCTGGTTGTTTTGTATTTTGGCTGTTGTAGCCGGATGGGATTAATGGGAATGGAGGGAATTGCACAGGGGGATAGGAGCAGCCTTCTCCTTTCTTTTGTCTTTGCACTTGTTCTTTGGAGCATGAACCTGCTCCCGATGCCAAATATTTCCTTAGGAATCAAGCACCTGCGCTCCCAGGGAATGTGGGAATGGCACAGAGTCAGCACTGAAGTGTTGACACACAAATTATTCCCAGAGCTGGGATGGGGCAGACTGGAACTGGGATTAACCTTGGGAATTCTGCCCCCGAGCCCAGCAGGGGTGGTTTCCACTGGGACACACTCCCTGATTTACCTGGGAATGAAAGATCTGTGGGGTTTTGGGAGGTGATGGCCACAAATTTTATGGGGCTTTTTTTGGCTGCTGGAAAAGGCTCAGCTCTGCTTTCCCTTTGTTCAGCCCTGTGCGAGAGCCCTGATTTCTTTTCTCCAATGGAGAAGCCGATTATCCTGCTCTTGTCCTGATCCAGAGGAATTCCCTGGCAGCTCCAGGAGCGCCAGCAGGGTCCTGTGTGTTCACCTTGCCATTCCCACCTTGCCAGGCTAAGAGAAGTTGTTCCCTAATTAGCAGCTGCACCTGATTTAAATTCAGTGGAGTTTCAGCCAATTTTCCCCCAAGTTTTGCAGGCTGGGTGTTTGTCCAGAGGCAGACCTTTGAATTCAGCCTGCCATGGTTTTGGTGCTTTTATTTCTCAGAGTGTGTTGCTGCTTTGGGTTGGTTGAAAAAGCTGTGGTTTTTTTTACCCTTTTTTTCTTTTTCTTCTTATTTGAATGTAGAAAAGGGGAAACAGTGTTCCCTTCCCTTCTCTCCTTCCCCACATGGATTCAGACACGTTCCAGATCTTTTTCTGAGGTGTTGTGCTGGCCAGGAAGACCTCTGAGAAAGGAAACAAAACAAGAACGTTCTCCTTTTTTTTTTCCTTCCCTGCAATTCCCTAATTTTGCATTTTATTCCTCTCAAATTTGATTTCCCACTCGCCTTCCTCACGGATCCTTAATGCATCAGCACCAAATTTGTGCTTTTTCTTTTCTTTTCCTCTCCCTCCCCCTGTTTCTTCCTGCACCTTGAGCCCCGCACTGGCACTTCGAGAAAACCAGGTCCAAAAAAACGCACCCAAAATGTCAAAATTGCAGCTTTTTAGCGACACCCAAACAGCCCAAACCACGTTTTCCCCTCACAGCCTGGATGCTCCTGGAATTTCAGGCACCACAAGATGGTTTGAGGAAGTTTCCTGAGCTCCTTGTCCAGTTTGGCATCTTCACTTTATACCTTGTAGTGGTTGATTTCTCTGTTTTTTCTCCCTTTTCCCCCGTTTTTCTCCCCAAAAACGCCATGAGCTGCAGGGTGTCCCAGCACTGGTCACTGCCTGTGTGGTCTATGCATCTCTTAATTAGCACAAACACTGTTAATTGCCTTTTTGTGTCCTCACCATCGATGTGCGTGCGTGTGCGTGTGTCGATTTTGACGGCTTTTCTTGGATCTGGAGTTCTATTTTATTGCAGTGAAGACACTTTGTTATATAATGTTTATATATTTTAAGATTTGTGCCAAGAGAGGATGTATATTTAATAAAAAATACGATTGACTTTCGGGCTCGCCACGGGTGGCTCCTGTTCTAAGGCCTGGAACACCTTGGGGGCATTTTCTGAGGGGTTTTTGAGGGTTTGTGAGGAGATTTTTGAGGGGTTTTGACAAGTTTTTTGAGGAGTTTTGGAGGGTTTTTTTGGCGAGGTTTTGAGGGTTTTTTTGAGGGGTTTTGGGGGGTTGTGAGGGTTTTTTGGGGGGGATTATGAGGGATTTTTTTTTACTTTTTTGGGGGGGTTATGAGGGTTTTTTTGAGGGAGTTGTGAGGGGTTTTTGAGAGTTTGTGAGGGGTTTTTTGAGGGTTTGTGAGGAGATTTTGGGGGGGGATTTTGAGGGGGTTTTTTTGGGGGGTTGTGAGGAGTTTTTGAGGGTTTGTGAGGGAGGGGTTTTCTGGGGGGGGGTTGTGAGGACTTTTTTGGGGGGCCTTAGGAGTTTTCTGAGGGTTTGTCAGGGAGGGGTTTTTTGCGGGGTTATGAGGGTTTTTTGGGGGGGGTTGTGAGGGCTTTTTTGGGGGGCCTTAGGGGTTTTCTGAGGGTTGGGGGGGGGGGGTGGTTTTGGTACTTATGAGGAGTTTTTTGGGGAGTTGTGCCCCGTTGACCGCACAGATCTCCTGTCCTGCGGCTCAGGGCTTTGCTGGGAAGGCGGGAGAATCCCAAGGGCCGGGAAGGAGCTGTGGGGACGGTTCCAGGGCTGAGCTGTCCCTGTCCCTGTCCCCGTCCCCGGCCTGGGTGTGCGGTGGCAGCAGGTGGCACTGTCGGCTTAGGCACGGCCTGGTGCCTTCCCCCCAGCTTGGGGAGCCCCGGTTTTTGGGGGATTCCAGCCGCATTCCAGGCCCGCGGTGGGGGGTGACAGGGAGGTCACAGCAGGGACAAGGTCCCAGAGTCGCCTCCCTGCATCCCGTGGCTGTTCCCGGTTGTGATCCCGAGGGAAATCGAGGCCCGGAGGCTCAGGATTAAACCTGGCTGGAATCCTGGGGCAGAGCTGGGCCCTGTCCCCCTCCCCTGGGTCAGGTGAGCCTGCTGGGCGAGGGAATTCCCTGTGTTTGGGAATTGCTTTTACTCCAAAATTCCCTCTGCTCCAAGCAGGAACAGCTCCGGGAGATCTCATTTGGGATGGAAGCGGGGTGGGAAAGGATTCCCTGCATCCCTCCCTGCCAGGGACGAAGGAAGAGCTCCAGGAACTCCCTTGGGTTCTTCCCAGGTGTGGGATCCCACCGGGTTCTGGAGCAACAAAACCTCTCGGTCCCCACATGTTCCCCTCTCCCAGCCCGCCCCATCCTCGGCAGAAAACCAAACTCCAGAGTGAAAACCATCCCGGAAAAGGGGGTGGGAACGGTTCCCTCGCTGCCTGTGGCGGTGTCTGCCGCTGCCGGCTGCTCGATCTGTCATTGTCCCCGCCGGGGAGGGTCACCCGTCTGGGCAGCTCCCCGGGGAGGCTCCGTCTGCGTGTCTGACTCCGGCCTTAGCAACCGGCCCGCCGCCCCCGGCTGCCTCCTCCGGGAAAATCAGATAAATGAGCCATCAAGGCGGCGGGACCGGCTCTTAATGGGATGGCCCCGCCTGGGACAGGTCCCCCCGCATCCCCATCCTGCGGGAATCGCTCCCTCCCCGGCGCCTTCCCACCCTTGTTCGCGGCAGCACCGCTGGAACCGGCCTGGGCTTTGGATTCCCCGGTCACACGAAATGGGAATTTCCCCCTCGTTTTTTTTTTTTTTTTTCCTCTCAAATGTCCACGGAGAGGATCCCCGGGAAGCAGCAGGAATAGGAGGAGGAGGAGGCTGGATTAGCCCAGTTAACACCGGGCCCAGGGCTGCTGCCTCCTCCCGGCTCTCGGCGAGAGGGAATTAAGACCATTACAAGGCTATCAAATAGGATCAGAGCCCCTCTCCCTTTCTCCGAGCAACCCAGACCTGCTAATCCTGTTTCATGCACCCACCACGTGGAACAGCTCGGCTCAGAAGGACGAGGGGCCCTGTCCCCATCCCCCCCTGCAGCCACCACTGGTGTCACCAGCCCCGGGGTGACCCCAGGGGCAGGCACCCACCCAGTGGGGTGAGCACAGGTCTCCTCCTCCAGAGTGATGCTTAAAGCAGCTGCTCGGGTGGAGGGGGGGGGCTTTGGGGACACCAAGTGCAGCTTTTGGGTGACAAGGACTCTGGTGTCACTTGTTTATTGTGAAGCAGCCACCCCCGAGGCTGCTGGGCCTGAGGAGTCACACAGAGCACGGGCGGGGGTGAAGCCGAGGTGCAGAGACCCTACAAAAATCCCCTCAGCCTCAGCTGAGAACACCCCAAACTCTGTGCTGGCGAGTCCAGGTGCCACTCCCAGAGGTCCCCACCGTGTCCCCAGCGCACCAGGAGCTGCTGCCCTCCAGGAAAAGGCAGCACTGGAGTGTCCCCATGAGGGGCTGCAAGGACAAGAGCAGGCACAGCGGTGACGGACCCGGCCACAAACCCCGTCCTGGTGGCACCAATGTCCCCACGTGTGTCCTCAAAGCGGGACAACCAGCCGAGGCAGCAGCGAGGGACCAGCGGCCGGGCTCTGACCAGCACATCCCAGTCCCTCCCAGTCAGGATGCTGCCAGGTACTGGTGGAAGTAGAGGCCGAAGAGGCTGGTGACCACCTGGCAGGCGGCCACCCACCAGGTGAGGAAGGAGAAGAGTCCTCGGAAGAAGGGGGGGGTGAAGATGCAGCCCAGGACCCCCGAGATCTCCTGCACCACCACGTGCACGTCCTCGCCGGCGTCACCCTCAGGGCGTGGTGGGGCCACCGGCGCTGCCGGGGACACGGGGGGGGACTCAGGGTACAGCCCCCAGGAGTGGTGACCTGTGGGACAAAGGGGACAGGTCTGGGGGTCTCTGTGGGGCAGAGGCAACAGGTCTTGGGGGTCTCTGTGCCCCAGCCCTGCTGGTGGCAAGAGTCCCGTGGAACAGAACCATGGAATGTCCTGAGCTGGAGGGGACCCCAAGGATTGTGGAATGCAGCTCCTGGCCCTGCACAGGCACCCCAAAATCCCACCCTGTCCCTGAGGGCATTGTCCCAACGCTCCTGGAGTTCTGGCAGCCTCGGGGCCGTGCCCGTTCCCTGGGCAGTGCCCCAGCACCCTCTGGGGGAAGAACCTTTCCCTGCTCTCCACCCCAAATCCCTGACACAGCTCCAGCTGTTCCCTGGCTCCCAGGGATCGGAGATGCCCCTCGGGAGGAGCTGCAGGCAGCTCTGAGGCCGTGGCAGGTGGGGACAATTTGGGTGCTGGTGGCTTCTCAGTGACCTCCAGGCTCAATCCTGCCCATCCCAAACCCCCCAAATTCCCAGTCCCGCTCCTCACCCAGCGTCTTCAGCAGCAGGACGCAGTGCAGGGTGAGGATGATGGGCCCCAGGTACTGCAGGCTCACCACGGACACGTAGCAGTAGATCCTGGTGATCTGCGGGAATTCCGGGAACGCTCAGCGGGAGCGCCCTGCGGGATGGGGGGAGCCACGCCCCGATCCCAAACCCGATCCCGACCTTCTGCTGGATCTCCAGCGCCGGGATGCGCCCGGCTTCCTTCCTCATGCGCTGCACCCAGCGCTCGGCCAGCCCCAGGTAGGCCTGGAGGTGGTGGCGCGTCCCCAGCAGGCGCAGCAGGGACAGCGCCACGATGGCCCAGAGCCGGGCGGTGTCGAAGGAGGAGTCGGAAAGGCTGGGGCAGAGCAGGGGCTGGCACAGGGCTGGGGGACAGGAACCCCCCCTGCTCCAGAGGGGACACGGGGGACAGGGGGATGTGGGGGTCACTGGGGGGGTTATTAGGGGTCATTGTGGGGGCACTGGGTGTCACAGGGGTCATTGAGGGTCACTGAGGGTCACAGGGGACATTCGGGGTCATTGGGGGACTTTGGGGGGACACTGGGGGACATTGGATGTCACAGGGGTCACTGAAGGTCATGGAGGGTCACAGGGGACATTGAGGGGGTCATTATGAAGGGACATGGGGGGTCATTGGGGGTTATTGTGGGGATATTGTCACAGGGGTTACTGGGGGGACACAGGGGGTCACAGGGGGTCTCGGGGGTCACTGGGGGATGGGAGGCCCCAGTGTCCCCCCAGATGTCCCACTCACATCTGCACCGTCCGCTTGCCCAGCGGGGCCTGGAGCAGGAAATCCCGGGAGAGGGGCCTGACCCACATCACCACCACCAGCACAGGCGCCACGAACCCCACGTGCAGCAGGACCCTGCGGGGGGACCATCAGAGAGCCCACAGCCCCCACTGCCCCCTCCCCTTCCCTCCCGCCCCAAGCCTCCCCCACAGCTGGGGGGTCCCGGCACTGACCCCTCCCTCCCTCCCTCCCCAGGTGTCCCCCGCTGTCCCCCAGTGTCACCCAACTGGGTCAGGGGCTTGTCCGCCGCCATCCTGAGGGCGTCCAGGTGGGTCTGGGCCAGGCGCAGCCCCGGGAAGGTCAGGAGGGCTCCCAGGAAGGAGCACAGGGTCACCAGCCCCAGCTTGAAGCCCAGCTTGGCCAGGGGCAGCCTGTGGACAGAGAGGAGGGACAGTGAGGGGTTGTTGTCCCCATTCCCGGTGAGTTCCCACCCCAAACTTCCCAAAAACCTCCCCGAAAAGGGGTTTCCCCCCCATTTCCCTCCCTGCCCAGTCGCCAACTCACGTCCACTCCCAGCCCCGTGGCTTCAGGATGGTCTCCAGGTTATGGGTGACTCCGGCCAGCCCTGCGGGGAGTGACCGCTGTGAGTGGGGAGTGACCAGTGAGGGGAGTGACCCCTGTGAGAGGGGAGTGACCCACGAGCGGGCAGTGACCCCCCACGAGTGGTGTGACCCCCACGACTGGGTCACCTCCCTGCTCCCCGTCCCCGTCACCCACCGGCCTCGAGGCCGAACTCCAGGTACTCCTCGCGGACCACCAGGGCCACCATGGCGAGGAGGAGGAAGAAGAAGGCGAAGGTGAGGCACACGGAGCGCTCCCCGCCCTCCTCCGAGCGGAAATAGTGCCGCATCACCATGAAGAAAACCTTGCTGAGGTTTGGGGCGGGGCTGTCAAGGAAATCTGGGACACCAGGGGAAGTCACCCCAACCCCGGTGACACCCCTAAACATCTCCATCATGAAGCCACCACCACCTCCTCTGCGGGGCACCTTCGGAACTCGTCATAAATAATCCGTAAAATTCAGTTTTACGCCTCAGCGTGGAGGAAAAATAAGGGTGGGGGGGTTCCCTCTTCGGCCTGGCCCCCCGAAAATCAGGATACACGGAGAAGACGATGGTCAGCAGGCACCAGAGCACGCCGAGGTTGGTCTCCCTGGCGGGGCTGACCAGGCAGAAGTAGCCCTCGCTGAAGACGTACACGGCGCCGGCGTAGACGGCGAAATCCACGAACCACTGGTACTCCAGGAAATAGCGCAGCACTGGGGGGGCGCGGGGACACGTCACCGCCCTGGGGACACCCCTGGGGGGCCCTGGGTGGCGTCCTGGGGGCACAGGGCGTTACCCAGAGCGTCCACGGCGGTGATGGGGCTGGTGTCCAGCTGCAGGTTGATGTCCCGGGGCACAGACAGGGGTTTGTCCTCCGTCATCCCGTTCATCTTCCTGCAGCGAAAACCAGAGCTGGCTTGTCCCTTGTGTCACCCCGTGGTGAGCTGACACCCCTGGTGCACCCCTCAGCACTCTGGGGTGACTCCCACTGTCCCCAGCCCCAAATATTCCCCACTCCCAGCCCCTCCCACCCCCCGGGGCTGCGGGAGTGACCCAGGCTGACCTGTCCCTCTTGCTCTTGGGGCGCTGCTTCCCGGCCAGGGCGCAGAGCTCTTCATCCGAGGGGTGCTTGTAGCGGTACAGGCTGCGAGGAGAGGGGGGTCAGAGGTGCTGGGGGTCCCCGAGCCCCGCTGGGGACAGGGACAGAGCCGTACCTGCCATTGCAGAGCAGCCAGCGGGCGAAGGAGCAGTGCGGGGCCATCTTCTGCATGAGGCTGGCGGCCAGCAGAGTGACCACCACCTGCACCCCCATCACCGCCTGCGCGGGGACACCACGGGGTCACCCCAGGGCCCGGGGGTGGGGGGACACGGGGACTGTCCCCAGCCCTGTCCCTGCTGGGGGATCCCCTGGGTGGGGACACCCCGGATGTGAATCCCCTGGGCAGGGACCCGCCGGGCAGTGACCCGCTGGCCATGGTCACCCTGGGACCCCCGGGCACTGACCCCCTGGCCATGGTCACCCTCAGACTCCCGGGCAGGGACCCCCTGGCCGTGGTCACCCTCAGACCCCCGGGCAGGGACCCCCAAGGTTGGCACTTCCCGGACAGCGACTTCCCGACCATGCGCACCCCAGAGACGCCCCACGCTGGGACCCCCGGGCAGTGACCCCTCGGCCATGGTCACCCCGGGACCCCCCGGCCGTGCCGAACCCTGGGACCCTCCGGGCGGGGACCCCCTCGACCCGCACCTCCCGGGCAGCCTGGACACGCACCCCCCGCTCAGAGCCCTCTCCGGGGCCGGCCCCTCGCCCTCCCCGGTCAGAACCCCCCCGGTCCGGCCCCGGCCCGGCCCCGGCCCGCGCCCACCATGCCGGGGGTCAGCGCAAAGGCGGCCGCAGGAAGCCCGCCCGCGGCCACGCCCCCACAGCCACGCCCCTCAAGACAACCAGTCCGCGACCGCGTTCCATTTGATTGGCAGCTAATTGACCAATGGAGAGTGGGTTGAGGGCGGGGGGCGGGCTCTGCGCGGCGCGCGGTTCCGCGGGCGCGGCCTCCCGGGAGCGGCGGGACCCCGGGTTCGAGTCCCGGCTGCGCCGAGCGCGCATCCCCACACGGGATATCGGTCTCGATAATATCGATAATTAATCATATCCGCGTGTCTTCCCTCATCCCCGCCGTGGGCTGACCCTGGAGAAACGCCAGGGACCCACCAAAGCAGCTCCAGTATTCCCCCTGCTCAGCTGACCCACACAGACAAACCAGACTCGACTGGGGGAAATTAATTTAATTTATTACCAATCAAAGCAGAGCAGGATAATGAGGAATAAAGAGAAATCTTAAAACCAGATTTCCCCCACACACACCCCTCCCTTCTTCCGGAGCTTAACTTCATTCCCAAATTCTCTCCTTCCTTTCCCCAGCGGCACAAGGGGACAGAGAGTGGGGTCAGTCCTTGGTGTTGTCCCTGCTGCCCCTTCCTGCTCCAGGACAGGCTCCTCTCTCCACAGGGCACAGATTCTGCCGCCAAACCGTGTCCCCAGGTGCCACATCACAGATCTTTTACATCCCTCCATTGCTGGTGACACCGCAGCACCCACCCCACCCGCCGTGTCCTTCTCCTCGTGTTTTCCTCGGGGGGTCAATGGGATAAACGGGATCGTTTCCTGCGTTTATCCCGCTGTTCTCCCCGACTGCGGGCACTGGAGGGGACAAAGGTGTTTGGGGCCAGGGCAGAGCCCTGGTTCAGCGCCCACGGCAATGCCACATCCCGGTGCCAGGACCCAAATCCCAGTGCCAGCACCCAAATCCCAGTGCCAGCACCCAAATCGCGGTGCCAGGAGCCACATCCCGGTGCCAGGACCCAAATCCCAGTGCCAGCACCCAAATCCCGGTGCCAGGACCCAAATCCCAGTGCCAGCACCCAAATCCCAGTGCCAGCACCCAAATCCCAGTGCCAGGATCCACATCCCGGTGCCAGGATCCACATCCCGCCCGGATCCGCGAGCGTTCCAGCCGATCCCGGGGTCCCCGAAGGCTCCGCGGGCGCCGCTGGGTGCCCCTGGTCCAGGCGGGCGCGCTGTTCCCGAGGGGTTGCCATGGATATCGATCTCCCTGGCGACGGGATGCGCTTCCCACTAGATGTCGCTTCCGCCCGTGCCCGGAGCATCCCCCGAGGGCTTGGGGTACCCGGTTTTGGGGGGGTGACACCCCAAAACACCTCCCCGTGCACCCCCGGGGCAGCCCCCGGTGTGCCCCCCACACCAGGAGCGAGCAGCCCCTCGGCCGATGGCATGAGATGCCAAAAATCCCCCAAATTCCCCCAAAATGACCCAGTCCTGTCTGCCAGAGTCCAGGGAAGCAGCCTGCTCCATCACCTTCGCTGTCTCCATGCCCTGAGCCCCCCAAAATCCCCGCGGGACCCCCAGTTTTTGCACTGGGGCTGCCCAAAGCGGCACCTCGGCCCCTCTGGAACGAATGCGGAGCCCCAGGACCCTCTCAGCCCCCACAGCGCCGCTTTCAGCTCGGCCGGGCCACAAAAAAAAAAGAGAAAACCGAGGGAAAGGTGGAAGAAGATGGATGCTCGGAGCACCCCCAGCCCCGCCGGCCTCCCCCGGGGGACACAAAAGCCGCTTTGAGGGCTGATTTTACACCGCTCCCAATTAGCATCAGCAAAGGGAGCGGCCGCCGCGGGACACCGCGGCCAAATTCACGGGGTCCGCATTCCCCACCCCGCTCGGAGCGTCCCCAAATGTCCCCAAATGTCCCCAAACGGGACATTTCCTCCAAGGTGACTCCGCAACCACCGAGCCGCGGCCCATCCTGGCACGACCCAGCTCATCCTGGGGACACGGCGAGGGGCTCAGGGGACTTCCCACCTCCACGTCCCTTTCGGTGGCCGTTTATTCTCTCCCCGCCGCCCCCCCCGCCCCCCCCAAAAAAAAAATAAAATAAAAGTTTCCCGTGGTGCACAAAGGCGGCGGCCGGGCATTGTCCCGGGGCTGCATCGCATTACCCGGGGCCGGCGGAGAAATCACTCGTATTTCACGCTCCATTGAGCAGCTGCCTGTATATATTTTCTGTGTTGCACTTTTAGCATGACAAAAGGAGAGGGCCTGTGAACTCCTTGCTCTTCAGACCTCTCCGACTTGTCCCCCCGAGCGGAGCCCCCCTCGGTTAGCATAACAAACTGCCACGCTTCCCCTCCGACGTGCTCGCCTTTCCCTCCCGGACCTTTTTATTTTTATTATTTATTTATTTATTTATTTATTTATTCCCCTTGCTGATTTAACGTATAGCTCAATATTTGGGCGGCGGTGGTGGCGGCGAGCGCGTGCTGGGAGGGATTGGGAGGTTGGGAATTTCGGGGATGTCCTTCCCGAGGTTTGTCCCGGCTCGTCTCTGGTCCCCGGAAAGGTTTGGTGGGATTTTAGAGGGGACAGAGCTGGAGTCGCCGAACTCTGCCGTGCTCCATCCCCAGCTGCTGCTGGAGCTGTGGGTTTGCCTTGAAATTTGGGTAAAAGACGGGAAAAAATGGGAATTGTGGGGCTGGAATGAGGCTTGGCACCAGCAGGACCAGTTGGGACCGGAGCAACCCGGCCCTGTCCCCAAACCTGTCCCACCTGTCCCCGTCAGGGTCACCCCAGGGAGTCGGGAAAGAGGGATCAGAGCCAGGTCCCAGGTCCTGGATGGAAACGAGGAGAGGAAAAGGGAGTGATGGTGAGGGGGGACATCCCTGTCCCCACAGGGAATTGGACAGGAATTGTCCCCTCTGGGCTGTCGGGACCCCTCACCTCCCTCTGCAGGGAACAAGAGGGCTGGGAGAGGCAAACCCAATTTTTTTGGGAAGGAAACACCCCCTGGACACGGAGTTTTGCAGGGATTGGGGGATCCTGCAGGAAAAAGGGAAAAAATTCCACTCAAACACCAGGCTGGGAGCTTCCAACGCTTTTAATGCACTGGAATTTTTTCCCTTCCCCTCGCTGGCTCCAGGCCTCGTCCTCCCGGTGCCTTGGGCTTGCTGGCAGTGGCTCCGTGTCCTCGCGGCGTCCTGGGATGTCACCTCACTGTCACCCGGCACAGAGGCTTGGGGGACACCCAGGTGGGACCTTGTGGCTTGGGAGCTGCTTTTTTTGGGAGGGGAGGGATCAATCCCTTACCCTGGGGTGGAAATTCCACGGATCCAGCCCAGCCTTGACTTTTGTCCGGCCTTTCTCAGTCACCTGGACCCCACGAGGTCCACTCTTGTCACCTGTGAATGGGACAAACTGGTGTGAGCCCAGTGCCAGCCCAGTGAGAGCCAGGGACAAGTCCCCAGGGGACAGCCAGGAGGTGACGGTGTCCCCATCATCCCAAATCCCTTCCCAAACTGTTCCTGCTGTCCCCCCAGCCTCTGTCCCCATCCCAAACCATTCCCGCTGTCCCCATCCCAAACCATTCCCGCTGTCCCCACAGCCTCTGTCCCCATCCCAAACCATTCCCGTTGTCCCCATCCCAAACCATTCCTGCTGTCCCCGCAGCCTCTGTCCCCATCCCAAATCATTCCCGCTGGCCCCACAGCCTCTGTCCCCATCCCAAATCATTCCCGCTGTCCCCACAGACTCTGTCCCCACCCTGCCGTGCACTCGGGGACATTCCAGCAAAAGGACAGGCGGGAATTTGGGATCAGAGTGAGTTTAAGGCGCTGGTGACACCTTAGGACACCTGGAAGGAGGGCAGGTGACATTTCCACTTCCCACCCCATTCCCAGGAATTCCTCACCGAGCGCCGTCCTCTGGGCGGGGTCTCTTGGGGACAGGGTGACCTCGGGGACAGGCGGTGGCACCTCTTCCCTCGTGTCCTTGTCACTGCCGGGGGCTCGAGGGGGTCCCAATGTCCTGGCCAGGGGATGTGGTCAGCCAGGGCCCTGGACAGCGTCCTGTGGATGGACAGGGACGGACAGGGACGGACAGGGACGGACAGGGATGGACAGAGGGGACAGGGATGGACAGGGATGGACAGGGATGGACACAGGGGACACAGGGACAGGGATGGACAGGGATGGACAGGGATGGACAGAGGGGACAGGGATGGACAGTGGAGACAGGGATGGACATGGATGGACAGAGGGGACAGGGATGGACAGAGGGGACAGAGATGGACAGGGATGGACAGAGGGGACAGGGATGGACAGAGGGGACAGGGATGGACATGGATGGACAGGGATGGACAGGGACGGACAGGGACGGACAGGGATGGACAGGGACGGACAGGGACGGACAGGGATGGACAGGGATGGACGGGGACAGATAGGGACGGACAGGGATGGACAGGGATGGACAGGGATGGACAGGGACGGACAGGGACGGACAGGGATGGACAGGGATGGACAATCCCGGTGTCACTTGCTGTCCCCAGGAATGTCCCTGCTCCCAATTCCCATCTCCCACGTCATCCCACATTATTTCATCCTCTCCTCACACAGCCCTGCACGGCCTGAGAGCCCAAATTCCCTCATTAATTAATTGCTTGGGATAATTAATTGGGGCGCCCCCATGCTCTCCCCGCACGTTCAGCCTCTGGTGCTGTTTATGGGGTGCAGCATCCCATAAATCCCTGGAAATGCCTCTCCCTGCTGGCTCCCCCAGCCCTGATTCCCGGGATCTTTGGGATTCCGGTCCAGGTGAAGTTCCCGACCCCCTCCAGCCCCAAGGACGGCCCCAGGGATTCCCAGGAATTCCCTGAATCCAACCATGGATGCGTTGCCCATGCAGGGATGGGGAAGGTGGGAGTGTGCTCGATGCTCCAGTGGGAATATTGCTCTTGGAAAAGCTCTTTATCCCGGGATTTTGCCACAACCTGGCCGGGGTCTCCCTCCAGGACGCTCCAAAGGGGATGGGAATCCTGCCAGAGGTGTTCCCTCTCAATCCCGACTTTTCTCACTGCAATTCCAGGTCAAACCCCATTCCCGGATCTCCCTCGCCCTTTCCTGGCACTGACAATCCCAAAGGAACCTCATCCCAGGGATTCGGATGCCCTGGATCCCCCTTTCCAGAGGCTTTACGGGATCAGGGGGGCCCGTGGGGGCTGCCCAGAATTCCCGGGATTTTGGGGTCGCTGTGGGGCTCACTCTGTCCCCAGGAACCCAAAGGAATCTCCCTGTGCCCCATCCCAGCAGGAACGGGAAGCGCCGGATCTGTTTCATCCGGGATCTCTTTCAGGGTCATTTTAATGAATAAACCAAGGAATTTCGGGCAGGAAAACCCGGATTTCTCATTTCTGGAAACGCTGAAATTTTCCCTCATGGAATAACTGAGGCTCGAGGTTTTTTGGGGTAAAACCAACCCCAAAAAACGTTTTCCAAGTCACAACAAGAGCCACTGGAATCATCTCCCTGCTCCCCAAGGAGAAGGATTTACCTTGGGGAAAATCATGGATTCAAACCCGGATTTGGGGCTCAACTCAGCACTTCCAGGAGGGAATAATCCCAGGAAATGCGGCTGTAAAGGGGGGGAATCGGGGTTCCCGGGGGTCTCCACTCCCTTCCCCCCCCTCACCAGGCTGGGAACAGCTTGAGTGTCCAGGCGGGAATTCATTTAAATAAATTTCCATAGGGATTAATTTCACCTCTTCCCAGCAGCGTGTGGGAGCTGAGCCGGGATTGGGGGAGATGGGAAAACGAGGAGGGTGGGGGGCTCCATCCTCCCCCTCTCTCCATCCCTCTTTCCCAGCTTCGGGAATGTCTGGAGCCCATCCCGACCCTCCCAAATCGCCGCTCCCAAGGTTACAAATCCAAACCCCACAAAAATTCCCCAACTTTCCGAGCGGTGATCCGGGAACCGCCCAAAAAACACCACTGAGGAGAGAAATTCGGGACGTGCTCAGGGAATCTGGGGGATTTTCCATGATGGAAAACCCATGGATGCGCCCACCTCGCCGGGAGCCTCATCCACGTTTTCCCTGCGCGTGTTCGACCTGCGCCAAAAATCCACGTTTTGCTTTTCAGCGCTCCCCGGGCACAAAAAGAGGGATTTTGGGAAGGATTCTCCATCCCCGTGGATCAGCTCCGGCAGGGGACAGAGCGGGGACACAGCGATGTCCCCGAATTCCGCTCACCCCCAGCCCTGCCATCCCATTTCCCCCAAAACAGGAATATCCAGGAGTGGGAAAAACCCCTCTTGGAGCAGCCCCGCGATCCCACAACTCGGAAATCCCAGGAATTGCTGAGGCCACGAGGTTTTCCAGCTTTTCCAGCCCTCCCCAGGCCCCCCTTGGAACAGAGGAAAAATTATAATCCCCTCCTATTAACCAGCACCAGAGCATTGAAATGACGGATTCGGGGGTTTTTTTTCCCCCCATTCTGTTCGGGATTTGGGATTTAAAGCGCGAGCTGGGATTCAAATTCCCGGAGTAAATAAATCCGGGAGAGGGAACACTTGGAAAAAAGCGGAGCAACAGATTTTTTATGGCAAATTCGGGAGGTTTCAAGGCTCCTTCAGAGCTGCGAGAATTCGCTTCCAGTGCCGCAAAAAAAAAAAAAAAAAAAAAAAAGGAAGGAATTTCCTTTATTCTCGTGGAGAGGTGGAGATGGGAAAACCCAGCACCATCCACAAAATAAAAGCCGATTTGGGGTGGGAAATGGGGATTTGGGGTGGGAAATGGGAATTTGGGGTGGAAAAATGGGGATTCGGGGGCGTTTCTGCCGGGAATGTCCCCGTGGAGGGGCTGTCCCCGATCCTGCCACGGCTCCCGTGTGGAATTTTATCCACTGAGGACGGGGAAAAGGAGAATTGAACCCAATTCTTGGACAAAGCCAAGCGGGGCACAGAAAATCTGGGATTTTAAAATTTATTTATTTTTTAAACTAAAAAAAAAAATATCCTTCCCATTGGGATTTTCTGCGGGAATCCTGATTTTTGAGCATTCAGGCGCATTCCCAGCCCCCAGGGCTGCCCCGGTGCCCTGCACCTCCTTTCCTGGTGTCTGTTAAACCTCGGAAATGTGGGAAAAACCAGGAAAAGCGGCTCATTTGCATAAATTTGGAGCCTGGGAACTCTGGAGCTGCCGAGCGGGGCTTGCAGGGATGGACAGCAGCATTTTTTTGGGGGGGATATCCCAAAAATATCTCCTCTTTTCCAGGAGAAGCTCTGCTGGCTGCCCACCTGTTCCCAGGTAAAGCCGGGCTGGGAGGCTCAGGATGGGCTCAAAACATTCCCAAAAAAACCGGAGCTGGATTCTCCTGGAAGATTCTCCTGAAGCTTCCCGGCTCTTTGCCATGGAAACCGAGCGTTGCCAAGGGATTGAGAGCCCGAAAATTCCAAGTTTTTGGGGCAGCAGGCTCCGGTTTTCCATCCGCGTGGAAAAACCTCTGGAATGGGGGGGATCCGGGCACGGGGCGCGGAGGGATTTGGGGTGGGCACAGAGCAGAGCCCACCACGCCTTAAATTGAATTGATTCGGCATTAAACAGACCCCAAAAAACTCTTCCGAGGCCAAACCCCCCTCCCTCAACCCCCGTGCCTCAGTTTCCCCTGCGGGGCCGAGCCTTCTCCGATATTCCAGGCTTGAGGAAAAGGGGTTTGGATGAGGAAAAAAGGGGGAAAAACCAGGCAGGGGCCACCTCTGACCTTGACCCGCGCCCGTCCCGGCTCCCCGCGGCAGCTGGGCCGGAGCTCAATGGGCGCTTTGTCCCCTCCCGCCGGCCCCGGGCGGCCCCGTCGCTCCCGATAATATTTATGGAGCCGGCGGTCACCTCGTCCCCTGCTCCCTGCATCTCAATCGCCGCCGGCCGCCGAGATCCAGCGGGATTTACGGCCGCTTTTCAGTCCTGCGGGGTGGGAGAGGATTTTTTTTTTTCCCCCTCATCCCGGTTTGGTTTTTTTCCCCTTTTTTTCCCCCGAAAAACAAAAAAAAAGCGATTTAAGAGCAAACAGGTGGAGGGGTTTTCCCGCTTTTCCCAAGTTTTCCAAAGCCTCTCTGCTCCTAAGGCACTGGAAAGGTGGTGAAAAGGCAGCGCTGATTGGTTTTAATTCTGTTTCTCCTTAAAAAAAACTCCCAAAATCCTGAATCTCCAGCAGGGAATATTTAAAAATCCTTCTCCCAGAGGTGGGCGCAGCCCCAACACCCCCAAAAATGGGGAATTCGGGGACTGCCCCGAACCCGTGGAAGTTCCCGGGAAGTTCCTCAGCATTCCCTGCTCCAAAGGAGATGATTTGGGCTTATTTGGGAAGGGATCAGCCAGGGAAAAACCTCAATATTTGGGGAAGAAAGAGGAGGATCCGTGCAGGCTCATGGCATGGAAACGACCCCGGTTTGCTGGGATTTGGAAAATCCTAAAAAAAGGCAAATTTTCCTTGAATAAGGGCCAGAAGGGCTGGGGAGGGGGGAGTGAATCCAATTTCCTGCCGAGATATTCCAAACTGTCCCCAAAAAAAGGATCTCTGTGGGTGGGAAATGGGGCCGATGTGAGACCCTTCGGGGCTGCAGCCGCACAGAAATTCCCGCATGGACGAGGGTCGGGAATTCTTGGTGTGGATCAGATGCCGAACAATGGGGAATTGCCAAGGATCGGATCCTTCCCCGCTTCCCGGGGGGAAAATCCAGCCCGGAAAGGATCCAATGGCTCTTCCAACAGCGGGGCAGGGACACCCAACCCGCCTCCAAGACTCGGAATTCCTCCCCAGGGGCATTTGCTGCCCCATCCTGGAGAAATCTGGGATTTTGGGGCAGTTTTCCTGGATTTTGGGAGATGCCCCAATGACCCAAACCGCTCCTTTCCCAGCTTTTCCATCATTTCCTGACGAATCACCCGGTTTTTGTGCTGGTTTGGTGCTTCCCGATGTTCATGGAGCTGGGAGGGGACTGGGAATGGATTCTGGGATGTCCCCAAACCTCCCTGCCTGGAAAATCCTCTTTTTGCGCTGTCCCAGAGCTGCGGCATCCCGGGATTTTCCTCGGGGCTGGGTGGGAATTGCGTCTCCTGACCCCAAACACCACACGGGGCAGAGGAGGAGGAGGAAGAGGAGGAGGAAGGACGGAAGCAGAGCCGTGATTCCCACCCGCCCCGAGCTCCTTGAGCTGATCCACCCGGGAACAGCTCCAAGCTCAGCCCCCACCTCACCGGGGCACCCCAGGGAAGCAGCTCCCGTGGACCCAGAGCCACTTCCAGCCTTTTTCCAAGAGGAAAACACTGGATTTTCCTCCTCCTGCTCGGCCGGACACAGGTCGGGAGGTGCTCGGGGCATCCAGAGGCGGCGGCTGGTCCCGAAAATCTCCCGCAGCTCCCGCCGGCTCCTTCCCGGTGCCCCTTCCCAGTGCCCTTTCCCGGTGCCCTTCCCGGTGCTCCTTCCCGGTGCCCTTCCCCGTGCCCCTTCCCGGTGCCCTTCCCGGTGCCCTTCCCGGTGCCCCTTCCCGGTGCCCTTCCCCGTGCCCCTTCCCGGTGCCTTTCCCAGTGCCCCTTCCCGGTGCCTTTCCCGGTGCCCTTCCCCGTGCCCCTTCCCGGTGCCCTTCCCGGTGCCCTTCCCCGTGCCCCTTCCCGTTCCCAGTGTCCCTTCCCGGTGCCCTTCCCGGTGCCCCTTCCCGGTGCCCTTCCCGGTGCCCTTTCCCGGTGCCCTTTCCCAGTGCCCCTTCCCGGTGCCTTTCCCGGTGCCCTTTCCCAGTGCCTTTCCCGGTGCCCTTTCCCGGTGCCCTTTCCCAGTGCCCTTCCCGGTGCTCTTTACCGGTGCCCTTTCCCGGTGCCCTTTCCCGGTGCCCTTCCCGATGCCCTTCCCGGTGCCCCTTCCCGGTGCCTTTCCCGGTGCCCTTCCCGGTGCCCTTCCCGCAGGGCTCCTCCCGGGAAATGCTGCCTGACACCGGCCCCGGAGCTCTGGCAGCCGCCGATGGATCCGGAGCGTCACCTCCCGCCTTTCCCGGGGATCCGAGGGGATAACGCACCCCTGGAAAAGGCGGGGGAGGATGGGGAGGCGAAAATAAAGGGATTTTTGGGAAGCTGGAGCGGCAGGGCTCCTCACGGAGGGTTTGTGTTGCTGCCCGCGCAGGGCAGGGGCAGCGGGGTGGGATGAGGATGGTTCTGGAAGCATTTTGGATAAATGCGGGTGGGAAAGGCGGATTTAACCCCAGGATGAAGACGCGGGAAGGAGCTCAGGGCTCACCTCAAGCCGTGCGACGCCCAAGCTGCCACCACCGAGCCACAACCCGGCTTGGAAAAGGGATCGGAAAAGGGCATCGGGATGGGGCGGGAACCTCGCCAACCTCCCAAAACACCCTCGGGGAAGGACCGGCACCGGCTCAACCCTCCCGGGAGCGATCTCCCGGTGGGCGACGGAGGGTGGCTGGAACGAGCCTCATCTCCAGCTTGCTGAGCTCGGCATAATTGTTGGGGAAAGCGCTGCGCACATGCTGAGCTCCGTAATTATCAGCCTTGTCTGCCAGGCTCGCCCTGCCCCCAGCACCTCGGCACACTTGATTATGATTATGGTGGCTAATTTTGTCTGGTGCATCTCGGGCATATGGGCCCCCACCTGCTCTGAATATGCAAACGCCGCTGATTTGCTCCTCGGGGCCGGGGGGCAGGCGGGGAGGGAGGGGGGAACCTGAACAAAGAAACCCCACAAAGAAGCGCCGGAGCTGCCCCGATGCCCGCGCCCCGCACGGAGCATCCACGGGGCGGCCGCGATGGGGAGAGTTCGGCCCTCAAACCAAACTTCCCCCGCTTTTTCCTTCCCCCCTCCCGGCTCCCACATTCCCTCCGGGAGCTCCCTTGTGCTGTTTGGGGAGGGAATGGGCTCCTGAAGGGCTCTGGGGAAGGGCGGCCGAGGTGGGCTCGCGTCTGCCCTGTCAGGGGGGCTTTGCCATGCTCGCGGATAATTGGACAGGCAGCGGGACTGACAGGGATCCAGATGGATGCGGGGATGGATGCCACGAGGATCCGGTGACAGATAAATGGGCAGATGCTAATGGGCAGCGCAAACAACGGCTCAGACTCCCGCTAATTCCCACTGTAATTTTTAAGCTCTCGCCGTCCTCCCCCCTCCTTTTCCATCCCCCTCTTCCCAGTCTCTCTCCCCCCTCCCCAATCCCGAGCGCTTCCCGGCGCGTCGCTGATATTTATTTTATTATTTTGGTTTTTTTTTTTTTTAGCCATAGAAATTATTCGGAGGCCTCGTTGAGGTGGCACCACGGGGGGCTCGGGGAGTGAAACCCTTGGGATCACCCTGGGACCAGCTCGGGCTTCTCCATCCCTCCTTCCTTCCTTCCCTCCCCAGAGTTGCCACTGATTTTTTTTTTAATTAAACAACAAAAAAAATTAAAATATAATAATTTTTTCCCTCTTTTTTTTCCGTGTGTTTTTTTTTCCCCAGCTATGGAAGGAAATTGTGAATGGAAGGGAGGAGGCCGGGCTGGATTCGAGCCGCGGCCGAGGCGAGACAAAAGGGAAAAAAAAGCATCCTCGCCTTGTTTTCCTTTGCCGCGGGGAATCCACGTGGCGGCCGCGGGAAGGCGGGGAAAGAAGAGGGGAAAAAAAAAAAAAAACAAAAGTGGGAAGAGGAGAGATAAATCCTGCCTGGAAAAGCTTTGCCCGAGATTTACGGCCCTGCCCTTCCCTGCCCGCCGTGGGTGCTGCCCACCTGCAGGGCACGGGTGGAAAACAGGGATCCAGGGATGCAGGGATGCTCAGGGATCCAGGGATGCAGGGATGCTCAGGGATCCAGGGATGCTCAGGGATCCAGGGATGCTCAGGGATCCAGGGATCCAGGGACCCAGGGATGCTCAGGGATCCAGGGATCCAGGGATGCTCAGGGATGCTCAGGGATGCTCAGGGACGCTCAGGGACGCTCAGGGATCCGGGGATTCAGGGATCCAGAGATCCAGGGATGCTCAGGGATCCAGGGATCCAGGGATGCTCGGGGATCCAGGGATGCTCGGGGATGCTCAGGGATGCTCAGGGATGCTCAGGGATCATGGGATCCAGGGATGCTCAGGGATCCAGGGATGCTCAGGGATGCTCGGGGATGCTCAGGGATGCTCAGGGATGCTCAGGGATCCAGGGATCCAGGGATGCTCAGGGATGCTCAGGGATGCTCAGGGAATCCTTTGGGATGCCAAACAATCGACTTCTGCCCCTTTTCTCCATGTTTTTTTAGGATTTCTCCTCTGGTTTTCTCTCCCTCTCCGGTTTATTTCCTCTCCTGCTCCGCAGATCCTCCTCCTCTTTCTCCCCCTTTTCCTCCTCTCGCTCCTTTTCCCTCTCCCCGCTGGATTTTCCCTCCTGGAGCCGGGAATTTGGGTGGCATCTCCTGATCCTGTTTCAGGCTGAGCTGGGAATTCCAGCCCGGGCGATGCCAGCGGCATCGTGAATCTCGGGATGAGGCAAAACCCGGGAATTCATCCCGAAAATCACCCGGATTTGGGGATCAAAATCCCTGCTCCCACACGTTCTGCCCACAGAGGAGCCAGGGTTAAAAAAATCCCAATTCTCCTTGATTTCCACCCAAACTGGTGCCAAAGGGAAGCTCCGTGGGCGTCATCGTGTCCTATGTAGGTCAGAGTCAGGAATCCGGGATTCCGGCTGGGATTAAACCCCGGGAGCCTCTTCCCAGCCCGAATAAATAAATCTATTCCATATGAAAAGAAATATCCATGCCTCACCACCATAAATCTCTGGAATACACAGCCCATAAATTGATACATTGATTTTTTAAATAATTTTTTATATTTTTATATAAATATACAAATATATAAATATATTTATATACAAATATATAAATATACAAATAAATATATAAATACACAAATGTATAAATATATAAATGTATACATATATAAATATATAAATATATAAATATATAAATATATAAATATATAAATACACAAATATGTAAATATATTTATAATTATAATTTCAGCCTATTTCTCGTTTCAGGTGGATTTTAGAGTTTCCCTGCAATTTATCCCCTTGCAAACATTCCCGATTTTATACAAAGCAATCCCAGCAACTCTCCCAGAAAACACCCGGGGGCTTTTCTGCCGAGCTCCTGCCGGGTATTCCCAAATTTCCTTCGTTTGTTTTATGAGGAGAGCGGGGGGAAAAGGGAAATGTTTTCCTGATAAATAGAGATGTCTGTAAAACAGCCCAGTGAGATTTATTTTTCCCTGCACAGATCCCGTTTTTCCGGGGGTTTTCGAGGCTCTGCACATCCCCCGGCTCAGGTGGATAAATCCCAGCTTTGGGGTGAGCGGATGGACGCTGAAGAAATGTGGGAACGGGAAAAGCTTTCATTCCCAGTTTAAAAAAAATTTCCTTTTTTGGATGTTGGGAACTCCTTCAATCCTCAGTTCTTTCCCTTCCCATCCCAAAACACCCTGGGAGAAATTCCAAAAGGAGCTTCCCCCATCCCTGCCCATCCAGGGGGGGAAAAAAAGGGAATATTGGGAATTTGAGGATCAGAGAGGCTCAAAACATTACTTTTTTTGGGAGGGAATTAATTTTGGATCCATTTCCTGCTTTCGATTCGGATGGAAATTCCCGATTCTCCTTTTGGGGTGGTGGCTCTGATCCCTTTTTTTGGGGGGGGGATGACGGGGCACGGCCACGAGCGTTGGCCAAGGATGGAAGCAGCGGGAAAAGAGCCGGGAAAAGGGCCGGGAAAAGGGCTGGGATGGCAGTGCCAGCCCCGGGAATTTAATTGGGATTCAGGAACGGCTCTTTGGGGGCAAAGAGCCGAGGGGGAAGAGGGGGAAAAAGGGGGAAAAAGCGGGAAAAAGCGGGAAGGGGGAGAGAGGGGGTGAGGAGAAAGCCGGGGAGAAAAAAGGGAACCTCGTGATGAGCACCGGGCTGGGGAGGGGGAGGCGAGGGGTGGGGGGTGAGGGGGGGGTTTGATGGCTTAATTACCATATTCAAATCTAATTAATTCCCCTTTGCATAAAAAGGCCACGGCCCAGGCGTGGGACCAGCCTTGCAGATGGCGTCTCATGCTCAGCACCATTTTGGGGCCCGCCGGCCATCTTAGAGCCAGGAGGAGGAGGAGGAGGAGGAGGAGGAGGAAAAGGAGGAGGAAAAGGAGGAGGAAAAGCGGGAGAAGGAGGAGGATGAGGAGGAGGAGAAGGAGGAGGAGGAGGAGGATGAGGGTGGCTCTGCCCACGGTGGCACCGAGCAGCTGCTGGGGGCACCCAGCGGGCACCACCCGGCCCCATGGCGGCCTTGGAGGTGTAAAAAGCAGGGAATGGGGGGGAAAAATGTGGGAAAAGTTCAGGATTTGGGGGTTTCGAGGCCTCTCGAGCCCGGCTGGGGATCCCAAATCCAACCTCATCCCCGGAATGGAGGGGAAAATGTGGGAAAGGTTCAGGATTTGGGGGTTTCGAGGCCTCTCAGGTTCGGCTGGGGATCCCAAATCCAACCTCATCACGGGAATGGAGGGAAAAGTGTGGGAAAGGTTCGGGATTTGGGGGTTTCGAGGCCTCTCAGCCTGGATTGGGGATCCCAAATCCAACCTCATCCCAGGAATGGAGGGGAAAATGTGGGAAAGGTTCAGGATTTGGGGGTTTTGAGGCCTCTCAGGTTCGGCTGGGGATCCCAAATCCGACCTCATCACGGGAATGGAGGGAAAAGTGTGGGAAAGGTTCGGGATTTGGGGGTTTCGAGGCCTCTCAGCCTGGATTGGGGATCCCAAATCCAACCTCATCCCCAGAATGGAGGGAAAAATGTGGGAAAGGTTCAGGATTTTGGGATTTTGAGGCCTCTCAGCCTGGATTGGGGATCTCAAATCCAACCTCATCACGGGAATGGAGGGAAAAATGTGGGAAAGATTCAGGATTTGGGGGTTTTGAGGCCTCTCAGCCTGGATTGGGGATCCCAAATCCAACCTCATCCCCGGAATGGAGGGAAAAATGTGGGAAAGGTTCGGGATTTGGGGGTTTTGAGGCTTCTCAGCCTGGATTGGGGCTCCCAAATCCATCCCCACGCTGATGGGACGGAGCTGATCCCAATCCTGAGGGCGGATGAGGGGATCGGTGTCCCCAGGACCCCACAGGAACATTCCAGCCCCGTCTCCCACCGGTGATCCCACACCTCCACCAGGAAAATCCAACCTCCACCAGCAGACACCCAACCCCCTCCTGCATTTTTTGGGGGGAAAAAAATTGGGGATCGTATCCCTCATCCCCTCGCTGCGTATTTGGGACGAAGCAAATCCCTGCTGGAAAATGCAGCCGGGAGAGCAGCGCCGGCTGCCAGGCTCACCCCGGGAAAGGTGAAAGTTATTTTTCCTAATGTTTTGGACAGCTTGGCTGTCACGTGGAGAGGGAAAAAAAAAAAAAAAACTTGGAGGAGGGAGGGAGGACCGCAGGGGATGTGGATTTTCTCCCTTGACTGATTCCCAAGGATGGGATGAGCTGCGGCTGCTGCTGCTGCTGCAGGGTTCTGCTCATCCCCACCCCCTTTCCCTGCTCCGAGAGAAGGCTGGGATGGAGCTGGAACCCCAAAACAGCTCCCAGGAGCGGCTGGGAGAGGTGAAATCCCAGGAAAAGCGGGTTTGGATGGAGCAGCACGGGGTGGGTGGGGGATGCTCATCCAGGTGGGGGGAAAACGAGAGGAAATTCCCTTTTAAAGGATTAGAGGATGGGTTTGGGTCACGGGGGTGAAGATTTTTGGGTGTCGATTAAAAGGGAAATGGGGGGAAAGTCGATTATTTGGCATCCCAAATAGCCCAGTTTTCCAGCAGCTCCGGGAGGGGCTGGAATCTGAACATTTCCAAAGAGGAATGTAAATAAAATGCGGATAAAATGTTATTTTTTTTCCCTCGAAAGAACGGGAAAAGAATCAGGATGGGATGAGCTTCTCCCTGATGCCCCCCAAATCCCTGCTGGAGAGAGCCCAGGGGGAGATTCCACGTGGAAAAGCCAGTTCTGGGCCTGCAGGGAAGGAGAGGAAAGCAGGGAAAATCCCAAACTTACCCCATCCAGGAGAGGGGAGTGAAGGGGTGTCAAGGATCCTCGGGAAAGCGAAGCCGACATCCCGATTATCCCACAGGGATGGATCGGACCAGCCCGGCCCCTACAAAGCCAGGAAAATCCTTTTCCCAGCTCCCAGGGGAAGGAAATTCCAGTCCATGGCAGCTCCCGGGAGCTGCTCCATCCGCGGATTCCCAGGGTGAGGGCGCTGCAGGGTGCGGGGTCTTCCCAAGGCTCCGGATCTTCCGTCCCATCCCTGTTCCCGGCGAGGGATGGGGCTGGGTCGGGGGGATCAGGGCGAGGTGGGGGGGTCCTGCTCTGCAAAAAATGGAATGAGGGGTTCTGTCAGCTCTGGGAGCGCGGCGGTCGCCCCAAACCCTCGTGGGTCAGCCCCAAACCCTCGTGGGTCAGCCCCAAATCCTCGTGGGTCAGCCCCAAACCCTCGTGGGTCAGCTCCAAACCCTCGTGGGTCAGCCCCAAACCCTCGTGGGTCAGCCCCAAATCCTCGTGGGTCAGCCCCAAACCACATTGATCAACCCCAAACCTTCGCTGATCGCTCCGAACTCTCGCTGATCACCTCCAAACCTTCACGGATCATCTCCAAAACCGCATCGGTCACTCCAAATCTTCATTTGTCACCTCCAAACCCTCATGGATCAGCTCCAAACCCTCAGTGATCACCCCAAACTCTCACAGATCACCTCCAACACTCATTGATCACCTCCAAACCTTCACTGATCAACACCAAACCCTCGTTGATCGCCTCCAAACCCTCACAGATCAACTCCAAACCTTCATAGATCACTCAAAACTCTCATTGATCACCTCCAAAACCACTGATCAACTCCAAACCACATTGGTCACTCCAAACCCTCACCGATCACCCCAAACCACACCAACCCCAGGTCCCAGTTTGGGTCCAGGTTTCTGTTTGACCCCTTCAGTGGGACCTGGAGAGGCTCCAGCAGCTCCATCCCCCCATGGATCCCACATCCCACATTTTGCAGCCGGGATGGCCCTGGCAGGGAGAGGATCCAGGAGCCGGCGGGGAGGGAAATCCCCCTGTTCTGGGTGATGGGGACAAATCTCAGCCGTGTCCCCTGTCCCCAGCACGGGGCCACCCCAAATCAGCCTTTTTATCCCCCAAAACCACAGCGGAAGGGGGGGAGGCGACAACTCCAACAACTCCAACCCTCAGTGACCACAGCACCTCCATTCACCCCAAAACATTCCCGACGGGAACAGAGACCCCAAAAACCGCCCGGATTGGGGGTGGGCAGGGGGGGACAAACACCCCGAGGGGACGCTCGGGGGGGGGGGGAGCTCGGCCACAATGGGGCCATTGAGGGGCCACGCCGGGGGTCCGGCCCTTCCTGCCCAGACACAATAGGGGCGGCCACTCGTGCGCATTGTGCGGCCGCCGCCCCCGGCCCCTCCTCTGCAGCCCCCCTCGGATAATGGAGCCGCTTTGTGTGCTTGGCTGGACAAGGACTTTGTGGCCGGCAAAGAGCCGGGGTTTGTCTGGCAGGACAGAGCCCAGCCAGGGCCGGGGAGGAGCGGCCAGCGCAGCGGGCAGGGCCTGGGCTGGCATTGGCCTTGCTCGGCCCCGCGCCCATCCCGCTGTCGGGAATGGGGTTTTTTTCCAGCGAGTGGGGCAGCCTGGTGGTGCCGGGCCTCAAAGCTCGCCCCTGCTCCTGGGGAATATCCCGCTGAGGATGTCACCGAACGCCGCGGATCTGCCGCGGCAGAGGGTCCTGTCCCCCTCCTGGTTCTGTCCCTTCTGATCCCCTCCTGGTGCTGTGCCCTTCCTGACTCTGTCCCCATCCTGGCTGTCTCCACCAGCCTCTCCTGGCCCTGTCCCTGTCCTATCTCTGTCCCTCAGCCCCTCCTGGCCCTGTCCCCATCCTGTCCCTGTCCCCCAGCCCCTCCTGGCCCTGTCCCTGTCCTATCTCTGTCCCTCAGCCCCTCCTGGCCCTGTCCCCATCCTGTCCCTGTCCCCCAGCCCCTCCTGGCCCTGTCCCTGTCCTATCTCCATCCCTCAGCCCCTCCTGGCCCTGTCCCCATCCTGTCCCTGTCCCCCAGCCCCTCCAATCCCCCCCAGCCCCCATTCCTGAGGGAATGGGATCAGCAGAACCTACAGGAGATTAATTCCCGGCTCCCTGGCTCGTGCTGTCCCGGCGTGCGGGGAGGCGGTCGGGATAATCCCCGACTTTGGCAGAGCCAGAGCCGCAAAGACCGGGATTAGTAAGAACCAGGCTTTAATTTCAGCAGGTCCCTTTTCCTGCAGCATTCCCAGTCCCACATCAGGAGCTCTCTGCAGTTTGATGGCCCCAGCTGCTGCTCCAGGAGGGGGAAAACCGGTCCTGGAATCATCCAGCTGGGAAAAACACCAAATTCCAGCCCAGCCGAGCATCCAGGGATGTGTGGGTACACACGTGATCCCACAAATTCCATGGGAGCAAGCGCAGGGTCCCTGTGGCAGCAAATCCTGAGCAAAATGGAGCTGGAAATTGGGATTATTCCCTAAAAACCCATTCTGGGAATTGCACCTTTATCCTGGAGTTTGGGACAGGAGTTTAAATTGACGAAATTTGGGGTTTTGGAATCAAGGCCAACTTGCTCCTGGGATTTGGGGATTCAGAGATTCTGGGATATTTAAGGAAAACATGGAATTCTGTTTCCTCAGATTTTAACCTGGCAAACAGGTTCTGACAGGGCCGCGTGCACTGCCAGGCACTCGAGGGACATCTGCCAGCCCAGACCCTTCCCGAGGGGTCAAGGCCGGGTTGGAACTTCGGGAAAATCCCAAATCCCATCGCGCCGCGGGCAGGCTCATCCCACCCCTGCTCCCTCAGCATCCGGGGATTCCCACCCACACCCCACGCAACGAGTGACATTTTGAGGGGAGCCCGCGGGTGACACTTCAGGAGCGCATCCCTCTTTTCCAGAACCTTTCCCCGCCGCTTTCTCAGGATCCCACAGGACGAGCCCCTCCAGCGGGTTCCACCCCCGACCCCACATCCCGGGCGCTGCGGGGCCGAGCCGGGCGGCTCCCGGGAGAAGCGGAGGGGATGATTAGGGTGGCCTGCGGAGTAATTATCTCATTGGGCAACTAATACCCTTTCAGGCGGAGCGGGGTGGGGAAGTATTGTTCGGGCTTAGGGATTACATCAACCCGCCGGAGCAGACAATGTGCTCCCCCTGGGAAGAGGCAGCTCAGCCCCAGGGGGAGAGGAGGGAGGCAGCGGCCGGAGCTGTCTCAATTAGCGACTGTCCCGCCGAGGAACGGGGTGGCGGGGGCTCCTCGGGGGTCCTGGGGGGACGTTCAGCATCCTTAACCCTTCCAGGGGACTTCGCCCCCGCGCTCAGCCCTGCGGGGACAGCGGGATGCCAGCAGGGCTGGATGTGTCCCCTCCTCCCTGCCATGGCGGAGGAAAGCAAAGCCCGGCCTCGTTTTCTCCTTTTTCTGCCTTTTTTCCCTTCTGCCAGCCCCTTCCATCCTCCCCGCACGGCAGCAGCGCCTCGGCCGCGTTGTCCTCGCGTTGGGATCTGGGGACGGCGGAGCGGCGCGTCCTTGTCCCCAAACCCAAAAAAAGCAGCGCGGGGGAAGGATGCCAACAACCGCGGAGCCAGCGCTGGGGGCACGGCGGCTCCTCAGCATCCCCTGTGGCCCCAGCAGGGTCTGGGGGCAGTTTTGGCTGGGTCCGTGGCCACTGAGGCGTGAGGCCACCGCGCCAGGTTAGCGGCGGAGCGAGGGGCCGGCTCCACCTGGCCCTCGCCATCCGTGGGGTGATTAAACACGGGGCTCCCAGCTGCCATACATTTTTAAATAAATGAATAATACATCGCGGGGTGATAAATAAATAACGGCCGTACATTTGAACTTAGCCTCTGAGAAAATCCTTTTAGTTCAAAAGGACCGGGGCGCTCGGAAAGGGGAGCCCATGCATTTTGAATGGGCTGCCATCAAGTGTCAGGGCTTGGCAAGGGAGACGAGGGGGGCAGGGAGAGAGCGAGGGAAGGAGGGAAAGAGGAACCCGGCCCCGACACAGCTCCGGGAGGAGCGGGATGAGGGTCCCCGGGCAGTGGTTTTGGTGGGGACTGGCAGCGGTGGCACTGGGAGGTTGTGGGCGCTGAATCGCCGTGGAGGAGGAGGAGGAGGATGGGGAGGCTGAGAGAGGGACTTGGGTCTCTCCAAGCCGAGCAGGCCCTGGTTGGCAGAGGTTCCTCAGTCCCAGAAAGAGGTGGGGGGCCCTGGAAAGCGGCCAGGAGAAATCCAAGGGGATTAAGGTGTGAGGGAAGGGGTGAAACTCCTGGAAAGCTGGGCCAGGACGGAGTGGCCGGAGCACGGAGGGGACATCCAGGCAGAGGCAGGTGGGAGATGGAGGTGAGGAACCCATTTTTTGGGGAATCCAATGCCAGAGGAGCTGCAGAGGGGACTGGGATTGGCTCCGAGGTTGCCCCAAACCCCTGCATGGGGTGGTTGGTGTCACACACCTGCCCTGGCACGTGTCACCCGTGCCATGCAGAGCCGTGACATGGATGTCCCTGCCGTGAACCCACAAACTCTGACCATCCCCATGGATATCCAGGCCATGAACCCACAAACCCTGACTGTCCCCATGGATTTCCAGGCCCTGAACCCACAAACCCTGACCGTCCCCATGGATATCCAGGCCACGAACCCACAAACCCTGACCGTCCCCACGGATCTCGGGGCCATCCCCAGCACTACACGTGTCCCTCAGACATGTCACACCTGCCCTGGCCGTGCCCAGGTGTGTCCTAGCCATGTCCCAGCCAGCCACATCCACATCCCAGCCATGCCCACGCCTACCCCAAGCCGGGATCCTGCTGGGATTTGCTCCCTCACCCTTCCCAAACCCCAGGAGCTGCGGAGGGAACTTTAATTCCTTGGGCAAACTGCGGCCGCTGGCTCGCCCGGCTAAGTGGGTATTGATTTATTCGGCTGTAATTTAGGGCAGAACGTTTTAAAATGAACTCACACACCAAGCCCAGGCACGAGAATAAACAAGAGCTGATTTATTCGCCGCTCGCCCGGCGGCAGATGCCAGAGAGGGGGCATGGGGTGAGCCCTGGAGCAGGGGATTGGGAAGGGAGCAGCTCTCTTACCCTCTGTGGGGGCTGAAGGGCGTCCCTGAACCCCCACACCAGCAGCAACCACCCCCAGGGCCCCCCAGGGCTGGGTGGAGGGGATGGGGATGGTGGCAGGGTCAGGCCATCACATGTGCCCTGTGTTGGTGGCATTGGGACCGGTGAGACCCCACTTGGAGCACCAAAACCACCCCAAAAATCCTCGTTTGGGGTCTGAACCCCTCCCCAGAGCTGGGGCGCAGGGGATGGTGACACCAAGGGCAGGGTCTGGCTATCACACGTGCCCCGCGTTGGTCCCATCACATTGGCACCACTGAGACCCAAAACCCCCAAACCAGCCCCAAACCCGCCCCAAAACTCCCCATTTCGGGTCAGAAAACCACAAACCAGGCAGGGCCGAACCCACCCTCCCCTCGCCACCAGCAAAACCCCCCAACCCCACCCTCCCACCGCATCGATCAGCCACGCTCCAAGGATGCCCACAGCCGGCACGGAGAGGGGAATTTCCACCCTCTGCCCCCAGCCCAGCATCCCCCACCCTCCTCCACCAGCTGAGTCCCGGGTGTCAGACCCCCGCCAGGTCCCATCTGCGGGGCCCGGCGCATTCCTGCGAGCCGGCCCCGGCGCAGCAGCTGCCGGCCACAACCGCGATCATCATCATCACCATCATCATCATCGTCGCCGCCGCCGCCGCCGCCGTCGCGGCCGCCGGGGCGCGGGCAACTCGTCTTGACCTTGTCGGTCAGGTGTTGGGAGGGCCGAGGGGGAGGGCTGGCAAACCAAAAAAAAAAAACCCAACAAAAAAAAAAAAAAAAAACAAAAAAAAAAAACAAACCAAAAACCCACCCCAAACCCACCCCCCTGGGTGCCGCCAGCCGTCGCCGGGGCGCACGGGGAGGGTTTAATGCAGCGGGGACCATAATGGGGCCGGCTGGGGGAGCGAGGGCGAGGAGAAATTAGTGTCAGTGTGTGTGTGTGCCTTAAACAAACCTGCGCCGGGGTGACGTGAATGAGGGCACAGCCTGTGTCTGTGTTCGCGATGGGATCTGACCTCGCTGGGAGGGCTCCTTCCCTCGCTCCGCTCCTCTGGGCGTGGGAAAAAGGCCTGGGCTCTTTTCACAGCTGTTCTCGCTGCTGCACTGAGCTAATGGAGGGGCTGCCCGGCTCCCCTCCCTCCTCTCCTCCCCTCCCTTCTCTCCCCCCAACCCCGGCCGCCTTTTCAGGCCTTGAGCGCGGAAAAAAAAAAACCAAAAAAAAAACCAACAACAACAACAGAGAGAAAAAAAAAAAACCCCTCACCCTTTTCACAGTCCCTTAAAAACACACCTCATTGTTCGCGCCGGGCTCGCATTGAAATGCCACTCGCACCCCGAGCGGCGGCTCCGGCCCGGCTGCACACGCGTGTGCGAGGCCGGGGGTGCACGCGTGTGGCCCCTGCGGGCTTTGGGGAGCGCGGGCGCTGCGGGGTTTTCAGCCCTGAAGCGCGTTCAGGGGGGAGCGGGGAGTTTGCTGCTGTTGGTGCTGTGGGTTTGGGATCCCCCCGCTCCCGCCCCGATGTCCGAAATGTTTCGTTTTTGAGGTTAAAAATGCGGTTTGAAAAGGAGCAGTGAGTGGCGTTGGGGTGAAAACTCAGGGGAGAGGGGACGCAGGGCTGGTGGCCCTAACTCCCGTCCAAGACATGGCTTTGGGGACCCCAAAAATCCCCATCCTTCACTCCAGGGCACACCCCAGCTATGGGGACCTCAAAAATCCCTGTCCTTCACTCCAGGGCACACCCCAGCTATGGGGACCTCAAAAATCCCCATCCTTCACTCCAGGGCACACCCCAGCTATGGGGACCTCAAAAATCCCTGTCCTTCACTCCAGGGCACACCGCAGCTATGGGGACCCCAAAAACCCCCATCACTCCACACCACAGCTATGGGGACCCCAAAACCACCCGTCCTTCACTCCAGTCCACACCGCAGCCATGGGGACCCCAAAAAACCCCCATCACTCCACACCGCAGCCATGGGGACCCCAAAACCACCCGTCCTTCACTCCAGTCCACACCGCAGCCATGGGGACCCCAAAAAATCCCCGTCACTCCACTCAAGTTCACACCACAGCCATGAGGACCCCAAAAAATCCCCGTCACTCCACTCAAGTTCACACCACAGCCATGAGGACCCCAAAAAATCCCGGTCACTCCACTCCAGTCCACACCGCAGCCATGGGGACCCCAAAAAATCCCCGTCACTCCACCCCACTCCACAGCCCAGCCCTACTCGTGTTCCACACCCAGCATTTGATGCTCCAGGAGCAAATATCCCACATCAAATCCCCGCCTGGCACAGGATGCGAAGGAATTCCGAGGGACGGGGCGGTTCAAGGGCATCACACCTCGATCCCCCCTACCCTCGACCCCACAGGTTGCCCCAAACCCCTCTCCAAGCTGGGTAGAAACCCAAGATTTCTGGAAAACAACAACCAGCAGCGCCAGGATCAGCCCTCGCCTGGCTTCCCAGGGAATTAGGGCAGAGAAACTCCGGGCTCAGCCTCGCTGGGCCGGCAGAGCCGGGGGGCGGCGGCGCAGCCCCGTTATTCCCGTTCCCATTCCCATTCCCAACATCTTCCCTTGTTCGCCAAGGCCCGGCCCCAGAGCAGCGCCGGGCTCGTGCTTTTCATTAAAAATAAATAAATACATTTCTGGTGGCGGCCAGGAAACCTCGCAAACGCCATCCCCGAAGGCTCCGCCAGCAGAACCCTCCGTTATTATTTTGGTTTTTTTTTTGCTTCGAAGCGCTCGGCGTTTTGTTTTTATTTCTCACGCCTCTCCCCTCGGCGGGGACGAGCGGCGAGGACGGCCGGGACGGACGCACGGACGCGGGGACGCCCTCGGGTGCTTTTCCCCCGCTGACCTTTCCCCGCTGCTCTGATCAGATCCTTTCTGACAAAAGCGGGGACGCCGCACACCTTCCGCCCTCGCCGCGCGCCCGGCGCGGGGACGTGGCCACGAGCGAGTCCCTGTCGCCCGCGATTAGGGCGAGAAGGTCTCCGCCGCCACCGCGCTCTTTCCGCATGAGCACCGGCGCTGGTGCCAGGCAGGGGGGTGCCCCCGGCCCACCCCCGGTGCCGTTTAAGGGCTGCGAATCCATTTCCCAAGGATGGGAAAGGCAGGGATGAGCCCCGGCTCTGGGGAGGCACCGCTGGGGTGTGACAAGGGACGGGACGTGCGTGACCTACATCGGGGGCTGCGGGCGGGCGATGCCAGGCCTGCTGTGCCAAAGGCTGCTCCGGGCCCCGAGGGGTTTTCCCGGGAGGATTCCCGGGTGTGGGGAAGGGGAAGGGATGCTCCAGCCACGCATCCTTCGCTTTGGGTTTGGATTTGCGGGAGAGCCACCCCAAAGCCACGTCCGGAGCGTCACCGAACCCCGGATCCTGTCCCCACCCCAGGCCCAGCTCCTGCTCCGCTCGTTTTCCGATATTCCCGTCACCCTGAGCGTTCCTGGCGGCTCCCTCCACATCCAGGCCCTGCTCCCTGCCCAAGCACCCGCCTGCTTCCCGATATTCCCATTTTCCCGGCTGGTTTGGACTTCCCCGCCCGGCGCAGCCCTGGAGTTTCCATAGAAACACGAAGATATTAAACTGTAAATAATAATTCCTCCATTAAATAAATAAATAAATAAATAGAATACGGAGAGAACGCACGGCTCCGGCATGTGGGGTTGGTGGGTTGGGAATAAATGTCCTAGGAACAGATCCTAACATCCTTGGGAACAGATCCTGGCATTCTGGAAGCAGATCCCGATGTCCTGGGCATCTCTCCTTGCACTTGGGGTCTCATTTCACCCAGGTCCCACCCCTCCAGCACTGCCAGAGAGTTTCCCACCTCTCCCTCCTCTTCCTCCTCCTCCTCCTCCTCCTCCTCTTCCAGCCCCTGATTTATCCAGGCTGGAATCCCCATCCATAAAAATTAGCAGCTAAAGAGCCTTTTTCCACTCCCTCCATCCCGGGGAAATGGTTTTGTTTGGGGTTTCCACCCTTTGTGCATCTTTAAGTGGGACTTTTGATCATAAACGACTTTTTTTTCCTCCCTCAGGCTGGAAAATCACCGGTTTGGGGTGGGAGGGAAATGTCAGGGCTGGAGGGTGGCACAGGCAGCTCCTCGCCCAGGGATGGGGAGATTTGGGATTTAAGGTTGAAATCAGGTGCCAGGACCTTTGGGAATGATGCCGGTGGGCTGGGCGGCTCCAAACTCAATTCCCGCCACCCAATCCCAATTAAAACCTGGACGTTGTGCTGCTGGGGTGGGAGGAAAGTTATTTTTGGGAGTTTTGGTTGATCCCCACCACGAGGCCGAGGTGGAGCTGTTCCCTGGCTCCTCTCGCCACCCCAAACCCCAGCAGCCACTCATCCCATGGCTCCTTTTGATCCCAACACTGATCCCGAGGGCGGATCCAACACCATCCCGGCATCCCAAAAACCGAGCCACCACAAGCTGTTCCCATCCACACGGGATTTTGGGAGCATCCCATTGCCCACTCCTCACTCTGCTGTGCCCGTTTTGGGATGCTCATCCCGGGTCCTCTCCCAGTGCTGGGAATCAGGGCTGGAGATTCCCCGCTCATCCCAAATCCATCGGCAGCCCAGGATTGGAAATCAGGACTGGAGATTCCCAGCTTATTCCCGACCCATCAATAGCCCAGCACTGGAGATTCCCAGCTCATCCCCAATCCATCGGCAGCCCAGGGATGGAAATCAGGATGGAGATTCCCAGCTTATTCCTGACTGATCAGCAGCCCAGCACTGGAGATTCCCAGCTCATTCCCAATCCCTCGGCATGGGAACCACCCCCCTGCCCCAAAAGTAGCACCCCAAGAGCTGCCGGGATTATCCCTGCGGAACATCCCTCGGGAACAAGATTGCAGCTTAGGGCCTAATGGAAAAGAGGAGAGAGATGGGATTAAAAGGGAAATAATGACAATTCCTTTAGCCAGGCCGGGGAAATGAGACGGGGATTAACGGCCTCGCTTTTCCAGCAAACCCCAAATCCCGCCGGGCCGTCCCAGATCCAGCCGGGGCGGCCGGAGAAGCGGAGCTGCCCCACGCCGAGGGTGACATTGGCAGTGCCACTCCTAAAAGGTCTCAAACAGGATCCATCCCTCCTGTCCCTGCACGCAAACACCCCAAAACCGCGGCGATTTCCCTCCCACCCCCCAATATTTTGCTTTCTGAATTGTTCCGCAGGGGGAATAAAACACTGGGAATTAAAAAACTTGGCTGGCAAAAACGAAGAACCGAGGCCTGGAATAAACCTGAAAGGCTCCTTTTCTCTCGCCTTGGGTTGCACACCCTGCAATTGGCTGCTTCCCTGGAATAGATTCCGTTGCTATGAGACCAAGTTTGCTTTTAACGAACCCCAGAAAATTAATGGTATTCAGCAGATAAGTCCTTAAAGTGGAACCTATTTTAAGAAATTCCTGCTAAATGGTTTACAAGTAGTCAGGAGGGAGGAGAAGGATTCTGGAGCGCGGCGGAGCCTGCGCCGATCCCCCCCCTGCCCCCCGCCGGTCCCAGCTGGGATATGGGGGGGCGTGGTGGGGTTTTTTTGGGATTGGGAGTGGGAGAGGTGAGGGCAGGATGGGTTCCCAGCCGTGCTGGGTGCTGGGCGTCCCTCCTGGTGTGGCACAGCCACCTCTGGGCACCCTCCCGGCCTGTCCCCAGCTGTCCCCACCACCCAGAGGCTCCTTCCAGCTTCAGAAACTCAGGAATTCTCTGCCCAAACCCTGCCCGAACTCACACACGGAGCCACGGGATCCAGGGCTGGGGCAGATCTGGGGATGGGAGAAGGGAGCACGGAAAGGCTGCTCCGACAGCATCCCGACATCCCTTGGAGCGGCGCAGGGAAGAGCTGAGGAGCCAGGGAAGGTTTTTGCAGCCCATCCAGCCCCTCAGGGTGGCATCAGCCCCTGGGCAGGGCACGTTTCCCTCGGGGTCAGGGTCTCCACCAAGGACACAATCCAGGGTGTCTCCGGATGTCTCGGCAGCTCCGTGTCTGCACCACGGCATTCCCGGCCCCAGTCCATGTGGAATAGCTCCGTGGGGCACAGGGTGGGCAGGGAACCGCTTCCTCTTTATCCCACGCCACATTTTGGGGTGTCCAGGGGGCTGTCCCTGCTTTATCCCACGCCATGAATGAGGCCACGTCCTCCCTGCCCAGGGAGAGGCCCCGAACTGGGTGAGCCCAGGGTGTCCTGGGGGTGCAGGGTCAGCGCCAGGGATCCCAGGGATCCCAGGGGTCCAGGACAGGGAATCTGCTCCTCTCCTGCCTGAACCTGTTGATTGGCCCCCAAATCCCTCCTCTGCTGCAGCCTCCAGGTGGAAGAGGAGACCCAATCCCGCAGGGAAACCAGGGAGAGGAGGATGGAGAGAGGGACTGGGGCCTTGAGCTTTTTCCTTTTTCCCATTCCCAGTTCTCAAGTCCGGCCTGGGAATTGCTGCTCCAAAGACCCCACGGTGAGGGGGGAGTGGAGCTGCTCCGGTGCCACCGCCCTGCTCCGGCCGCCCTCGTGCTGTTCCTGCATCCCAACGGGTGGTCCTGATCCCAAAATGTTTTCAGCACACGGATTTCCCTGTGGATCGTCCCCACTTCCCTCTCCCGAATGTCCGAGAGGGCACTGAGGGCCCTCCTTCAAGGCTACACCCCAAAACACCACCTGGAAACGCCTTCCTGGGATTCCCGGGAAGAACTGGCCACGGATCCACCTTCAGGGTCACCACTTAGAGCCTTCCCTTACCCCAGCACCATCCAGAGCTCCCACAGGGCAGCCCAGGCTCAGCCCTCGCTCCAGACACTCTCCCTGGAGATGGAGAGCAGCTGAAGGGAAGGAGGGAGCGGGATCCCAAATCCACGGGGGATCCTGGAGGGATCTGCGTGAGGCTGAGCCCGGAGCACCCTCGGATGCTCCCAAATCCCTGTCTCGGAAGAACAAAGCTGCGATCTCTCCGCAGATGCAGAGGAAGCGACAAGAGGCGATGATTTATTTCCCTTCCCCGGCAGATAAATCGGCCTCGGGAACGGGGTTTGTGCTAAATTACAATTTGCATGCGGTAATATATTTAAGCAACTTTCCTCGCACTTCGTTATAAACAGCGTTTCTCAGGGGGTTGTTTCGGAGCTGGCCCTGTTTCATTTATCTCCGGCGCGAGGCAGCGTTAATTGTCGGGGTGGAAATTAAAACCACAGCGGCAAAAAAAAAAAAAAAAAGAAAAAAAAAAAAGAGGAAAAATTAATAAAATAAAAGCGCCGGGGTTGGAGGTTGGAAGAGAAATCATCACCCAGGCACAGGCACCAGCTCTGGGCCTCGGTAAAAAATGACGAAAGGCAAAATTCCCGCTCCGTTTGGCTTCCCAGCGCTGTCCCCTGGCGAAGGCAGCGGGGCCGGTGGCTCGGGGAGCCCGGTGGGCAGCGAGCCCCTCTCTCCCGGAGGATAGCGAGAAGGTTTTTACATTCGGTTCTCTAGCTTTATGATATCACATACACTCATACAGCTAGATAACCAAAGAGAAAAACCCACCCAGGTCTCGACCGAACGGGGCCTCGGCCGCTGCTGCGCGCCCGGGGGACACCGGAGCCCCCGCGGTGGCCGCGAGTTTTGTCCCCTCAGCGCCAAAAACGATGGAAGCCCCAAGGTGGGAGAGCAGAGACCGGCCCCGGTGCCTTGGAATGTGGCACAACGACCCCCGGTGCCCACCCCAGAGCCCCAAGGCCACGTCGCACCCCCCAAAAGGAGCCGGACCCTAAAGCGGGCTCAGCCCCCGCGCAGCACCCGTGGGCGATGGGGACACCGGGCAGGGCGTCCCCCCCGGGTCCAGCCCCGGAGACAGGCCCAGGGAGCTGCGTCCTTGCCAGCCCCAAATTCGCCCCCAGACCCAGCCCGGAGCCCACTCCCGCTTGATAATTGCTGGAAATTACTGGCACGGAACTGCTGAGTCAGGAAAGCGGTTGGGGAAGGGACGGGCGCAGCCGAAAGGGCCCCCCCGGGGGTTCCCACCTCGCCCCCGCGCTGTACCCCTCTTCCTCCCCTTCCTCCCGCATCCGCTGCCGGCAGCCGGGCCCCGCAAACCCGGCAGGGATCCCGCACCTCCTGCGGGTCCGGGCCGTGAATTTCCCTGGGGGGGGTCACCCTGAAGCCGCCGGGATGGCCCGGTCCCCACCGGGAGGCTCCGGGCAGCGGCCCCGGGCACCGGCGGGGGCTGTTCCCAGGGAGCTCCGGCTGCTCGGAGGGAAACTCGGCGGAGCGGCTGCTCCGGTGCCCAACGGGAGCCGGGGAGAGGACGGGAGACTCCCGAAGGGGTCCCGGGGAGGGCTCCCGGAGCGGGGGTACCTGCTCATCCCGCTGGCGCCGGTGCTGCCCGCGGTCGCCGTCGCCTCCGGGTCGCCGCATCCTTCCCGGGCTGACGGGGAGCGGAGGAGGCTCAGGCGGGGATGGGGACGGACATCCCCGCCCGGTGCCGGTGCCGGTGCCGGTGCCTCTCCCGCTGCCCGGCGCCTCCGGGACCTGCCTCTAAAGTTGAGGCAGAGTCGGCGGCGCGGGGCTGGCTGGAGGGCGGGGGAGGGCGGGAGGAGGGACGGGGCGGCCGGCGGGGACAAAGCCGGAGTGGCGGGGCTGGGACAGCCCGGGCGTGGGGCCGGGGCAGGGGTCACCCCCCCGGGGGGGGCAGCGCCATTCGCCACGGCCGCCGCTGTCCCCGGGGGCCGCTCCGTCTGCTCGGCCCGGGCCCCCCCCCGGTCGCAGCCTCCCGCCGCAGCCGGCCCGCCCCGTCGGGGAGGCGGCGGTGCCCCGGGGGTAACCCCGCTCGGGCAGGGCGCTGCCGGAGCCGCCCCCCCGGCCGAGGCTGGGGTTAAACCCCCCATGCTCGGGGAGGAGGAGCGGCCGCGGGGGTGGGGGGCGGCCGGGCTGGTCCTTCCCGTCGGGGCTGCGCTCACGGGCGCCGCTGCAAAGGGGAAATTTGGAAGATGCTCAAGAGTCAAGCGGGGCTCGAACCACCCCTAATCCCGGGTGTAACGGGGTCCCCCGGCGGGCCCGGCCTCGGCTGTGCCTCCCGGCCGGGGAGAGACCCCCGTGGCCCGGGACAAAGCGCGGCCGCGGCTCGGAGGGGCGGCGGGGCAGAGTCCGGGGCGCGGGGCCGAGGTCCGGCTCCACGTCCCCCCCGTGCGGCCACCCGGGGCCGGTCCCCGCCGGCGCTGCCCGGTGCGGGGGCCCCGCTCCGCTCTCCCGGGGCAGCACCGGGGGGACAGCGGCCTTTCCCCGGCACCCACCCGCCGCCGCACCGGGAGCGCACCGGGGGGTGCCGCCGTGGGTTCGAGCCACGCAGGGGTGTCCGGGCACACCGGAGCACCCGCAGCGCCCATCTCAGCCCCGGTGCACCCCTCACACCGAGGGTCACACTCGCCCCGATGCCCGCACGGCCCCGCACACGCACCTGGGCACACAAACAGCCACGCAGGACCCCCGAATGTCCCCCCTGGTTGTCCCCAGTCTCCTCACGCCCCCGGCACCCCGGCCTGGCCCTGGCCTGGCGGGCTCCGCAGCCCTCCCGGGGCCGCCTCAGCGCACCTCGCTCCGGTGAAACGGCGGAAAACGAAACCAACAGGCGGCCCGGGCACAGCCCCGGCGGCGGCCCCGGGCACAGCTGTGGCCCCGTGCCCCGGCCATGGGCAGAGCCGGGCCGGCCCCGCTTCCCGCGGGCACCGGGAGCAGCGGGTCGGGGTGGGCGGCGGGGCCCGGCTCCCGCTCCCGGTGCTCCGATTTCGGGAAGGAGGCACAGATCCGAGCCGGCCCCCGCTGCCCACACCCGCCTTTTTATATATCCTCACGTACAGAGAGAGAACGTATGGAATACACGGAATATCCGCGCTGGAAGGCACAGAGATGCCAACCCGCCAGCACCGGGGGCTCCCCGGGAGCAGCGGGGCTCTCTGCCCCGCACCGGGCATCCCCAGGGCTGGCAACCCTTGGTCGGAGCCCCCCAAACTGCCAGCGGCGGCCGCAGCATCGCGGGCAGCGAGCGGAGCCTCCTCCCGCCGCCACCGGGCACCGGGGACCGGGCACCGGCCCCGCCGCTCTCCGTGGTGCTGAACGGCGGCCGCGCCGCGCCCCGGGGCCGTGCGGGGTCGTGCCTCCTCCGTCCTTCTCTCACCGAGCTGCCGCTAATTGATTATCATTATTACCGCTATTAATTATTATCGTTGCCGTCCCCGCGGCTCCGGTGCTCCGCGGCACGGCCGAGCGCGGAGAGCGGGGAGATGGTGCCAGGGCGGCCGCCGGCTGCCAAATCACCGGCTCGTCCCCCCGCACAGCCCCGGTGCTGCTGCCCTCCATCCTCCCCACGCTCCGCACCACGCGTGGGCCGAGCCGCCGCCGTTACCTCCGAACCCGGGCTCCGAAATTCGTCCCTGCCCGGCCCCAGGCGGTCGCGGTGGCCCCGGCGGGCTCGGCCCCGTTGCCGCCCACACCGCCCGGGCACCGCCGGTGCCGGCCCCGCTCCGCCGTCCCGGTGGGTGCCGCTGCCCACGGCTCTGGCCCGGCTGGCCCGGCCGCGGTGTTTGCCCGAAGGGTAAAACCCCAACAACGAGCGCGGCCCCGCAGCTCCGCCGAGGGAACGAGCGAGACCGGCGGAGCTTCGCCGCCGCCCCGGGAGCCCGCTCCGGCCCAGTCCCGGCTCCAGGAGGGGCCGCTTCGGGCACCGGGGGGCCGCTTGCAGCATCCCCGCCGGTCCCGCTCCCACCGCCCAGGGGCCCGGTGGCACCGCGCAGGGCCCGGGCGGGCCGCGGCGGCCCGGTTCGCCCCCGCCGGTCGCCGGTGCCCGCTGCCCACGGCTCGCCGTCCCCGAGAGGCGCGGGGGGAGCTTGGCATCGCCGGCACGGGGGAGGCGGCCTCCCCACGCGTGTCCGCGGCGGGGGCTGCACGGGGCCCGCCCGGGCCCGTTCCTCCCGGCACTTACCGACTCGTCGCCCGCCTGTATCCATCGCCCCGGCGGCTGCGGGCTCTGGACCGGCCCCGGCGCCTCTGGTCCCCCCTTTTCCCCTCGCCTACACCCCCGTGTGCATCAAATACCTTCACTACAGCAGCCATGTTGGGCTCCGGTGCGAGCACGGCGCTCGCCGCAGGAACCGGCGGCCGCCTCGGCGGGAGGCAGCGCGGCGGGGCTCGGCGCGGGGGCCCCGCTTCTCCCCGGAGCCCCGGAGCCCGGGCAGCCCGGCCGGCCGCGGAGCCCCGTCCCACCGCACCGAGCGATGCCGCCGGGGGCCGCTCCCCGGGAAGTTGCCACCGTTCCCGGTAACGCCACCAACTGCGGGTCCCGCACCTGCCCCGCATCCCTCCGGTGCTACCGGCCGCGTCCCGGGGCTGCCGCTGGGGAAGAGGTGGGGGAGAGCCGCGGTTACCTCCGCCTCGCCCGCTGTCCGGTGCCCGCGACGCCGCTCGGCCGAGCCCACCTGGGGAGGGAAAGAGAGAAGATGCGTCAGGAGGAGCCGCCGCCATCGCTCCAACTTGGAGCAACTTTCCCGGCGAGGCCGGCGGCGGGGGCGGGGGGTGGGCGGCGCTGGAGCCCCTTCCCGGCCAGCCGGGGCCGGTCCCGCCGGCGGGCAGGGCGTGGGGTGCCCCACAGCCGGTCCCGTCCACGCGCGGGGTGGGGACACCCACCCGGAGCCCAGGGCCACGCCGGGACACGGCCTCTGCTGCCGGGGACACCCTCGATTTGGGGCAGCCCCACACCTGGCGCCTGTCCATCTGTCTGGCTGTCTGTCCGTCTGTACCAGCTCCCCCCTGCCGTGGGCACCGCAGCCTCCCTGGGCACCGCAGCCTCGCACCGGGCAGCCCCCGCCGCTCTCCGGGCACCGGAGCCGCTCTCCCGCCCGGCCCGGCTCCCCTCGAAAGTGCATTTTTCTGCTGTTTATTTCCCTCCCCTCTTTTTTCTCCCACCGAGATTTTTTCCCCGGTCTTTTTCCTTTCCTTTTCCCGCCCCAGTTTTTTTTTCCCTCTAATTTTTTCTCCCCCCTCGTTTGACTCCAACGTCGCTGGGAATTATTTGCATTTAAAATACAACGACTCCTTTCCCTCCACGCCGCTTCGCAGCTCGATTCAACCAGCACGGCAGAGGCGGGGGAGCGATCCCAAGGAAAAGGGGTCCCCAAACCCCCAGCCAAATTCCCCCCGATTCCCGCCCAGCTGAAAATATCGATGTGGAGGAAAACTAAAGATTTAACAGATTTTCATCATTTTCTTCCCGCAGCCGCTGTCACCCAAAGGTGTTGTGGCAACAAAGAGCGGGATGGCATTTGACGCTCGTATTTTTGGCCTGTTCCCGTGCGAAAATATTCCCCCAAAGCCCCGAACGCTTTGCGAAAGGTTGATGTGCCTCGAAACCACCACATCCTGCCCTGCAAAGCGCTCCCGAGGAAAATCTGATTTTCCATTTATCCCCCCGCCGCTGCTGATCCCGCCGGAGAACGCACACGCGCGGCGCCCGCCGAAACTGCGAGCGAGGAGAGGGATTGGGAATCCAACAACCATTCCCAGTCCAAACTGGGAGCCGAACGGTTTTCCCCCGTCCCCGCGCACGGCAGAGATTTCCCAGCTCGGGGAACAACGGCGTGGAATTCCCCGCCGTGCCCGCTCGGGCAGAGCCGGGCACAGCAGCACCCCCCAGTTACTTTTTTTTGAAGGGGGAAAACAGCAATAAACCAAGAGAATTAATTATTTTTTCTTCCTTTCCCCAGAAATGCCCAATTCAGCCCCGGCCTTTTTCTTGGGGAATTTTTTTTCCCCTTGGATCCTTTTTTTGTTTTTTTTTTTTCTTTTTTTCTTTTTTTCTTTTTTTTACAACCTCGCACCAACGCAGAGCTGGGAGGGGATGGAAGGGGATGCCCACACAACACCCCAACCCCACACAGCATCCCCCACGCCCCTTTCCCCCTGCTCTCATTTTTTTTTCTTTTTTTTTTCTTTTTTTTTTAACCCCAAATCCTTCCCCCGAGAAATAAAAAATAGCTGCACACACCGAAACTTCGCTCCGGCAGCCCCTTACCTCGGGCACCGGGCAGGGCAGGGCAGTCGGTCCGACCGGCCCCGGGGCTATAAACCCCGGGGGTGGCTTTTGTGAGTTTGCCGGAGTTTCCCCGGGCTGTCCCCTTTTGTGTCCCATTGCCATCTAGAGGCCCCGATTAATTAATTTCACACCGAAGCTCGGGAGAAAATTTTCCCACAAAACAAGTGACCGAGGAGATGTGAAACTCCAAAGAAAAGGAGTCAACATCAAGTTCAACAGCATGCGGGGAAAGGCCTATTTCCATCACAATCGCGTCTGAGCGGGGGCCGGGCGGGGGGCGGCGGGCGGCGGCCCCCGCGCCCCCTCCGCGCGTTCCCAGGCTCCGAACAATCGCGCTCTGTTTGCCTCGCACATGCCGGCGTTTGGGCACGGAGGCTGCCTTGGGATAACAGGAATAATGAGGGGAGGGGTGCTCGGGGGGAGAGGGGGGCGCTGGGGGAGCGCTGGAGGGGTGGGAAAGGGGCGGCGGGGCGGGGGGAGCGCAGCCGAGCGCACCTGGGCGCTGCCCGGTACCGACCTGTTGAGCCTCGGCCGGCGGCACCCGCTGGAGTTTGCGGGAAGAGCCGCGATGGGCGACAGGGACAAGCCGGGCTCGACGGGGTCGGGGGGGGACCCCCAAAGCCGCGAGGGGACAGTGCCGACCCCCGGAGTGGCGTGGGGACACTTTTCCCTAAGTTTGGTGTCCCCCCCCGGTCTCCCCGCCAGCCGCGGCCACGCGTTTTCCCACAGCCCCGGGGGAACGGGGGGTGCCTGTCCCGGGGGAGCGGGGGGTGCGGGCCCCGGGGGAGCGGGGGGCCGGGGCCCGGGGTGGCCGAGGCGGTGGTGGACGTGTCCTGCAACCCAAGCAGCTCGGCTCCGCCGGGCATTGTCCCCACGGAGCCCGTGGCCATTGTTCCCGGCGCTGCGGGAGCCGGAGGGAGGGCAGCTTTCCACGCCTCGTCCGTCCCCCCCCGCCCCGCCATCTCACCCCCACCCCGACACTCACACCGGGGCTGCCGGGACCCTAATCCGGGATGGGAGTGGGGGCGGGGGGGGAGGGCAAAGAACACCCCACCCACCCCCCGAAAAAAAAATAAAAAATATCAGGCGAGGGAAGGGGAGGCGCGGAGTCCCCCCTCGCAGACTTCCTCCAAGTTGGGAGAAGCGGGAGGGGGAGCGGGGCGGCCGCCGGTGCCCGCCCAGCCCTGCCCCTCCGGCACCGGCGGCACCGGCGGCACCGGCGGCTGCCCCGGCGGGCGCGGGGAGTTCAGTGCGGGGCAGGGAGAGGGTGGGGGGATAAAAACGGCGGCGAAAAAAAGGGGAGTGGGGGGGGATTATTTACCTCCCTCCGCACCTCTGCATCCATTAATGACTTAGCGGCAGCGGGAGCCGCCGGGACACCGGCAGCCTCCGGGGCGTGGGGCTGGGAGGGAAGCGGCCCCGGCAGCGGGCAGGACGCGGAGCCCGGGGCCATCCAGGCGCTGCGGCTCCCGGAGAGCACCGGCCGGGCTGTGGGAAGCGGAGCCCCCCGCGATCACGTTGCCTTTACGTGGGGTTAAACAGGGAACGTCTGCCCGGGGCTTGGACGCCGCGAACCCCCCGAGCGCACCGGGCAGCCCCGGCCCGCCGCCGGGGCCTCGGGATGGGGCGGGTAATGGAGGCGGTGGATTCCGCCCAAACATCCATTTTGTCCCTTTTGGAAATGGAGATGGGAGAGAGGAGGGAAAAATACGTCTTTTTTTTTTTTTTTTTTTTTTTTTTCCCCTTGCTTTCTCCATATTTTACTACGTAAGGAATGACGCGCTCGCGTCGGGAGCGGGATAGGTTAGCCCGGAGCTTGGAGAGGGAGGGAGGGGGGAAAACCAGGCTGGGGGGGAGCGCGGGGGCGGGGGGCGGCTCTGGCAGCAGAACCTAAAAATAACGAGGGTTTTATTATTTGAAAAAAAAAAAAAGAAAGAGATATAATAATAATAATAATAATAATAATAATAATAATAATAATAATAATAATAATAATGATGATGATGATGATGATGATGATAACAGTAAGCCCGCTGACCCCGCCGATGCGGCCCTGCACGGGCAGCGGGTGGCACCGGCCACTCCGGGGACCCCACCGCGCCTTCCCTCGGGATTTGGGGCGCCCCATGGGGTGCAGAGGGAGGGTTGGGGGGTCCTCCTGCCCTTTCCCCCCCTCCCGGGGCTGCGGCAGGGGCTGGGGAAGGCGCTCGCCGTTCCCCGGCCGTTGCGGGATGATTGCGTGGAAATGAGGCAGAAATTGGCTATTTTTTATTGCATTCAACCCCAAATCCCCCGCTGCTCCGCGGGTTAACACCTCCGAGCCCCCGGGAAGCGGCCGGGAATGGATTCCCACCTCCCCCCGCTCCTCCGGGCGCACCGGGATTTTGGAAGCGCTAAAAAATCGGGGGTTTCGAGCAGCGCCCGGAGGGGTTTGCGCCCCAAATTCGGCCCCGGGGAGGGGGGGACACCCAGGGACACCCAAACTCCCGCAGACCCTGAGCCACCGAGCGGGGCCGGGGAGGGCCGGGCCTGGCTGCTGCCCCTGGAGCCACCGGGATGCGCGGCCGCTGCCGCCGAACCGGGACCGCGCCGGTGCCGGTGCCGGTGCGGCCCCGGTGCCCTCCCAAGCCCTGCCCGCCCCGGGGACGGGCAGCCCCCGGCCCGGTGCTGCCGGGGAGGCCTCGAGCTCCGCGCTCTCCCTTAATGAGCTCCGTTTATGCATTTCCTCATTAACGAATATTTCTCGCGGCCGAGCTGGGGGGCACCGGAACGCGCGGCCCCGGCCACCCGCAGCCCGTCCCGTCCAACCGGGGCTTCCCGGGGGCTCGGCCGGTCCCTGCCAGCCCCGGGAGAAGCAGGAGGCCGGGCCTGTGCGTCGGGCACCCCAAATCTTGCTGCCAGCCTCGGAATTACCGTGCCCGGCGCTGGGGTGCGACCCCCGCCCCCGGTGGCCGGGAGACCCCCGGCTTGCCCAGGGGCTTCCCCCGGTAAAAGGCGCTCGGGCCGGGCCCGGCTCCTCCCGCCGCCCGGTACCGGCGGGCCCGCTGTCCCCCACCCCCGACGGCGTGGATTTAGGGGAGTGGGCGGCGTATTTTGGCTCCCTGATGGAGTTTTGATCAAAAATTCATTAAGAGGCGCTCGGCGCAGCGCCATGAATATTTCAGGGCTTTCGCTAAACAACAAAGTGGGTGTTTGGGGGAGGATGCACCGGGGGGAGGCAGCCGCCGGTGCCCCTCTCGGCCCCGCTTTGAGGTGGCGGGGAAGCCGAGAGGGACCGGTCACCTCCGTTCCGTCGGGGCCGCGGCGGCGACCGCTCGTCCTCAGCCCCGGGGCTCGCTGCGGCCCCGTTATACGGCGTGAAACGGCCCCGGTGGCGCCGAGACCGGTCCCGGTTGGAGCGGGCGGCCCTGCGGGGACGCGCAGCTCCCCGGCCCCGGGGCCACCGCCACAGTCCGGGGTGTCCCCGGCCCTGTCCGCGGTCACGCGTGGCCGTGGGGCTCCGAGGGGCCGCAGCTGCCCCGGGTGCTGCAGAGCAGGACCCTCCCTGTGCTGAGGGCTGGGGACAGCGGGGGGACCCCGTGGTCACCCGGGATGTCCCCTCGGAAGGGGGACATCACCGCCCCAAGGGATCCGGGGACGGGGGCTGCTCTCCCCCGGCTCTGGGCAGGGAATAATCCCCCCGCCACCCCCCCACGGCAGCGAGGGAACACCCCGATGGAAAGGTCCCCGGCCCCCAAAATTGGGGTGCGGAGCCCCCCAGCACATCCCGCCCGCAGCAGAGGGAAAGGCGCCGGCTCCGAGCCGAGACAAAGCCCCGGCGGCTCCGCTGGAGCCCAGCACCCCCCGGAGCAGCGCAGCACTCCGGGCTGGGCCTGCAGGTAACTGGGATTTACTGGGCCACCTCCCGGGCCAGCTGGGAAGGGGACACGGAGCGCCAGAGGTGGCCACGGTGGGCCTTGGTGGGGGACGCAGCAGCTCTGCCCCTTCCCGGTGTCACCCCGAGCACCCCAAGGCAGCTGGGGGGCCCTGGGTGCCACCTTCGGGGCAGTGCCATGGGGCGTGCCACCCTCTCCCCGCGCTGGGGACACCCGGCAGGAAGGCAGGGGACAGACGGACAGTGGGGCCTCTCTGCGGGACCAAAGCGGGGCTTGGGGACACCCCAGGGCACCTCCCGAGCTCAGTTTGGGACGTGTCGCAATGGGCGTTACTGGACCTGCAGGCACGGGTGGGATGTGCGGCTCCAGCAGCTCCCGGCGCTCCCGCCGCTGCCCTCCGGGTCCCGCCGGCCGTTCCCGTGTCCCGGTGCCGGGATGCGACGAGTCCCCCCCGCCCCCGCCACCACCACCCCACCCCGGCAGCCCCCAGCCCCTCCCCGGGGCTCACCTCGCCCTGACATTTCCTGGCGCTCCTTCCATGCCAGCGGGTTGCCATAGCAAATCTAAATCTTACAAACAAAACGAGGGGAGAAAAGCCTGATTAGCATATATTCAAATGAGCCATGCAATAATGCAAACCATAAATCATGCAGTCATTGCTATTCAATCAGTGTCTCTTACCCCAGCCCCCACTCCTTGCACCCGGTGTCTCGCCTCCTCTTGCCAGGCAGAAAACCCTTCCCCGGTCCCAAAGGTGGCCCTGGAGGGGACCTGCCACCCTTTGGGGAGGTGGCCCTGGGCCCAGCCCGGCTCCGGGGCTCGGCACAGCCCCTAATCCCGCCTGGTATTTACGGCGCTCTATTAAACGGGGCAAACTCTTCCCAGGATTAATCTCCCGCCCAGGTTTTAATCTCGGGGCTCGTAATCCCCCCCGCTGCCGAGGGGAAGGGGCCCGGCTTGGTGCTGGAGGGTGTGGGGGGACCCCAAATCCCCCCTGATCCCATCCTGGGGGTGCCCAGGTGGTGCTGGGGGGGGACTCGAACCCCCCAAAAATGTCCCTGTGGAGTGATGGTGCTGCAGGACCTTGGTGCCCCCTCCTTGGTGACGCCCCAGCAGCGTGGCCGTGGCCGTGGCCGTGGCTGTGGCCATGGCTGTGGCCATACCCAGCACGCTACAGGCCCCAGGGGATGCTCCCCCACCCCAAAAAGCGGCAGAACCCCCAGGCCCAGCCCAGCCCTGAGCTAAAACAGGCTCAGCTCAGCTGAGCCGGGCCCACCCCTCTGTAACCCCCTCCTCGCCCCCCACATCCCGATTTTAAGGGTTTTTTCCTTCTCCCACCTGCTCTGGCACCCCCTGAGGGGCTTTTTGGGGTCACCAAGGGGTGGGAGCAGCACGGCTGAGGTCGTTGGGGCTGACCCGGCTGTCACCCACCCTGCTGGTCAGCGAGCCCTGAGAGGTGGCTCTGAGCCCGGGGGACACGGGGGGCACAGCGACGCTGCGAGTGAGGAGGTGTGGGCACGTGCCACCCGTCCCTTTGGGGACATCAACGCTGTGCCACCCCAAACTGGGCTGCGTGACCCCGAGAAGCTCACACCAGACACCCCGAGACCCCCAGCTCTTTATTGGTGAGAAGATAATAAATAGAAAAGAGCCCCTGGCTGGGGGAGCGGCACCCCCCGCCCCGCCTGTCCCCTGTCCCCTGTCCTCTGTCCCCCTCCCCTGTCCCCCTCCCCTGTCCCCTGTCCCCCTGGACGCGGAATTGGGCCGGGGGCTGCAGGGCTGGAGCCGCTGCCGGTGCTCTCAGTCCTGCTGCCACCGCGTGGCACTTCCCAGCCACTCCCGCTCGCCGGGGACGCGCTGCTGGCGCGGGGACAGGCGCAAGGACGGGGGTGGCCGCTGTCCAACACCACGGGCCAGGACACCGGGACAGCGCTGGGCTCCTGGCCTCGCAGGGGGTGGCGGGCAGAGCTGAAAGGAGGGGACTTGGTGGCATTCGGGGGATCCAGGGAGGGGGGGTCTCGAGGAGCTGCAGCCCCAGGGCTGGCGGCAGTGACCCTGCAGGGAGCCCGGTGTCACCGCTGGTCGCCACCACCGCACTGCCGCGGGCACGGAGGGGGCTTCCCGAGGGTCTGAGGGTGGGGAAGAAGCGGGGGGCTGCTCCCCCAAGCTGGGTTTGCCCCCTCCCTGCACCCCGGCGGCCTCGCTATCTCTGCCAAACGTCCACGGGCTGTCCCCGCCGCGTGGGGACCGGGACCCTCTGCTCGTCCGGCAGCGGCCGCGGCGGCCCCAGCGCGTAGGGAGGGAAGCCCTTGGCGAGGTCATCCCGGGGCTGGAGGTCTCCGGGGGCTCGGGAGGCTTCGCTGAGGGTCGCCAGGCTGGTCAGGGAGGGCTGGGGGGTGCCCGGGGGACAGCCCAGCCCCGGCGACACCCGCTCCGACTTGATGCTGATGGCCTGGTGCTGCGGGGACGCGCCGGGGGCGGGGGCTGGCTCCTCCGCGGGGACGATCCGGCTGCTGGCCCTGCGGCGAGAGGGGACGGGGATGAGGGCGTCTCCCTGTACCCCCTGCCAGGTATCCCCTTTCCCACCTAGAGGGGTTGAGACCCCCCCAAATCCATGTCCTGGACTGGTTCTGGCCCAGCTGGGCACTGGGCGGGTGCCCGCACGGCTGCTGGGAGCCTGGAGTGTGACCGGGGGGGGGGACACGGGGGCGAAATCCATGCGGGAATCCCGCTGGAGATAAGCTCTGGAGAGGCTTCGGGGTGACCCCCAAGACCACGCTGGTGGGTGGGGGGCTGCCCCTCGGTGCCTGCAGCGCCCATGGCTGGGAGGTGACACCCGTGGGTGCGGCAGAGTGGGCTCATCCCCGCTCTGTCCCCCCTGTCCCCCACCCCAGGGCCACCCCCGTCCTTACCCCAGCGCTGCCATGTCCCGCGGGTGCTGCCATGCCGGGGGCTGCAGGAAGCCGGGGGGTGCTGGGACCTCGCCAGCCCCAAAATCTGCGGGGTGGGAGGACAACAGTGAGCAGGGGGAGGTCACAAATGTGGGGACAGCGCTGTCCCAAGGCTGAGGGACCGGGACTCACCTGCGTGGGCCGGGCTGAGGAAGGGGAAGCCGGCGAGGCCGTGGCTCGGGAGGCCGGAGCTGCCCGGGCTGAGCACGGGGCTGAGGGTCTGCAGGGCGGGGTACAGCGGCCGCTGTGGGAAATGGGGTGACCCCAATAGGTTTTGTGCCCTAAACCCTCCGGGGACCCCTCCCCACCCCTCCCTGTGCCCCCCAGCAAAGCCCCGGAGGAAGGGGCAGATCGGAGGAGAGGGATTTGGGGAGGGGACAGGCGTGTGGCCCTGGGGACAGCTGACTCACCGCTGCGCTGCCACCGCTCCGGCCACTCGCCAGGCTGCCCTGGGCCTCGCCACGCCGGCCCTCGGCCCCCAGGAACAGCGGTGGTGGCGTCTTGGTAGCCAAGGCGCGGCTCAGGCTGGCGGCGGGGAACAGGGGGTAGCTGAGACCTGGGGGACAGAGGGACAGGAGGATGCACGGATGATCCTCGGGGGATCCCCGTGGCGGCGGCCGCGGTGGCCGCGGTGGCCCCGGGGCCGTGGGCAGCCGTGTGTGCCTGCACGGTGCCGCGCTCCGGCAAAGCCACTTCCTCCACGGGCCACCTGGGCTGTGGGCACGGGCTGTGACAAGAGGTGACACGCGAAGGCCGTGGCCGGATCCAGCAGGCTGCAAACCCCCCTGGCCGGACCCTGCTGCGGGGAGCAGCTCCCCATGGAGCGGCCGGAACCTCCCGTGGGAATGCCCAGCGTGCCCGTGTCCCCATCGGAGCATTTGGGATGCTGCCTGTCCCCATCCCGTGCCACCTCCCACCCCCCTGGGGGGGGTTTCCACTGCTCAAGCCCCAGGTTTTGTGGGGTTTCCAGCTGCTTTTCTGTCACCCCGTCCCAGCAGGCGGGATGAGCCCCCCGTGCCGAGCTGTGCCACACGGGAGGGACCTGCGGGCACAGGGCGAGGGGCCAGCTGGGTGCCGGCTGCTGGCAGGGCACAGGAAGCAGCTGGAGGGAGGTTGGGGCCGGTGTTTCCACAGCTGCGGCACCGCTCCTGCCCACGCAGCCGCCCCGGCCCCGCTCCCGGTAAGTCCCCGGGAGAGGAGCTTTGCATGCAGGGCCTGGCTGGGAAAATCCCCGCGGGGCCGTGGGGTTCGGGTGCTCGTGGTGGGGAGGGGGTGGCCATGGCAGGAGCAGGGTGGTCAGGGACAGGACAGGGTGCCCGTGTTGGGAATGGGGTGCCCGTGTTGGGAATGGCGTGCCCGTGGTGGGATGTCCATGGTGGGAATGGGGTGTCCATGGAGGGATGGAGTGTGCAGGGTGGGGATGGGGTGTCCGTGACAGGAATGGGGTGTCCAGGGTGGTGGTGGGGTGGCCGTGGTGGGAACGGGATGTCCACGGTGGTGACAGGGTGCCCACGGCAGGGATGGAATTTCCATGTTGGGAATGGGGTGTCCATGTTGGGAATGGGACATCCAGGGTGGTGTTGGGGTGGCCGTGGTGGGAATTGGATGTCCACGGTGGGAATGGGGTGTCCATGGCAGGGATGGGGTGTCCATGGTTGTAATGGGGTGCCCAGGGTGGTTATGGGGTGGATGCCCAGGGTGGTGATGGGATGTCCATGGTGGGGACAGGACACCCATGGCAGGGACCTTCTCCCCTGCACCCACCTTCCCCCAGTACCCCTGGCTGATGGCCCCGAGCCTACCTGGGGGCAGTGGCCCTGGGGACCGTCCCGGTGGCTTCGAGGCAGCCGGTTTGAAGGCAGGAGAGCGGCCCTGGCCCTGCGGGGAGCTGCTGGCGCTGCCCAGGGAGGTGTCGGTGGCCGGAGGGGAGCTGCCGTAGGCTGCCTCGGGCAGTGGCACCGGGCTCTGCGGGGACACACAGGGGTCAGGGACAGGGACCCTCGGGACCCTTGGGGACCCTCGGGGCACTGCAGAGAGAGACAGAGGTTGAGGGAGGGAATGGGGACCCCCGGAGACCCTCAGGACTCTGTAGGGAGAGACAGAGGTCAGGGACAGGGAAGGGACAGGGACCCTTAGGGACCCCCTGGGGACCCTCGGGGTTCTGCAGAGCAAAGCAGAGGTCAGGGACAGGGAGGGGATGGGGACCCTTGGGGACACTTGGGGCTCTGCAGGACAAGCCAGAAATGAAGGACAAGGAGTGGACAGGGACCCTCAGGACCCTGCAGGACAAACCAGAGGTCAAGGTGGGGCTGGGGACCCTCGGGACCCTGCAGGACAAACCACAAACCAAGGGCAGGGATGGGACGGGACCCTCAGGGACCCTCGGGACCCTGCAGGGCAAATCAGAGGTCAAGGGAGGGGACAGCGACAAGGACCCTTGGGGACCCTCGTGACTCTTCAGGACAAAGCAGAAATCAAAGCCAGGGATGGGACGGGACCCTCAGGGACCCTCACCCCACGTGCCACCAGCGACTCACATAAAACCTGGGCCGCGCCAGCGACAGATCCACGCCGTCCCCGAGCCTTCTCCCCCTGTCCCCGGGCGGCTCCGGCCCCTCCTCCAGCTCCAGCTCGTGGCTCTCCAGCCCCAGCCCTTTGCGCTTCAGCGTCTGCGGGGAGGCCACAATGAGCGGGTCCCTGCGGCCGCCCCGGGGCCCCGGGGGCCGCCCCCGGCCGCTACCTCGAGGATGTCGGAGTTGGTGCGGCTCTCGTGGGGCTCGCTGTACTCGGTGTACTTGAGCAGCACCTTGTCCATGTCGGTGCTGGCGTACTGGAAGAGGCGGTTGGTGCTGTTGAAGATGATGAGGGCGATCTCGCAGTCGCACAGCACGCTCAGCTCGTACGCCTTCTTCATCAGCCCGAATTTCCGCTTGGTGAAGGTCACCTGCCGCGGGGCCGCGCGTGAAAACCCCGTAAAACAGCCCCGAATTCTCCTAAAAATGCTCCCGGCCGGGTGCTGGCGGCAGCAGGGCGGCTTTGCCTCCCGTCGCCCTTGTTCCCACCTCATCCCCACCTCGCCCCCACCCCGTCCCCCTACCTGCCGGTTCCGCTGATCCAAAATCCGGCTGATCTGGATTTTTTTCCGGCCCATTTTCGCCTCCTCTGCTGGGTTTGGGGCTGGAAGAGAGCGAGAAACCCCTGAGCCCCACAGCCCTCGGGGCCGTCCCCAGTGCCGCCAAAAATAAGTTTGGCTGCCCCGAAAAAAATCAGTTTTCAGAGGAAGTTCGGTCATTTCTTCTTCCGCGAAGATGGCGGCCAAGCAGAAAATGGGGGGAAAATGGGAAATTCTGCTGGGTTAGAGGGGAAAAAATCCCCTTGGCCCTGCCCGGCAGCCCCAATCCATCACCCCCATGGCAGCCCCGAGCACCTTTGGGTGTTGGCTGGGAAGCGGCAGCGCCGTGATCCCAAATCCTTCAGTGGGAGTTTGGGATCAGAGTTCTCATCCCAAATCCTTCAGCGGGAGTTTGGGATCGGAGTTCTCATCCCAAACCCAGGGGGCTGCTCTGAGGCTGCTCTTGGAGCTGCTCACGGTGGCTCCGTGGGATGCGGAGGGCGTTTAAAAGGGGGCCGGGCTGGTGGCAGGGAGGGTCCCTCGAACAAAAGGGTTGGTTTTAGGTTCAAATTTGGGTTTTTTTTTTTTTTTTAATCTTTTTTTTTTTTTTTCAACCTCCACCAGACTAAATTTGACCTCCACCGCTCGCAGGCCAGGAAGTGGCTGCACGAGGAGACAGCAAAGTGAAACCACCCACCCACTCCTGCGGCCACGTGAGCCAGCGCTGGGCAGGGACACGGGGCTGGCGACCCCCGGTGCCCCCTTGGCTCTGGGGTGCCAGCACCCTCTGAGCCCGTCACAGCGTTGGGACATCCCCCTGCTGTCACACCCCCCTAATTCTTGTTCCTCTGCCACCTCCACCCCCAGCAAGAGCCACCCCAAAATCCCTCCGGGACACCCCCAGTGCCACCAAAGGTGCAGAACCGCGGGTGGCACCGAGACGTTGCCAACGGGACCCTCGTGCCCACCCCGGTTTGGGGGTGGCTCTGTCCCTGCTGTCCCCAAACCACAGCTCCGGGGCGAGAGCGGAGCCGGGGAGGCAGCGGGGTGGCAGCTCCGTGCCGGGGACAACTTTGGGACCCCCTCAGCTGGGCCAGGAGCCCCCCTCCCCCAGTGCCAGGCGGGATGCCAGGGGTGCAGTTGGGGACCCTTGGGTCCCCCGATGCCCCCGGCGTGTCCCGCTTCCCCCTCTCGAGCACGTTGCCATTTTACCATCGTGCTCGGCCGCTATTTTTAGCTGATCAAAACTAATTTTAATTTATGGAAGGAAATTGCGCTGCCGTTCCCACGGCCCCGCTGCCACCCTGTGTCCCCGGGCCCACGCACGACCCCCCCCCGTACCCCCCTCCCTCCGAGGTCCAGGGGGGTGCCCAGACCACCCCGGCCCCGCCGGAAAGGGCCGAGAATTCCCTGGTGGAAAGGCGGAGGTTTTCCCATTCCCAACCATCCCTGGAGTGTTTTCCTTGCTCCTCCCGGCTCCGACACCTGCGGCGTTCCCTGGGAACATCCAGAGGGTCCCCACTCCATGGGGTTTAACCTGGGAGTGGGAATTTGGGGCTGGTCCTTGGGTTTGGCCCCGTTTGGGGCAGGGGGTGCTGGCCCGGCTGTGACCCCCCCTGCACAGCCTCATCCCGGCAGGAATTTTTGAGTGTTGGGAATGGATGGAGGGATGGATCCATGGATGGATGGATGGAAGGAAGGATGAAGCCCCCACCTGCAGCAGGGACATGAAATAATTCCAAGGATTTGCTTGGGGACAATCCACCCCAGCTCCTTGGGTGCTCAGTGCCCCGCGGGGCAATGCTGAGGGGGTCCTGGAAGGTTCCAGCACCCACAGAATGATGCTGAGAAGGTCCTGGAAGGTGCAAACACCCACAGGGTGATTCTGAGAGGGTCCTGGAAGGTGCACTCAGGATGATTCTGAGAGGGTCCTGGAAGGTTCCAACACCCACAGGGTGGTGCTGAGAGGGTCCTGGAAGGTGTGGGAGGGAGTCCAGAGGAAGCAGAGCCGCAGCCCCATCGATCCAGGGGGTCCAGGGACCCTCCGGGTCGGGACTCTCGGCACCGGGAGAAGCGGCCGAGGCCTCGTGCAGCCGCCGGGGCCGTTCCATCAGCGGCCGCTCCTCAGGGCTCCGCTCCGCCCGGGAGCCCCGGGGACACGGCCGGGCCACCGCTGCCACCGGGGCCGTTCCATCAGCGGCCGCTCCTCAGGGCTCCGCTCCGCCCGGGAGCCCCGGGGACACGGCCGGGCCACCGCTGCCACCGGCGGGGTGCGATGGCCCCGGGAACGCGGCGCTCGGTGTCACCTCGGCCACCTCAGCGCGGCACTGGGACCCCCCCGGGCAGGTGCGAAGGGCTGGGAGGGGAGCGGGGGATTTTCCCTCGGGATTTTCCCTCGGGATTTTCATCGGGATAAGGGGATCGCGGGCACAACGGGGCCGCTCCGCCCGGCATCGTCACCTCCAGCCAGGTGGCACCTCCAGGGCAGGACGGAACCTGATTCCTGGGAGGAGCCGCCATCCAGGGAGGGCTCGTGGGCGGGGAGAAGCCCTGGAGGGACCCCAGAGCCCCTCTTGGCATTGTCCCCACCGAGGGGACGCGCTCAGTGCCCCCCAGAGCACCGGCATTCCAAGAAATCCCAACGCTCCGGATATTCCAGACCTTCCAGACAGGAGATTCCCCCCTCTCCCCTGTCCGGGAGAGGCTCCGGTGCTCCTGGCACCCGTCCGGCTCCGCTGCCACCCACGGGTGCTTATCTTTAGCCCGGGCTCGCACGCACCGCGATTGGGATCGCTCCCACCCCGTCCCAACCATTCCCGCTGGGATCCAGCACCCACAGCGCGGTCCCACCGCGGTCCCCGGGCTGGGATCGGGTTTGTAATGAACCCCCCGGCTCCTGTGCGCCTTTAGGGGGCATTTCCATGGCTCCAGGGGGTGTAAATTCCCCTTTTCCAGCTCCTGATCGGTGAGCTGAGACCAAGCGGATCCCTGGAGAGCCGCGCGTTTTTCCCTGAGCCCGTGTGGGATTCCCGGCACCACGGAGGGGCCTCCCAGCACTGCCTTCCACACCTTTACAGCCCTGGATGATCCCAGAAGGGTTAAATCCACCGGATTCATCCTAAAATCCAAGCAGGTCGGGTATTGCGGGAAAAGCTGCTCCGGGGTCCGAGCGCTCCCCTAAAACACCCCCAAGTCTGGGTCCCTGAGCTCCCCAGCGATTCAGACACAGAAAGTGAGGGGGAAAGGGTTTTTTCACCCAATTCTGGGGGTTTTGTTGCGAATCTGAGAGCTGGGGGTGATTGGGCAGGAACAGGAGGGGAGTGGTTACGGAGGACCCGCATTTGGCAGCTCCCAAAAAGCGTTTTGTTGGAGGAAAACAACGATTAGCGCGGGGGAAAGAGTTTCCATCCCATCTTTTGCAGGGAGGGAGGGGAAAATCTGAGCCAGGAGCAGCGAAATTCCACAGGAGGGCGGGGATGATGCCGGGACCGGGAGGAAAACGGGGATGGAAACGGGGATTTAAGGACCGCTGCACAGGGATGGACACGGAGCTCCGGGACCAGAGGGACACATCCAGCCCCGGCCGCGGCCCCGGATCCCGGCGATCCCCAGGGAACGGCTGAGCTGGTGCGAGCAGCATCCCGAGCCCCGGCACGGGGAAAAGTCAAAGTTGAGCGCGGAGTTTGTGCCGGGCCCTTCTGCTTTTTATAGGTTGTTTAAACAAGCGACCAGTACAAACCAGCGCGGGGCTGGCAGCGCCGGGTGGGGACTGGGAAGGCAGGAGGAGCCAGCTGGGAAGTAGGGGAAAGGTGGGGATGGGGTGCTGAGGGATTCTTGGGACCACCGCAACCTCCAAAAACCCCGTCCCCCCACCTCCCAAACATCACCCAGAGACCCCAAAACGCCTAAGGGGAGCGATAATTAATTTATCAGTGCCCCGGGACAATCCAGAGCCACATCCAGGCTCGGGGTGACACTGCCACCCTCCAGCCCCGCTGTCACCGCGCCCGGGGGTGACACAGAGCGAAAGTCCCGGGCGCTGCCACGGCCCGGTGCCGATGGGCGGAGGCTTTTCGGTTCCAAAATGAGTGTGTGGAAGGAGGAAGGATTGAAAGGGCCCCCAAAAACGAGGCGGCTCGCGGCCCTCGGGAGGATGAACGGGCACGGGGACCCCCCCTCCACGCCCAGAGCGCGTTTGTGGCTCCGTGGATGCCACATCCAGGGAAGGAACTCGCAATTCCCGTGGGATCGGGCTGCCCCGCGCCCCAGTTGGGAATTAATTTGGGAGGTGACGCTCGGTTGGTGCTGGAGGCTTTGCTGGGTGCGCTCAGGGCTGGCCTCAGCCCGGCCCCGTGGCTTTAGGGCTGCCTGGCTCACAGGCCTGGTTTGCTCCTGACAATCCCGCTGGGATTCTTGGGAAGACGAGGGAAATTCGAGGGGTTTAAATGCACCGATTCCCCCAAATCCTCCTGGGTACCCCCACAGCAGCGTGCCAGGCTTTCCAGCCCTCTCACCGCTGGCATGACCCAGCAGGATCCCTGGCCCCTTGCACCAAAGTTTCCTGAAGTTTCCCAAATCCACTCTTTTTCCGAGATATCATCGGTGCTCTGGGCATGGAGGTGACCGGGAACATTTCACATCCTAAAAGAAACCTGAGGCCTGCACCCCTCTCCCGAATCCCCCCTCCTTCCTGACCCCCAGCTCTCCCCACGCGTCACCCTGACGTGTCCAGCTGGCAGCCGGGACATGGAAAAGGGCCAGGATCGGGATGTCCTCATGGGTCACCCACGCTCCCTTTCCCAACCAGTGCCCGATGCCCCGAGGGATGCCCGTGGGGGTCCCCTGGGGGCACAGCCCACGGTCCCATCCGTGCTTTCCGCTCATCCCGAGCTTCCACGTTAATTCATTCCCTGTGAAACCCCAGAGCCGGCAGCGCTGGGAGAGTTTCTCTCATCTGAGGATGGGGACAGGGACAGGGACAGGGACAGGGACACGCTGGGAATGGGCTGTGGTGGGCAGGAGGATCTGGCAGAGGATCCACCTCGTTCTCCATGGGTGACGAGGGGACCCAGGTGCACTGGGACACCCTGGAGGTGCCACTACCTTGGAGGTGCCACCACCCTGGAGGTGCCACTGTCCGGAGCCGTGGCCGTGCCCCGTCCCCACCTGGGAGCGGGAAGGAACCGGGCTGCCACCAGCACGTGCCGGGCACAGCCAGGCCACCGTGACAGCCCAGCGAGGTGACAGTGCCACCCGGGCTGCCCGGGCGCGATGTCACCGCTGTCACTCTGACCACGTCCAGCCAACAGCCCGGCGGTGCCGTGCCTCAGTTTCCCCCCGCGCCGTGAGCTCAGCCTCAGGCCCCCAAAGGCCCCGGTGGGCCCGGGGGTGGCGGGGAGGTGGCGGCGGGGCCGGGGCAGGGCGGCTGCCACCCAGGCTGCACTTTTGGGTTAAACCCGGGCGTTCCTCCCTGCGCAGACACGAGTAAAAATAACCGCCCCGAGCGCGGCGCAAACCACAGGCTTTTTATAGCCCGCCATCCCGAGACGGCGGGGCGGGGGCCGGGGCTCCGCCGTGCCCAGACCAGCCCGCCGGGCGCCGGCCCGGCCGCACCGGCCCCTCCCCGGGCCGGCCCCGCTCCCCCTGCCCGTGCGCCCCGACGGCGCGGCCGCCGGCATGAGGAGGGAGCCCCGGCCGAGTAGAACGGGGAGCGCTGCTGCCATCTGCCACCGTCCCCCGTGCTCGGTCCCGGTCACACTGGAGCGCGGCCGCGTCGCGGGGCGCCCGGGACCCCCCGTGCCCGCCGCGGGACACGCACCTGGACGGCGGCGCTTCCTCCTCGGCAGCTCCGAGCCCGCTCGGCCGCGGGTGCCCGGCGCTGCAGCGGAGCCGGGACGGCCCCGGTGCTGATCCCGGTGCTGATCGCGGTGCTGATCCCGGTGTCGGTGCCGGTGCCGGTGTCGGTCCCGTTCGTGCCCCCGGAGCGCGCGCTGCCGCCTCCTGCCCGAGCAGCGCCGGTGACATTTGCATAACCCCGCCCATCCCACCGGAAGATTTGCATAGAGCTGCCGAGCTGTGCTGCCATTGGCTAAAGGTGAGGGTTGATTTGCATAGACACGCCCCCGGTGGAGAGAGGGGCGGGGCTAAAGTGAGGGGGCGTGGTCATGGAGTGGCGGCTGCGGGGAGGGGGAGCCTGGGGAATTTTGGGGGGGGTGGGATTGGGGGATTCCGGGGGGATTTGGGGGAATTGAGATGGGAGTGACGCTGGGAGGGTCTGGGAGATAGATTGGATTTGGCAGGGAAGGGCTTGGATGAATTTGTGGGAATGTGGGGGGCTGGGATGGGGGATTTGGAAGGGGAGGACACGGTGAGTTTGTGGGAATTCGGGGCACTGGGACGGGGTGAAGTTTGGGGGGGTCCCAGGGGATGCTGCTGGTGACAGAGCCGGGGACAGCCTGGGGCTGGAGGGAGGGAATACCGGAGCTGGAAGTTGCCATTCCCGGCTGGAAGGTGCGGAAGAGGCTGAGAAGTTGGGCTCTGACCCCAAACCCGACCCCAAAACCAGCCCAGGGCAGGCACTGCCCAACCCACGCCCCCCTCGTGCCCTCTGCCCTGGCGGGGACGAACCCGTGGTGGAGCCGCAGGGATGACCAGGACACCCGGTGGGTGCCATGGGGGGGTTCCTGCTCCTTTCCAGCCCCTCGGGAAGCTGCAGGGCTCCCCGGGATCTCAAAGGGAACCCCCGTGTTTACAGCAGCAATTCCCAACTTGGGATGCAATTCCCAAGTTCCCGTCCCAGCTCGCGGGCAGCAGGTGGGAAAAGCGGGATATCAGGGAAATCAGGGATATCAGGGAAATCAGGGCCCACCCAGCCCCACAGCGGGGACATCTCTGCACCCCGGCCATCCCGGGGGTCCGGTCCCTCTCCCAGTCCCAGGAAGATTGGGAAGAGGGACTGGGAAAATGAGGAATTTCTGGATGAGGCTTTCAGGCCGCGCTGGCGTTAAGGACGCGACATCTTCCTTAGAGCTGCTTTTAAAGCTCATGATTTACGGAGTGCAATTAGCAGAGTGTTAATTAGCCCAGCTCGTAATCTCAATTGATCCCGAAGAGGGGCTGGGAGGGAGAGCAGAAGCGCCGGGGCTTCGGCAGAGCCACGTCCCGGCAGAGCCTGAGGTGACACATCCAGGTGTCCCCCCCTGCCCTGGGACAGTTTGGGGACACACGGGGTGGCTCTTTGCCCACCTCGGCTGTGGGACACCCCTGCCCTGCCCTGTCCTTCCTTCACCTCGGACTCGCCAGGGCTCGGCCCCGCTCAGAGCCACTCCCAGCCCTGCCAGGCAAAGCCATTTTGGGGCACAGGGACCCCCCGGTCCCCCCGGGTCAGGGGGTGCCCAGGCTGGGCTGTGCCCGGCTGCTCCTTCCCAGCTCCGGGGTGGCAGCTTGAAAGCTTTGAGCTCCCTCTTGAGGCTCTTGCTGCCCCAAAATCCTGGGATTTTGGGGAGCCTGAGGTGCTGGATGCCCCGGGACGAGAGCTGCACCCCAAGTGACACCGGTGGAGGACACGGCTGAGCCCTGTCGCTTCCCAGGACACGGGAAAGGGACAGAGATGCCGTCACCAGGAGCTGGTTTGGGGACTTCGGGCCAAGTCCCAGGGACTGCCATCCCCCCCTTCCCCCTCCCCAGCCAAAAATGCTGGAAACGAGCCTGGAGCCAAACTCCTGCTGCTGCCAAGGCCAACACGCCAGGATTTCAAAATAGCCCCGTGTCCCGCGCGGCTCCGGCCGGAGCCGAGGGTGCCAGCGGGAACCACCCACGCGGGACGGGCCGGGAAGGGCCGGGAAGGGACAGAAAGGGACAGAAAGGGACAGCCAGCACCGCTCCTCCAGCAGATGGAAAGGTCAGCCCCATCCGGATCCCACAGGCAGGCCTGGGCACGGCCCCGGCACGGGGGAGGCTGCGTGGCACCCGCTGCCCTGGCACTGCGGGGTGGGCACGGAAAGGCCAGACCCCAATGTCCCCCTGTGTCCCCTCGTGCCGTCCCCAGGGGGAATTCCCGTGCCAGGGGCTGCTCCCTTGGTCTTTCCCGAGGTGACAGGTGAGCTGTGGGGTGGATTTTGCGGAGTTCATCCTGCTTGAAACCTCCGCGATTCCCAGGGGAAGGCGCTGGCGGGGCAGATCCCAAAGGAAAAGGCGATTCCGCTTCCCAGGATATTTATAAGACATGGGAAACTCGTGGGGGTCCCAAGGGCCGGCTCGAGGGTCCTTTCTCAGCCTGGCCGGACTGGGAACGTTCCGGGTGCTCCCTCCGGGGCTGGAGGGGACAATCCCGGCGCAGGTGGAGGCCAAAGGCGCCTCTCCCGGGGGATTCGGGATCAGGGAATGGCGGCGGCCTCTTCCCACCACCCCGGGGTTACATCGGGGGGGTCAATCCCGGGATTTTCCCAGCAGCAGGAAAGGCACGGCTGGGAATGGGGAGAGCGGCGGGAGCGGCCCGGTGTCCGTCTGTCCCTCCGCCCGTCCGTCCTCCTCGGTCCCCAACCCCTCCCACCGCCCCGAGGAGGCTCCCGGGGCCCCACCGGGGGCGGAGCCGGCCCGGAGGCAGGAGCGGAGGCAGGAGCGGCCCGCCCCGGCGGGCAGCGGCGCGGGGACGGAGGCGGACACCGGGGGACGGAGGCGGACATCGGGGGACGGAGGCGCTCCCGACCCGGTGCCGCTTCCCGGTTCCCATTCCAAGTCCGAGCTCCCGCAGCGGCAGCACCGAGGAGTCGGGGAGCGCACGTACCTTCGGCAGCCCCGGTTCCCCCCGGCTCCCCCCGGTTCCCGGTGCCGGTTCCCGGTGCCGGTTCCAGCCCCGCCATGCCCTCCGCGTACCCGCAGCGAGCCCTGACGGTGCTGCTGCTCTTCGGCACCTTGTCCGCTGCCATGGCGCTGCTCTCCTCCAGCCTCATCTTCCAGCTGCCGTCGGGCCGGGCCAGTCCCGGCGGAGGTGCCGGTGCCGGCGGCGGTCGCGGGGCGCTCCCGGAGCCGGTGGCCGCCGCTGTGCTGCCGGTGTCGGCCGTGCTGGCCGCGCTCTGCCTGGTGCTCAACGTGAGCTGCCTCCTGCTCTGCCTCCTCCACGGCTACTTCAGCACCGAGCTGTGCCGGGGGCAGCCCGGGCCCGACCGGTGAGAGGCGCGGCGGGACCGGGGGAACCGGGGCTGGAGGGGCCGGGGATGCTCGGAGGGATGGACAGGAGGGAAGGGGCGGGAGGATGAGGAGGGATCGGGGGGATGAGGGGTGCGGGGTGGCACCGGGATTGGCACAGGACACCGGCACAGGGTTCCCTGGGCACCGGCACCTGCCAACCCCCAAAATCCGCGCGAGGATTTGCTGGGCCCTCCACAAAAAGGGGGTGTGGGGAGAAAACTGTGCCAAATTCCCCAAATTCCCCAAATTCCGTGGTGCTTTCCATGAACCCCAAGGCTGGAATTGCGCCCTTTAATTTGGGCTGAGCTTATGGGCTGAGAGCAGCGAGTTTAGACCCGGCTGCACGATCCAGGTGATTTCATTTCCCGGATTTGAAATTCCCAGTGCGTTTTTGGGGGGGTTACAGGAGCTCCTGGGGTCACCCCAGCCCCCCGGGGATGGCCCAGGAGCCCCCAAAATGTTGTCCCCGAGGTCACTGCTGGGGTGACCGCCGGGGCTGGGCTCATTAACCACGGCCACGTGTTGATTTAATAATTACCAGCACTTTTACACCTGCAGAGTTATTCCTGAAGCAATTCCTCCCTTTTTTTTCATGGATCTGGAATGGGCTGGGGGCTCCTCGCCCCGCTCCTGGGTTAAAATTAAAACCAACTCGTGAATAATCAGATTTTAAAGTATTTTTGGGGACAATCGGACACCGTGGAGGACCTTCGGCGTGGCTCACGCGATTTTGGGACCGCTCTGACTTCAGTCCAAACTCATTTCAAGGGAATGACGATGTCCCAACAGCTTTTTGTCCCTAATTAGAGAATCCAATCAGTCCCCGGGCTGGAGAAATTCCAGCAGCGCCTCCTCAGCCTCTTCCAACGCTTCATTAAACGGAGGAGAGCAAAATATTTCTCCAAAACACAAAAACTCCCACGGCGAACCCGGCTTTTTGTGGGAGCCGATTTTCTGCTGGGAAAACAACAACAAAAAACTCCCCCTTCCCCCCCCGAGTCGTGAATTTTCCAGGGATCCCGCCTTGGATTCGAATTTGGGAATTCTGAGGGCCAAAGGGGAGCAGCGCTGATCAGGCAGCGGGAGGCGAGGTCACAGGTGGGGACAAGCGACATTCCCAAGGAATTCCCATCGCTCTTTCCCGCAAAAAATCCGGATTTAAGGAGGATTCCTGTGCCCCCGCCTCGCAGCGGGTGACGCGAGGCTTCGGGAATTCCTTTCCCTGAGGCATCTCCAGCAGATCCCTTAAGCCGTGCCTCAGTTTCCCCAGCTGCGACTTGAGCGCTCGGCTCACATTTGGGAGGAAAAAGCGGAATTTTTGGGCCACGGCCAGGAGGTGGCGGCGATGTCGCCGTGCCGTGGTGGCATTAAGGGAGCCGCTCACGTCGCGGGGACCTTTCCCACGTTGGCGCTGTCACCCCGAATTAGCTCAGGCCGCGCTCCCAGCTCCAAACAAATCCCAGCGCTCCCGCTAATCCCTCCCGCCTCAGGTAATTAGGGAACAAAGCGGCCGCTCCTCCCTCTTGGAGCTGGGAGCGCATCCAGCGGCTCCCAACGGGACGCGGGGACAGGGGAGGGGCTCGGGCAGAGCATCCTTGGATGTGGAATTCCCTCCTTGGCTCTGGAATTCTCTCCTCGGATCCGGGATTCACCTCCTTGGATGTGGAATTCCCTCCTTGGCTCTGGAATTCTCTCCTCGGAGGCGGGATTCACCTCCTCGGCAGTGAAATTCCCCTCCTTGGATCTGCAATTCCCCTCCTTGGCTGTGGATTTGACCCCTCCGATGCGGGATTCACCTCCTTGGATCTGGAATTCCCTCCTTGGATGTGGGATTCACCCCTCGGACGCTCCGTGGAGCGACACGAGGGGTCCCACAGGACGGTTGTGCTCCCCTTCATCCTTTCCAAACAAGTCCCTGAAATTTCTGGACGTGGCCAGGCAGGATCTGGTTTTTAAGGAACAATTCCCTGGGATTTTTGGACATGGCCAGGCAGGATCTGGTTTTTATGGAGCTGTTTGGGGTATCCCAGCTCCCCTCAGAGCCCAGAGGCTCCTTTTTCCATCTTTTCCCTCTTTTCCAGGGCAGACTGGTTCCTCCTGGACAGCCGCAGCGTCCGGCACGCGGCCATCGGCCTCTTCTGCTGCGGGGTCTGCCTCTACCTCACAGGCAAGTGTCCCACCAGTATTCCCAGTATTCCCAGTCCAGCCCCGGACTGGTTTCTGCCCCCATCACCAGGTGGGTCTTTGCCAGCTCATCCCACAGCGTGGATTTCCCATTCCAGGGGCCCAAAGCTGGAATTTTGTAGGGGCTGGAGGGGGTCCAGAGATGGGAACGGAGCTGGAGAATTCCTGAGGGAGCTGGGAAAAGGCTGGAGAACTCCTGAGCGAGCTGGGAAGGGGCTGGAGAATTCCTGAGGGAGCTGGAAAAGGGCTGGAGAATTCCTGAGCGAGCTGGGAAGGGGCTGGAGAATTCCTGAGGGAGCTGGGAAAGAGCTGGAGAATTCCTGAAGGAGCTGGGAAGGGGCTGGAGAATTCCTGAGGGAGCTGGGAAAAGGCTGGAGAATTCCTGAGCGAGCTGGGAAGGGGCTCGGCCTGGAGAAAAGTGGGATCAGGGGGGACATTCCCAATCTCCACAAGTCCCTGCCAGGAGGGGACAGCCAGGGGGGGTCCCAGGGGACACCAGGACAGGAGGGAACAGCTCCGAGCTGTGCCAGGTGGGACATCAGCGGGAATTTCCTCACGGAAAGGCCTCGGCACTGCCCAGGGAGGTTTGGAATCCCCATCCCTGGAGGTGCCCAAGGAACGTGGCGTGGGTGACCAGGCGGGGATCGGCCACACTTGGGTCTCGGAGCTCTTTTCCAACCTCAGCAATTCCATGGATTTACAAATCCATCCCTTTTTAGTCCCTGTGCTCTGCCCCCTCTCCCAGCTCTGGCCCTTTTCATGCTGCTGCTGTTCGAGCCGGAGGCTGCAATCGCCAGCGCCTGCATCCTGGCCTCTGGAATCCTCGTCCTGCTCATCGCCGTGCTCCACGCCCTGCTCCGCGCTTCCCAAATTTCCCAGCGGAGCCGCTCGGAGCCTTCCCAAGCCCTGTACGAGAACGACTCGGCCCCGCGCAGGGACAGCTCCGGCAGCGACCTCAACAACAAGAACGCGGCTCCTCCCCGGCCCCGCCCTGAAATCCACCGGGAATTCTCCTTCCCGCCTTTCCTGGAGCGCAAATCCCAGCCGGGCTCGGCCTCCAGCAGCAACCTGAGCTCGGCGGGCAGCCCCGGCAGGCGCTGCTGCTCCGGGAAGGAATTCCAGCAGGAATTCCAGCAGGAATTCCGGCAGGAATGTCACGACTTGCCGCGCACGCACCGGACGCTGTCGGCGGAGCCGGGGCTGCTCCGGGCGCAGGGAAAACCTTGGAATGTCATCACGCAGGAGATGAGGAATGTGATGTCCCGCAAACCCACGGGCAAGGACTCCACGCTGGTGTGAGGGAAAACCGGGATTTTCCCGGGATTTTCCCGGGATTCGCAGCTCCGGGCAGAGCCGCTCGGGAGTCGTTGCTTTTCCACACTCCTGGAATTTTTTTTTTTCCCTGGATAAACGCCTTTATCCACAGCCAAACTCCCTCTGCTGCCTGCCCGGAGCCCCCACATCCATCCAGGCCCATCCCAGCTGCGGGAAAGGACGCGGGAAACGGGGATGAGAAGCAGAAATGGGAATTTCCACGAGCAGAACTCCTTCATTCCTTTTCCAGCAGATCCCAGCTGATTTCCCTGGATGCTGTCCCTCCCTTCTCCTTCCTCCCTGCTCCATCCTCAGCACGACCCCGGCATGGGAGGGGACAGGGGTGGCCAAGAACGGGCTTGAGGTGGCCAAGAACAGATTTGGGGTGGTTTAAGGGTGGCCAAAAGCAGTTCTGGGGTGGCCAAGAATAGATTTGGGGTGGGAAAAATGAGGTTTGTGGTAGCAAAGGGTGGATTTAGGGTGGCCAAGAACAGATTTGGGGTGGCCAAGAGCAGATCTGGGCTGGTCAAGAGCAGTTTTGGGGTGGCAAAGGGTGGATTTAGGGTGGCCAAGAGCAGATCTGGGGTGGCCAAGAGCAGATCTGGGGTGGCAAAGGGTGGATTTAGGGTGGCCAAGAGCAGATTTTGGGGTGGCCTTTTTTTTTTGGTAGGATTTTAAGGAACAGGACAATTCCTTTCCTCCCTTGAAAGCCTCCAATTCCACATTATTTTGCTCCATTCCCTTGGAAACAGCGGGAAACAAAGAATTCCAAGCTCCCACGGCGACAGGAGAAAGTTTTAAACCTCCAAAAGGAATTTTCTTGTTGGTTTTTTGGGATTTTTTTTTTTCCCCTCTTTTCCCTTTTTTTATTCTCGTCCTCATTAAAACCAAAAATCCAGCAATTCCTTGGCAGCCACTGGGAAAAAGTTCTCCTTGGAGAATTCCTCCTCAACAAAAGCTTGGAGCGTGCCCACATTCCAGCTTTTCCACAAAATTCCCAAAGCAAGACCTCGTTTGGGGTTTGGGATTGGTTTTTTTTTTGTGGTTAAGAGGTAGAAAAAAAAAACCTGGGAAGGATAAACACAAACCCAGCCCGTTTTTTCCATGGAAAAGGGATAAAAGAAGTCCAGAAATGAAGGGATTTGGGATTTGCCAGCTCCTTTGTCCTGGGAATTCTGGGGATTCTCTACCTGTGCAGCCCCAGAAGTTGGGCAGGGGGGGTTTTCTGCTCCTTCCCGAGGCTGGAAAAGGATGGGGATGGAAAAATCAGGAAGTTCCTGGAGGATTCTTGGCTTGGGAGGTGACGGTGCTGTGGGAAAAGAGAGAGAGAGTCACATCCAGAGGACTGGAAATGTGGGAAATGCGGGATTTCCTTCCAAATCCCCCTTTCCTGCTGGCTCCCAGGATAAGGGGTTGTCCCTGGGGTGTCACAGGTATTTCTGTATCCCAAAAAAATTCCTAAAAAATCCCCAAACAAATCCCCCCAAAAATCCCCCCAAATCAAAGAAGTATCCCAAAAAATCCCCCCAAAATCCCAACAGATCCCCAAAAAATCCCCCAAAATGCCAAAAAATCCCCCAAAATAATAAAAAAACCCCTAAAATTTTTTTTTAAAATCCCAAAAAATGAAAAAAAATTCCTCAAAAAATAATTAAAAAATGAAAAAAAATTCCCCAAAAAATGAAAAAAATCCCAAAAAATGAAAAAAATCCCAAAAATGAACAAAAGAAATTCCCAAAAAAGAAAAAAAATTCCCCCCCAAAATAAATAAAAAATCCCAAAAAGTGAAAAAAACCCCAAAAAATAATTTAAAAAATCCCAAAAAATGAACAAAAAAAATCCCAAAAAATGAACAAAAAAAATTCCCAAAAAATGCTCAGGGTGTGACCCCACCATGGAAAACAGCAGGAATGTTCTGGATGCTCCACAGGGATAAAGGATCCCTGCTCGCTGCGCTGCTTTTTCCTGGGATTTGGGAATTTTCTCCCCCCTCCCCAGCCGGATTCCGACGTCTCAGGAGAGGCAAATCCATCCAGGATCAGCTCCAGGATATTTTAGGAGCTGCCAAGCAGGAATTCAACCCTGCTGCCACTCATTCCTAAGGAATTCTGCCTGGAAAATCGGGATCCAAGCAGCATCTTCCCAACCCCCACATCCCACATTCCCAACCCTTCGGATCCAACAAAAACCCCGCCTTCGACACAACCAAACCTCCCTAAAAATTCCCATTTTTCCCCACTTTTCCCTCGGCAAACAACGTTGTTTTCTCCCCAAAAACGGGGGATAAAAGCAGGGAATGCTGTTCCAAATCATTCTGGAATTCTTTTCCCGGGATTTTGCCGGATACCTGCGGCCCTGGGCGGCGTTGAGCTGCTCCTTCATGGATATGGAATGTTTGAGGAGGCTGTCGATGCTCTTGAAGTAGACACTGCTGTCAGTCATGTTCTTGATGGCGCTGAAAAAGCGGGAAAACAGCTGGAATTCCCGGATTTTCCTCGCTTCCCCCCTCTAATCCCAGGAAATCTCTCAAGTTTGAGGCGTTTTCCGCTGTGGGAAGTTGGGAAAAACCCCACTTTGGAAGGCCTGGAATTCCTGCTGAGAGTTCCCAAATCCCAACCTCTTCCCACGCTCGCTCGTTGCCTGGACGCTGCTGTGTTTTCCAGGCCGGAATTCCGGGAATTCCCGCTCCAATACCTGCAGGCGTATTCCACGGTGTAAATGGCTCCCTGGCTCTGCTCCTCCCAGCTCTGCATGTCCGACTGGGGGAAAAAACACACGGATTAGGCAGGATCTTCCCAAAAAAATAAAGCTTTCCCAAAAAACAAAGCTCTTCCCAAAAAAACAAAGCTCTTCCCAAAAAAAACCAGGCAGCTGCTCCTCCCTGGGAATTCCCGGATCCTGTGAGGCGCTCCGGGCTCCTTGGGGTAAAGATTTATTGCGTGTGTGACTCCTTCAGGGGAAGATTCTGGATGTTTTGGGGAATTTCTGGGAAAATCCGGGAAAATTTCCCGTTGTTTTGAGGCGGTTTGGCCCAGGAGGCACCAGCGGAGCCTCCGGATATTCCGGAGTCGCATCCAAGCGGGATTGGCCCAGCTGGAAGTTGGGATCTCCGTTCCTCAGGAGTTCAGCCCTAAAAAACCCGGGAAAAGTTCCTTTCCCAGCACTCCGAGCTCCGTTTTCCTTGGATTTGCCGCTCGTTTCCCAGCTGGGAATGTCCCTGTGCTCCGGAATGCTCCGGAATTCCGGAGGCTGATCCCTGCCCTGCAAACCTCACGCTGCATCCACAAGTTCTGGAATGTGGATGGAGCTCGGAATTCCTCCCAAATCCTTCCCGCTGCTCCAGGAATCCGGGGTTTTGAAGGATAAACGGAACAAATCCCTGCAGGCCAGGCTGGGAGAAATTCCCTGCAGGAGAGGCTCCCTGATCCCGGGATTTGCAGCCCCTCGGAGCCTGTGCTGATCCCAGAATCCAGGCTGGGAACTGGGGAGGAATTGTCCCCTGGGAGGAGTCAAGGCCAGGCTGGAAAAAGGAAGCTCCAGGGAAAACCTGGAGCTGCTTCCAGAGCCTGAAGGGGCTCCAGGAGAGGGGCTTGGAGAAGGAATGGAATTCCAGGACACAGGGAATGGTTTCCCACTGGAAAAGAGGAATTTAGGCAGGATTTTGGGAAGGAATTCCTGGCTGGGAGGGTGGGGAGGGAATGGGAGGGAATTCCCAGAGAAGCTGTGGCTGCTCCATCCCTGGAAGTGTCCAAGCAAAGGTGGGAGAAGAGAAGCTCCAGAAAAACCTTGTGTTGCTTCCAGAGCCTGAAGGGGCTCCAGGAGAGGGATTTGGGATAAGGGATGGAATTCCAGGACACAGGGAATGGGTTCAAACTGGAAAAGAGGAGTTTAGGCAGGATTTTGGGAAGGAATTCCTGGCTGGGAGGGTGGGGAGGGGCTGTAGCTGTTCCATCCCTGGAAGTGTCCAAGGAAAGGTTGGAAAAGAAGCTCCAGAAAAACCGTGGAGCTGCTTCCAGAGCCTGAAGGGGCTCCAGGAGAGGGATTTGGGACAAGGGCTGGAATTCCAGGACACAGGGAACAGCTTTAAACAGGAATTCGGGCAGGATTTCGGGAAGCAACTCCCGGCTCCGAGCGGAACGCGCTGCAATTCCCAGCGAACCCACGGCCTCCCCATCCCACCGGGAGCAGCCCCGGGAGCGCGGGAGGCGCGGGGCCGGGCCGGGCCCATCCCGGGACGCCGAGGGCGGGAAAGCGGGACCGACCTTGTGCTGGGCCAGCTCGGGCAGCGACCTGCGGACGTGCTCCTGCAGCCGGAACAGGGCCACCGAGGGCTCGTTGGCCAGCACGTACAGGCTCTCCGTGAACTTGTCCGTGACTGCCGGGAAAAGCCGGGAATTACCGGGAAATCGGGATGCGCGGGGAGCGGCGGGGGCGGGGGGGAAGGGCATCCCGCCAGCCAGGCAGGCCGGGGAGGTTTCCGGCGGTGAGGGGGAGAGAGGGGAGGGAAATGGTGAGGAGAGGGCAGGGAAGCTGTGGGAATCCATGGGAATAGCTCCACGGGAACCCATGGGAATGCACGGGAATATCTCCACAGAAATCCATGGGAATCCATGGAAATGTCTCCACAGAAATCCATGGAAATGTCTCCAGAGAAATCCATGGAAATCCATGGAGATGTCTCCAGAGAAATCCATGGAAATGCATGGAAATATCTCTGGAAACCCACAGAAATCCACGGAAATGTCTCCAGAGAAATCCATGGAAATATCTCCACAGAAATCCATGGAAATCCACGGAAATCTCTCCTGTCCCGACATGCACCGTCCCGCCGCGACCGGGCAAATCGCCCCCGCGGAGCCCCGCCGGGCCCATCCCCGCGGCCGCCGCTCCGGGTCCCTTCCCGTTCCCCTCCCGGGCCGCTCCTCTTCCCCTCCCGGTCCCCTCCCGGGCCGCTCCGGGTCCTTTCCCGGTCCCTTCCCGGTCCCCTCCCGGGCCGCTCCCGGTCCCACCTTTCTTCACCTTCAGCTGCATCTCCGGCTCCTCCATCCCGCCCGCCGCCGCTTCCGCTTCCGCCGGCGCCCCCCGGAACCGCCCCGCACGGGAACCCGCGCAGCGAAAACACCCCCGGCTGGAAACGGGGCCGCGGTCCTACCGTTCTGCTTCAGCGGGAGAACCGGGGTCCCCCCCCCCCAAAACCGGGCACCCCCCGGGCCCTGCCCCCCCTCCGCCGAGTCCCCGCTGTCACCCGCGGGGACACTCGGTGGCTCCCGCTTTGGCCGTGCCCGGCTCGGGCCGCCGCGCCCCCGCTGCCCTCGGAGGGGTCTGGGGGTGTGGCAGCCCCGCGGTCGCGGCCTTTGCCGGGCTGTGACAGCCGGGGGTCCCCCTCAGACACCCCCGTTCACCGCGACGCGTCCCCGACGTGTCCCCGAGGTGTCCCCGAGGCCAGGGGGTCCCGTTGCCTCACGGCCACCCCGGGCCCGTCCCTCGTGTCGCTTTCAGGCCGCCCTCAGCGGGGAGGTGAGGCCGGGCCGGGCTCCCTGAACCCCCCGGGCCTCCCCCGGCCCCGCCGGGCCCCGCGGCCGCAGGAACGGGAAGTGCCGGGTCGGGAGCGCCGGGGAGGCCGCGGTGAGACCGGGAACGGGATCGGGATCGGGGACCGGGAGCGGGATCGGGATCGGGATCGGGAACGGGGAGTGGGATCGGGAGAAGGGACGGATGGAGGGGGGGTGGTCCCGGGGGTCCCTCCGCCCTGGGCTGAGCGCGGGGGAGCTCCGGGAGCGGAGGTTTGGAGTGTGGGAAGTGCCGGGAATAGGGATGGGAACGGCCAGGGGGATCCCAGGAATAGGGATGGGAACGGCGAGGGGGATCCCAGGAATAGGGATGGGGATGGAAAGGGTAAGGGGAGCCCAGAAACAGGGAGGGAAAGGGGATCCCAGGAACGGGGATAAGGAGGGAAGAGAGACCCCAGGAATAGGGATAAGGAGGGCAAGAGGACCCCAGGAACAGCGAGGGAAGGGAGATCCCGGGAATAGGGATGAGGAGAATAAGGGAGACCCCAGGAATGGGATGGGAATGGCGAGAGGGTCCCCAAGAACAGGGAGGGATGGGGAACCCCAGGAACAGGGATAGGGACAGAAGGGGGGATCCCAGGAATCGGGATGAGGAGGGAAGGGGGGATCCCAGGAATCAGGATAGGGACAGAAGGGGGGATCCCAGGAATAGGGATGAGGAGTTTGGGGGTCACCAGCGCTCGGGGTCTGTCCCACATTCCCGTTTTTCCCCCTCTTCCCAACCCATCCTTGTGCCGGGAAGGTGCAGGAGCAGTCGGAGGTGCCGGGAAGCCCCCCCTGGAGCACGGGACCCCCCAGAATTGGGTGGGAAAAGGGGGAAAGCGGTGAAAAGGCAGCAGAGGAGCTGGCGGCCCCCGGGGACACGGGGGACAGCGGGGTCCCCTCGGCGTGTCCCCAGCAGGATCGGGACGTGGCGCTGCCGGAATGCGGGGACGGTGAGTCCGGGAATGCTGGGGGGACAAAGCGGATCCAAAGCGGGATCTGGCTGGGTCTCACGTGGAGTATCCTGAGCTGGAAGGGACCCACCGGGATCGTCCAGCTCAGGACACCCCGGAATTCCCCCCACGGGTGATGCCGAGGTCCCTGGGTTGCAGGTGGAGCCGAGACCCTGCGGAATCCCTCGGCTGCTTCCATGGATTCCCAGAGCGGCAGCGAGCCCCCGGCCCTGGACGGTGAGTGTGGCTCAGAGGGAGGAATCCTGTGGGATTGGGATCTCTCATCCCAAAAAAAAAACCACTGGGAAAGAGCCTCAAACTGCTGCCATAACGTGGCAAATCCCATTCCAATCCCAATCCCGAACCTCGGTGCTGACTCCTCCTGCCAGCCCTGAGAGGTCGCTGCAGCTCCACGCTGGAGTCGGAGATGGGAATCTCGTTCTCCCTGGATTTTTCCCAGTTAAACTGTGGATCAGGGGCCGGAAACGCTGCGGGATTCCCAAGTGGAGCCCGTCAAGGGTGGGGAATACGAGGATGAGCCTGGATTCTGGGGATTTATGGCGTTAATGCCGCGTTCCTGCTGGAATTCTGATGGATCCGGTCCCTCCTGGGCTGGTTCCTCTCCCTGCTCAGTTTCCAGGTTTTTTTTTTTTTAGGAAGGGAATAATCCCTGGTTTTGTAGGAGTCGGGTTATGGACAAGGAACAGCTCCGGGTAAGGGCTGAGCTCTGCCCTGTGCACAGAGAATAAATACAGGGGGAAAACTCTAAATTAATAGGGAATAAATGGGAAAGAAACCCTAAAATTAATTGGGAATAACCCCGAAATTAATAGAGAATAAACCCGAAATTAATGGAGAATAAATAAATGTAAAATAACCCCAAAATTAATAGAGAATAACCCCCAAATTAATAGAGAATAACCCCCAAATTAATAGAGAAGAAACCCATAATTAATAGAGAATAAAACCCGAAATTAATAGAGAATAAACTCGAAATTAATAGAGAATGAACCTGAAATTAATAGAGAATAAATAGAGAAAAAAACCCCTGAAATTAAAAGAGAGTAAACCCGAAATTAAGAGAGTAAACCCGAAATAAATAGAGAATAAATAACTAAGTAGAGAATAAACCTCAAATTAATAGAGAATAAACCTCAAATTACTAGAGAATAAACCTTGAAATTAATAAAGAATAAACCCCAAATTAATAGAGAATAAACCCTGAAATTTATAAAGAATAAACCCCAAATTAACAGAGAATAAATAGAGAAGAAACACTGAAATTTATAAAGAATAAACCCCAAATTAATAGAGAATAAACCCTGAAATTTATAAAGAATAAACCCCAAATTAACAGAGAATGAATAGAGAAGAAACACTGAAATTTATATAGAATAAACCCCAAATTAATAGAGAAGAAACCCTGAAATTTATAAAGAATAAACCCCAAATTAATAAGAGAAGAAACCCTGAAATTTATAAAGAATAAACCCCAAATTAACAGAGAATGAACAGAGAAGAAACCCTGAAATTTATAAAGAATAAACCCCAAAATGAACAGAGAAAACCCCCAAAATCACGAGAATAAACCCGCAATAAACACAGAACAAACACCTAAACCGAGGAGAAACCCCAAATAAACAGGAAACAACCCCAAATAAACAGGAAACAACCCCAAATGAACACAGAATAAAACAAATAACCCCGTGAATAATTAAACAAACTCTGTTCCTGGCAGGTTTCCCCCTGAAGCACTCCAACACCCTGACCAACAGACAGCGAGGCAATGAGGTGTCGGCGCTGCCGGCCACGCTGGACAGTGAGTGCCACCCGTGTCCCCAGGTGGACACAGGGACAGCAGGGGAGGGGCTGAGCCCACCCTGAGCTTTGGGGGACAATCCCCAAACCCCCAAATCTGCAGGGAATTGTTTTTTCCCTGATGGATTCTGTCTTTCGCAGCGCTCTCCATCCACCAGCTCGCTGCCCAAGGGGAGCTCATCCAGCTGAAGGAGCACCTGAGGAAAGGTTGGTGTCTCTTTGGCCCTGCCAGGACCTGCCAGGTCCTTGCTGATGGTGACCTCAAACCCTCAGCTTGGTTTTTATTCCGCCATAAAACTCACTGGAATTTCAGAGATTTTTTTTTTTGACATTTTTTCCAATTTTGGAGATTGGAAGAATCCTCAAAAAAAATTCATGAATTCCAACCATCCACCAGCTGGTTTTCCAGCCCTTACTGGTTTTACTGGGAGCACAGGGGGCTTCACCCCGGCTGTTTTCACCTCCCCCAGGTGAGAATCTGGTGAACAAACCTGACGAGAGAGGCTTCACCCCCCTGATCTGGGCCGCAGCCTTCGGGGAGATCGAGACCGTCCGGCACCTCCTGGAATGGGTGAGGCCGTGGGACGCTTCCCCCCTGTGGCTCCGGGGGCTTCCAAAGTGGCCAGCAGCATCCTGGCATCTGTCTTTGATCCTGAGATCTGTCTTTGATCCTGGGATCTCCCTTTTTCATCCTGGGATCTCCTTCTTTTATCCTGGGATTTGTGTCTCAAATCTGGGATCTCTCTCTGGTTTTAATCCTGAGATCTCCCTTTTTCATCCTGGGATCTCCCTCTGTTTTTAATCCTGGGATTTGTGTCTCAAATCTGGGATCTCTCTCTGGTTTTAATCCTGGGATCTCCCTTTTTTATCCTGGGATCTGTCTTTAATCCTGGGATTTCTGTCTCAAATCCTGGATCTCTCTCTGGTTTTAATCATGGGATCTCCCTTTTTTATCCTGGGATCTGTCTTTAATCCTGGGATCTCCCTTTTTCATCCTGGGATTTCTGTCTCAAATCCTGGATCTCCCTCTGGTTTTAATCCTAGGATCTCCCTTTGGTTTTAATCCTGGGATCTCCCTCTGGTTTTAATCCTGGGATCTCCCTTTTTTATCCTGGGATCTGTCTTTTTGGGAATCTCCATCTTTTTTTCCTGGGATCTCCCTCTTTTTTTCCTGGGATTTCTGTCTCAAATCCTGGGATCTCACTCTGTCTTTCATCCTGGGAATCTCCCTCTTTTTTTCCTGGAAATGGGAAGGGAAGGTGGCCCCGTGGGCGATGTCACCTGGCTGTCCCCACCCCCGCTGTCCCCAGGGCGCCGATCCCCACGCGCTGGCCAAGGAGCGGGAGAGCGCGCTGGCCCTGGCCAGCATGGGCGGCTACACCGACATCGTCAGCATGCTGCTGGACAGGGACGTGGACATCAACACCTACGACTGGGTGAGTGCCACCTGCACGGCCAGGGGACACTGGGGACACTGGGGACATCAGGAGAAACCTCCCCGGTGCCACCTGCACGGCCAGGGGACACTGGGGACATCAGGGGAAACCTCCCCAGTGCCACCTGCACAGCCAGGGGACACCGGGGACACTGGGGACATCAGGGATGCCAGGAGAAACCTCCCCAGTGCCACCAGCACAGCCAGGGGACACCAGGGACACTGGGGACATCAGGGGAAACCTCCCCAGTGCCACCTGCACGGCCAGGGGACACCTGCCCGGAGTTAAGAGAGGCTGGAAGGAGGTCCCAGTGGGACCCAGTCCAGAACTGGGAGAGGCTGGAAGGGGATCCCAATGAGTTCCAGACTGGAGCTGGGAGAGGGTGAAAAGAGGTCCCAGTGAGTCCCTGAAGGGCTGGGAAGGGGATCCCAGTGAGATCCAGACTGGAGCTGGGAGAGGCCGGAACTGGGATCCCAGTGAGTCCCAGACTGGACCTGGGAGAGGCCGGAACTGGGATCCCAGTGAATCCCAGACTGGAGCTGGGAGAGGCCGGAACTGGGATCCCAGTGAATCCCAGACTGGAGCTGGGAGAGGCTGGAACTGGGATCCCAGCGGGTCAGGAACCTCCCGAGGGACAGCAGGGAGAGGCAGGAGCTGTGTGAGCTCGGGAATGACTTTTCCCTCCCCTTCCCCACCCCGCAGAACGGGGGCACCCCCCTGCTCTACGCCGTGCGCGGGAACCACGTCAAGTGCGTGGAGACCCTCCTGGGTAAGGCAACCCCTGCTCCTTCCAGCTCCTGGAATTGCTGCTTCCCTGCTTTGGGAACAGCGCCCGGGGGGGCTCGGGGCAGCTTTTGGGGTGGCTTTTCGCTGGCCAGCCCCTCCCTTTCCTGGCCCGCAGCTCACGGCGCTGACCTGACGGAGGAGGCGGATTCGGGGTACACCCCCATGGACCTGGCGGTGGCCTTGGGCCACAAGAAAGGCAAGTGTTCCCTCCCTGGGGAGCTTCCAGGGAAATTCCCAGCTCCCAGCCCTGCTCCGGGGCTTGCTTTGACCTCCCAGCACCACGGATGTGCCAGGCAGAGGCTGCAATCCAGGGAAATGCCGGGCTCTGCTTCCCAGCTGGAGCTGGGATAAGGGTGGGACTGGGGAGGTGGGGACAGGCTCCTGGAAAACAGGGATTTTCCCTCAGAAAACGGGGGTATTCCCTCAGAAAACCCTCAGAAAACAGGGTTTTCCCTCAGAAAATGGGAGTATTCCCTCAGAAAACCCTCAGAAAACAGGGTTTTCCCTCAGAAAACGGGGGTATTCCCTCAGAAAATGGGGGTATTCCCCTCAGAAAACCCTCACAAAAGGGGGTTTCCCCTCAGAAAACGAGGATATTCCCTCAGAAAATGGGGGGTTTCCCTCAGAAAACAAGATTTGCCATCAGAAAACGGGGACATTCCCTCAGAAAACAGAGGGTTTCCCCTCAGAAAATGGGGATATTCCCTCAGAAAACAGAGGGTTTCCCCTCAGAAAATGGGATTTTCCCTCTGAAAACAGGGGTATTCCCTCAGAAAACCCTCAGAAAACCGGGTTTTCCCTCAGAAAACGGGAGTATTCCCTCAGAAAACGGGGGTATTCCCTCAGAAAACCCTCAGGAAACAGGAGTTTCCCTCAGAAAACAAGATTTGCCATCAGAAAACAGGGACATTCCCTCAGAAAATGGGGATGTTCCCTCAGAAAACAGAGGGTTTCCCTCAGAAAATGGGATTTTCCCTCAGAAAACAGAGGGAAAACTGACCAGATCCTTCCCAGAGCAGCTTCCCTGGATTCCCCTCCCCTCCCTCAGTCCAACAGGTGATCGAGAACCACATCCTGAAGCTGTTCCAGAACAAGAAGAAGAAGAAGTGAGGCGGCTCCAGCCCTTCCCAGGATCACCACGGCCTCATCCCAGCCCGGAACACGCTCCAGGCACGGAGAAATCCGGGAATCTCCGCCCTCCATGGATCCAGGCCTCTCCCGGGGCTGGCACGGCCGCGGTGCCTCAAATCCAGGGACACTCCCTCCTCAGGGCTTGGCTGCTCCGTGTTTTCCATTGGAAGTAAACTCTTAATTGGAATTAAACTCGGAAGCAGCCCCGTCTGCTGCCTCAGCCCATCCCAATCCCAGTTTTTGGGCAAAATTCCCGCCCCCCCCAGCATCTTGGAATTGCTGCCAAGCCCTCCCTGCACGCAGCCAGGAGGAAAAATCCTGGAAAAATCCCGCGGGATCGAGGCAGCTGGGAACGTGTCACTGCTCAGGGGCGGCCACCAAGGTGACAGCACAAGGAGGGGACAATTCTGGCTCGTTCCCAGGGAGCCACTTCCCAAGGAGCAGCCGGGAAAGAGCAGGAATATCGTTTATTGATCCCAATTCACCCCCACCGTGTCCCACCACAGCCTCCCGTGTCCTTCACCAGCGTCACCCCAGGGGACGGGGATCCCTCTCGGGGGGGTCACAGAGCCCCCAAAGTGGGGACAGCCCCCCGATGTCCCCCCCTAGAGCCTCTCCCCCAGCACCCCCAGGTGATAAACCACGATCCTCCCGAAGAAATCCGTGCTGCTCCCAAAGGTGATCCTCAGCTTATCCAGCACCGTCTCCTCCACCTGGAACCTGTGCGGCTCCCAGTGAAGGAATAACGCAGGGATTGGGATGCCAGGCCCGCCCTGAGGGTCCCACAGCAGCAAAATCCCCCTAAAAATCCCCAAATTCCAGCCCCCATCATCATCCTGGGAAAGGATATTTGCATGGCATGGCTGTCCTGGGGGTACAGCTCCGATATTTTCACCAGTTCCTCGCCTGTCCTGCAGCCTGGGGAGGGCGAGGGGGGAGCCTCAGGTGCTGCAGGAGCCTCCAAGGGCTCTCCCAAAATTTCCCCTGGCTCCCAGCAGCACCCAGAGCATCCCAGCTCCTCTTTATTCACCTCCAGGAGCCATCCCAAAAGTTTCCCCTGGCTCCCAGCAGCACCCAGAGCATCCCAGCTCCTCTTTAGTCATCCCCGGGAGCTGTCCCAAAATCTTCCCCAATTCCCAGCTCCTCTTTATTCACCTCCAGGAGCCATCCCAAAATCTTCCCTGGCTCCCAGAGGCTCCCAGCTCCTCTTTATTCCCCCACGGGGCTGCTCCAGGTGTTCCCAAACCCCTCCCAGGCTTTGGGAATGGCTGATGAATCCCTGTGAGCCTCCCTCTCACAGCTATGGGATGCAGGTGTGGGTAAACTGAGGCAGGGCCCCCCCAATCCCAGCAATCCTCACCTTCCAGCGTGCACAGCCGGCTGGAAAATCCCCCCTGGAATTGGATGTGGAGCTGCGAGACCTTGACGGGCCGGGGGAAATCCAGGGTGACCCACTGGGACGTGCCCTGGGCGGGGACAGCAGTGTCACGGGGGGCACAGAGCTGGGGGACAGGGGGGTCGCAGCTGCCGTGCCCCCTGTCCCTGCTGTCCCCGCACCTGGTCCGAGTTCCAGCAGGTCTCCTCGCTGCCATCGAACAGGTGCTGCTTCCCGAACTGCTTCACGTCCCGGTTCAGCACGGAGCTCACCCTGCGGGGGACACACGAGCCACCGCCCCCGGGGGGACCTCAGAGCCCGGCGGCGCCGGGGGACAGCGGGGGACGCGCGCCAGGACGGGCCGGGACTCACCGCGTGGCCGTGCGGGCACAGACCAGGGGCTCCGCGGGCATGGCTGCCTGCGGAGAGAGCACGGGTGGGGACAGCCGAAAGTGCCCTGGGGACACCCAAAACAGCCCTGGGGACACCCAAAACCCGCCCTGGGGACACCCAAAACTGCCCTGGGGACACCCAAAACTGCCCTGGGGACACCCAAAACCAGCCTGGGGACACCCAAAACTGCCCTGGGGACACCCAAAACTGCCCTAAGGACACCCAAAACCGCCTGGGGACACCTGGGCGGGAATGGGGACACCCAAAACTGCCCTGGGGACACCCAAAACAGCACTGGGGACACCTGGGTGGGAATGGGGACACCCAAAACTGCCCTGGGGACACCCAGGCAGCACTGGGGACCCTTGGATGATACTGGGGACCCCCGAGCAGCACTGGGGACATCTGGGCAGCATTAGGGACACCCAAAGGAGCACCAGGGACCCTCGGACAGTATTGGGGACACCCGGGCAGGAATGGAGACCCTTGGATCGCACTGGAAACCCCCTGAGCAGCACCGGGGACCCCCGGCCAGCAATGGGGTCCCCCGAGAAGCACTGGGGACACCCGGACACCCCCGGGGATACCCTGAGCAGCACCGGCTCCCCCCGGGGGCTGCTCCCCGGTCCCCTCCCTGTCCCATCGCGGTCCCGCCGGGCCGCCCCGCACTCACCGCCCGCCGCAGGAAGAGGCGGAGCCCTCGCCCCGCTCCCGGTGTCCGGTACCGCCCCCGGCTCCGCGGGGACCCCGGCACGGGAGCTCCGTGTCCCCCCCCGGGCCACCCGGGACCCCTCCGTGCCCCCCACCCCCGGCCCAGCCCCGCCGCCCCCCTCCCACCGTGTTCGCCCCGCTGCAAACGCCTCGCCCCCGCTCCCGGTCCCCGCTCCCGATCCCCGCTCCCGGTCCCCGCGTGTCCTTGGGGACGGGGGGATCCCCCCCTCTCCCGGTGCTGGGGGGAGCCGCGCGGGGGGGGCGCGGGGGGCGCGGGGACCCTCCCGGAGCAGCTCTGCAGGTGGCACTGGCGGAGCGCGGTGGGGACCGGCGAGAGGGAGAAGGAGAGGGAGAGGGAGTGCGGGGTGGGAGGGATCCCTGAATCCCCGAATCCTTGCATCCCTGAATCCGTGAAACCCTGCATTTCCCCTTCATCCTTGAATTCCTGGCTTCCTGAATCTCTGCATCCCTGCATCCTGAAACCCTGCACATCCCTGCATCCCTGAATTCCTGAATTCCCACATCCCTGAATCACTGAAACCCTGCACATCCCTGCATCCCTAAAATCCTGTATATCCATGCATCCCTGCACATCCCTGCAGCCCTGCATATCCCTGCATTCCTGAATCCCTGCACCCCTGGATTCCTGCGTATACCTGCATCCTTGCATATCCCTGAGTCTCCCTGAATCCCTGCTCATCCCTGGATTCCTGCATCCCTGAACCCCTGCATCCCTGCACATCCCTGCCTATCCCTGCACATCCCTGCATATCCCTGCATATCCCTGCAAATCCCTGCATCCGTGAATCCCTGCAGATCCCAGGATCCTTACACGGCCCAGCAATGCTTGCACCTCCCTGCTCATCCCTGCATCCCTGCTCACCCCTGCTCATCCCTGCATTCCCATATCCCTTCATCCCAGCATCTCCCTGCTCATCCCTGCATCCCTGCTCATCCCAGCATCTCCCTGCTCATCCCTGCATCCCTGCATTCCCATATCCCTTCATCCCAGCATCTCCCTGCTCATCCCTGCATCCTTTATCACCCCAGCATCCCTTCCCACCCCAGCATCCCTGCTCATCCCAGCCCCCGGCTCCGCAGCCCCGCAGAGCTCTCGGTGCCGGGTGAGTCACGGCGGCCGCGCCGAGGCCGCCTCAGCTCAGTCACCGGCAAAAATAAACCCGGCGAGAGCTGCGAAGCCGCCGCCCCCTCCCCGTCCCCGTCCCCGTCCCCGTGCCCGTCCCGGGGCTCGGCCCCGGCTGGGGACGCACATGTCCCACATGTCACACGCGTGTGAGCACACGCCTGCGGGGACACGCGACACACGCGTGACCGGCTCTGCCTTCCTCCTCCTCCTCCTCCTCCTCCTCCTCCTTCTCTCCCTCCCTCCTCTCCTTCCCCCGTCGAGTTTCGCCTGAGAAATTGGGTCAAAAACCGCAGGAGCCTCATTTGCCCCTGGGCTAATTGCGCGTCTGGGGACAGAGCTGCCACTTCTGCCACCGCCGTGCGCGTCAGCGCCTGCCGGCAGTGTCCCCGCTCATCATCCCAGTGACCCCGGACCCCTCCAGCCCTGGAGAACCGGGAGGATCCCAGTGACCCCCAACCCCTCGAGTGCTGGAGAATCGGGAGGATCCCAGTGCCCCCCGATCCCTCGAGTGCTGGAGAACCTGGAGGATCCCAGTGACCGCCGACCCCTTGAGTGCTGGAGAACCGGGAGGATCCCAGTGACCTTTGACCCTGCAGGCCCGGGGAACCGGGAAGCAGCGCCCCAGCCCCAGAACCTTCGGCCTCGGCACCTTCCTCGCTGTCGAGGAACGCGGCGCTGCCGCCGCCGGGGCCGGGCCGTGCCGGGAGCAGCTCTGGCTGCGGCTCCCGGCTGCCGTCCAGCCCGGCGCTCCACCGCGCCCCGGGGAGGCCTTTCCATCGGATCCAGGAGCTGATGGCGAGGCCGGTGCCAAAGCCAGCGCGGGCACAGCTCCAGACCCCCCGCTCGCACCGGAGCCCGCCGTGCAGGAAGCGAGCGCCCGGTGCCTTTTGTGCGGCGGGTGGCGGCGTGTGGGCTCTGCCGAGCATCCCCGGCCGGCGCTTCCGAAGAAAGAGCAGGTGTTGTGCCCTTCACCATTAATTACTTGTGCCGATTGATTTCCACTTCCGCGTAAAGCCCCCGGGATCGCCGGGGGATGCGGGATTCAGCGCGCACCGGCACAGGGCTCTGCCTGTTCTCCGCGCCTTTATTATTTATCAGAATTCCCCCGAGCGCTCGGGACGGGGGAGCCGCGGGGGTTTGGGAAGGGTTTGGCACGGCCAGATGTCGTTTGGAATTCACGCTAAGGGACGGTGTGGTGGCATCTCGGCGCTGGGAAGGAGCAGGGCAGGGTGGCTGTGGGCAAACAGGGATGGGTAAATGATATAATTATCATTAATTTATTATAACGCTGCTTTTAAGCCGCAAACCGGCCTTTAGTCCCCAGGGTTGAGAGCACTGGGCTTGCCGCGGTGTCCCCAACAGGGTCACCACACCGTGAGTGCCTGACACGTGTCACAGCGGTGTGAGCAGGTGTGAGGGTGCCATGTGCCATTAATGAGCTCGGCTTTGCAGGCGGGAGATGCTGCTCGGTGTCCCCGCACGGGACAATTAGCACCCTGGCTAATGAGCCAGCACGGGGTCCTGCCAGCCCTGCTGCTGATTATTGCCGGAGTCAGAGCGGGGCTGGCCGGGTCCGCTGTCCCCAGTGTCGCCTGCTCCCCCGAAATCACCCACAGGGGTGAGCTGGTGGCATCGCCACCGCGGGATCGCCAAGGAGGTGCCCGCGTCCCCTCCCGTGTCCCCTCCCGTGTCCCCTCCCGTGTCCCAGGTGCGGGGTGGCCGCTGCCCGAGGGCGAAGGAGCGGGTCCGGCTGCCGGGAGGGGGAAGGGAAGGAGGCGGTTGCCATGGAAACCGCAAATAAAATCAATGCACGCCGCCGGTGGGTTCGGAGGGAAGTTGGGCCTGGCCAGGGCAGCATCGCTCATCCCTTGGGGGGCACCGCAGCCCCCGGCCCGGCCCCTTCTGTGCCCTCCCTGCCGTGCCCAGCTCGGGCCGGGATGAGGGGACAGGGACAGCACGGAAGTGGTGCCATCGTTCTGCGCCACCCCCGTCCCCTCCCCATCCCTGGCTGAGCTGTCCTGCCCAACTCCAGCCCGGCAGCTCCGCCAGGACGGCCAGAGCCGCCGGTTCTCCGCAGCCACGGATCCTCCTGTCCGTCCGTCCGTCTGTCCGTCCGTCCGTCCGCCTGTCCCCGTGCCAGTGCCCCGAGCGCTGGCCCCAGCTGCGGTGGCAGAGGCCTCGCTAATGAGCTGCAGCCCTGATGAATGTGGCAGCTCTCCTGGAACGGGCTTCATTAGCAGCCGGCGGACCTGAGCGGAATAACAAGCGGCTCCGTGGGGCGCGGGACGGGGTCCCCCCGAGCACCCCGCGGCCCTGAGGGACACCGGGCCACGCTCCTGGGGAGCTGCGGGACCCCTCGCTGCCCACGGAGGCTCCGGGGCACCCCGGTGTCCCTCAGCACCCCGGTCACGGTGCCACCACCCCAAACTGGAGCAGCTCGGGAGGCTCCTGGCCCCGCCACCCACCCAAACTGGCTCTGTCCTGTGGGGGACGGGGGTGTCACCGCAGAACCAACCCCTCCATCCCCAGCGGTGTCCCCACACCAGCCGTGGGCTGGCCATGTCACCCCTCTATTGTCATGGCAGCAAGACCTGGCTGAGACCTACCAAACTCATGTCACCCGGCTCCTGGCCCCTCCGCTGTCCCCTGGGGTGACTGGGGACAAACCGGGGCGGTGCTGGAGCAGCGGGGACCCCCCCAGCCCCACGCCGGAGCCGCAGGGGTGTCCCCGAGGGCGGTGCCGCGTCCCTGCCCCTCGCAGCGGGAGCCCCTCGGCGTTGTCACCGCACCCCGACCGCCCGCGGCCGCTCCCCGTGTCCCTGTCACAACAAAGGAAAACATCTCTGGATGGAAACTGCGGGAGGGTCGTCACGGCAACACTGCTGCAGGATTTCACCAGAATCCCGGCGTTCGGGCTCAAAAAGACGCGCAGTCCCCGCTCCCCCGCGCAGAGGCCGCCGCGGATCCTGGTGGGGTTGGGGCCCGGCGAGTGGCACCGAGGGATGGGGTCACTCCAGCCACGCTGGCCCGGGGCCACCCGGTGGGGTGGCAGCTGTGGGGACACGGTGACAGCAGGTTCTGCCTCGTGGGAGCAGCTCGGGGCTCCCGGGGCGATGCCGCTGGATGTGGGGCTGGGGGTGTGGTGGGGACCCCACCCTGGGCGAGGATGGGGACTTTGGGACACGGCTCCGGGCCAGCGCTGGCGCTGCCACCCGAGTGAGCCTCGGCCTTGGCAGGGTGTTGGGCTCAGAGGGCGATGAGACCCGATGAAGTCACCTCCCAGCTGGAGGGAGGGCACTGGGACGCCAAAGTGGTGCCAGTGGAGGAGCTGGTCCCCAGCGCGTCCCTGGGCACGGAGCAGCTGCTGGAGAGGGGGGAGAGGTGTCGGTGGCACCCCGGTCCCCGCGCCGCGCTGGCGGGTGGCTGCTGTGACATCCATCGCCTCTTGAGACGAGAGCTCCGCTCGGTCACTGCCAGCACCTTCCGTGCCACACCGATGGCCGGGGACGCATCCACGCCGGGGCTCAGTGTCCCCTGGGAGGTGGCCCGGGGTCCCCCCTCCTCCGCCTTTGAGTCTCCGGGGCTCCTTCGAGGGTCGGGGTCAGGCTGGGAGCAGCTGTGGTGGAGATTTTTGGGATGGGTGACCCGTGGGAGGTGCTGGTGACGCCCGACATTCCCACTGGGAAGCAGGGATGAACCCTTCTGATCCCTGACCTGTGCGCTCTGCGGGATTTCCAGGTGAAATTTAGGGAGGTGAAGAGCAGGAGGAAGGATTTGGGCAGCAGGGGCAGGACCCAGCTGTGGTGGGGGGCAGCGGGGGCATCCAGAGTGCGCCCAGGCGAGGATTTTGGGGTCTGCCCCGTCCCACGGACCACTCGTGGACCATCCTCTCCGAGCAGGAGCGGCACCCTCCTTCCAATGACCCCAAAAACCACCCCGGGGTGCCCTTTCCGAAGCGGGCCAGCGGGACGGGAGGTCTGTCGGGCGGCTGGATCCGCCGGGAGCGGGAAGAAGCCGGGATATCAAACCCCCTGGGACCCTCTCCCTAATGGCAAACCCCACGGGGACAGTGACCCCTGTCCCTGTCCCCCACGCTTGGGCACCTCCGTGGGGCCGGGCCCGCCAGCTGCAGCCGCATAAAGAAGGGGAACAGAGGAGCTCTGTGCGCCGGCAACGCCGGGATTGTGCCGGAGCAGGGGGGGCTCACAAAAGGCAGGAAACGCCACGAAAAGTCTGGCACAATGGAGTCGGAAATGAGAACTTTGCTCTCGGGTTTCCACGGATCCATCCTATGGGCGAAATAGGGAGGGGGGGGATCTCTCGTTTCGGTGCCAAGTCGTGGGAGACAGGCTGGCATTCTTCAGTCACCGGCGGGAAGGTGACACCCCCCGCCCCCCAAAAAAAAAACCCCAGTGATGGTTTTCTTCCCCCGTTTTGGGGGTCGTTCCTGGTAGCGCAGCTCTTTGGAGAGTCTTACCCGGTTTTGGGGGGGGTTGTTGTGGATTTTTGAAGTCTTTATCCATCCACAGCATCCTCCAGCCCCCCTGCACCTCATTCCGGCCCCTTCTGGGGTGTGGAGGGGCTGGAGGGTGCTGCCGGCTGCACCCTGTGTAGCTTAAAGGGAATTTTGGGGTGTGGGAGGGGCTGGGAGATGCTCCCCTCCTTGGAAACACCCCAAAAAAATCCTGCTAGGTCCCCCCCTCTCTTCCTGCCTCCATCACAGTGACCCCCCCACATCCTCGTAGGGACCCCACCCCCATCGCAGCCCCCCCTATTCCAGGGACCCCCCCCCAATCTCTCCCAGCGCCCTCTTAGAGACCCTCCCTCATTACAGGGACCGAGTGGGGTTCAAGAGGCGGCCCCGCTGGATGAGGAGGGGGCGGCCCCGGTTTTGGGGGTGGGGGGGGTTTGGCCCGGGTTTGGGGGGGTGGCGCATGCGCGGCCGCCCCTCGCCCTGCGCCGGGCAGCGCGGAGCGGGCGCGGGTTCTCCGCCGCTGCGGGCAGGTGCGGGCGGGCGGCACCGGCGGCACCGGCGGCGGGGGGGGGGGGGCCGCGCCCGCCGCCAGCCGCGATTGGCCCGGCCCGGCCCGGCTCGGCCCCCTCCGGGGGGGGCCCGGCCCGCTGCCCCCCTCTCCGAGCCCCGCTTTTAAGCCCCCGGTGCCGGCGGGGGTGCTCGGCTCTACCGGCGGCGATGAGTCCCGGCGCGCCCTGAGCACGGACCAGGTACGTGAGGCACCGGCACCGGCACCGGCACCGGCACCGGCACCGGCACCGCCCCCGCTGCGGGGACGGCCGCGGGGACGGGGACACCGGCACCGGCACCGCTACGGCGGGAGCGGGACGGATCCACGCTGGGGGCTCGGTGGGTGCGGGGCCCGGTGGCGGGGATGGGGACGGTGACAGCGACACCGACACCGGTACCGGCAGCGGGAGAGGGCTGGATCCGGGCTGGGGACGCGGCGGGGCTGCGGGGGCTGCAGGAATGCGGGGCCGGGTGGCGGGGATGGGGATGGGGACGGTGACACCGGCACCGGCACTGCTGCGGGGACGGGGATGGGGGCGGTGACACCGGCAGCGACACCGGCGCCAGCACGGCAGGAGCGGGATGGAGCCAGGCTGGGGAATGCGGGGGTGGGGGGGCCGCGGGTCCCGGCGGCGGTGGCGGGGATGGGGACGGTGACACCGGCACGGCTGTGGCGGGAGCGGGACGGATCCGGGCCGGGGACGCAGCGGGGATGCGGGAGCTGGGGGACACTCGGTGTGGGGGGGACACTGTGGGTGCCGGGGGGGACGCAGGGGTGAGGGATGGTGGCCCTGGCGTGGGGGAGACGCTGGGGACACCGAGGGGACAGTGAGCTGTCAGGGATGGGGGTGCTGGTATCGGGGGCAGTGGGGCCGGAGGGGACACTGCGGGGGCACTGGGACAGCCGGACAATGGGGGCGTGGCCACTGGCGTTGTGGGGACACGGGGACACCGTGAGGACCGGGCTCTCAGGGGCTGGGGACACTGAGAGGGGCTGGGGAACACCGGCACTGGGGACAGTGGGACGGGCAGGGCTGGGGACAGTGGGACTGGAGCTGGCAGCGAGACAGAGGGCAAGGAGAGGTGGCGAGGGGTGGCAGGACAGCTGTGGGTGCCACCGGGGTGTCACCCCCCTGCGGTGCCACGGCTGGGTGCGCCTGGGCCACCCTGTTCCTTGCTGGTGCCACTGACGGCTCCCTGGCGGGTCAGGAGCCGGGAATTTGCCTATCCCGGGGTGGCCCTGGCTGCCAGGGCGCTGGCAGAGTGCTGGGCACTCAGTGCCACGGCCAGGATGTCCCCAGCACAGGGACACGGCGTGGAGAAGCCGGGATGGATGGATGGATGGATGGATGGATGGACGGATGGGTGGATGGATGGATGGATGGATGGATGGATGGGTGGATGGATGGACGGATGGGTGGATGGATGGATGGATGGATGGACGGATGGATGGATGGATGGGATGGATGGATGGATGGATGGATGGATGGATGGATGGATGGACGGATGGACGGATGGATGGATGGATGGATGGATGGATGGATGGATGGATGGATGTGGGTGGGGATAACGCGAGGAGCTCGGCAGCCCCAAAAACGGTGGGATAACGGTGCCAGCGGCCTGGATCCGTGCCAGGCCCAGCGGCCCGGGGGTCTCCTCCCGGGTGTGGGCACCGGGCGCGGTGTCGGGAGTCACTCCCAGCGTGTGGCCGAGCCGGCGGCAGGGCTGGCGATGGAGCCGAGGGCTCGGAGCGATGCTGTGCCGGCTCCGGGGCTCCCGCGGAGCTTTGGGCTTTGCCGGGGAGAGGCAGAAAGCGGGGCAAAAAGAATCATTAAATCAAAAAAAAAAAAAAGATTTATAAAAAAAAAAAAAAAAGAGGAGCAAATTCTAAAATAAAGGCTGCAGACTGTCTGCCTAATAAAAATCGCACCCGGCAAAGGGCCCATATTGGACGGGATCACAGCTTCCCGAGGTGCTAATTTATTCCGGCAGGCTGGGGGGAGCGGGGAGCATCACGTTGCCTGTGAGATGTGACGGCAGCGAGGTTTGCAGAATTCCTTTGTTGTGGGCAGAGAGGAGGGGACGCCGAGCCGGCCCCGCCGCCGGGCTCCTGCCGCGGCCGCGCAGCCCCGGGGGGGCCCCCGGCGGACACCCCCGGTCCCCGCGGGGGCGGCGGGGACAGCGCGGCGCTGGGAGGGAGGTGGGTGCTGCGGGGGGCTCAGGGGTGCTCGGGGGTGGGGGCGGGGGGTGCGGCAGCGGCCCCCGGGGGTGGCTGAGAGGGGGGGGGGACACGCCGGCAGGGTGGGCACCGGGATGTCGCGGGCGCGTTGGTGGCACCGCGGACCGGAGCGACCCGCGGGGACAGCGGAGGTCACGGGGGCTGCGGGCTGCGTGGGGACAGCTGGTGGCACCCCCAGAGCTGGGGCGACCCGAGGGTGGAGGGCATCGATGTCCGAGTGGGTGGGCAGTGCCCCCTTCTCTGCTGCCACCCACCCCGCGTCCCCAGCGCTGTCCCGAATGTCCCCTCTGCTCCGTGCGGAGCCCCGGGTCCGCAGCCGCCCCCGTCCCAGCCCAGGCTCGGGACAGGGTGGGGGGACCGGTGACCCCCAAACTGGCCGGGTGGTCCCGGCGGCCTGTGTGGAATTAAGCTCTGTTTCAGCTCAAGCTAATCACCAGCCCCGGCTTTGCATATTCATGAGCAGGATGAATTATTCATGACGTGACAGCAAGTGACAGATGTGAAAATGTTCGCCCGGCTTTGGGGGGGGCTTGGGGGGGCGTTTTGCACCGGCGTTATTTTAAATTTCTCTCGTCTGCCGTTCCCCCGGTTGGGCTGGGACGCCGAGGGGACAGGGACACGCTCCTTGTCCCCGAGGGGGCCGAGCCACGTGGCCTTGGGGACGTCACGGTGACACCGCCCTGACTGCGGAGAGAGACCCCCGGCTGTGAAATTCGGGCCCCTGGTGCCCGTGCCGGCCCGGCCACCTCCCTCACCCGTGCCACCCCTGTGCCACCCCCCTCGCCTCGCTGTCACCACCGGGCTCTGCGTGGTGACACCCACGTGGCCCAGCCCACGGCTGCTTTCCCTGGGAATCCCGGCTGGATCCTGCCCCGGCCGTCCTGACCCATCCCTGGGGATGCGGGATCCATCCCGGGCCGATCCCGGTGGCACCGCAGTGGATCCCGGTGGATCGCGGGGAGGCGGGAAGGATTCGCTGCCGGTGATTAACGAGGCTACGGGGGGACACTGCCCGCCCGGGGGGTCCTGGCGAGGGGACACCGCGTGTGGTGGCACCGGCCCCGGCAGGGCTGGCGCTTCCCGTCTCGCTTGTCCTGACCTTGGGAGAAACTTTTTGCTGGCTCAGCACCTTGCCCGGCTGGGCAGCCGGGGGTCCGGTGAGGGGCTGAGGGGACGGACCGGAGCAGGGACAGGAGCAGAGCCATGGGGAATGTGCCCCCTGCACGAGCCAAGGGCAGGGGTGGCAGCCGGGTGGCCCCGGAGGGCAGAGATGTGTCCTGTCGCCGGTGTGGGGGGAGTCTGGGGACAGCTGAGCTTTCCCAGGTGCTGCCGGCCTGGGTCTTCCCACCTTTCCTGCTGCGAAAGCAAATCCTGCAGGAATGCTGATGTCAGGGAAGGTGACGGCTCAGCTGGAGCCGGGCAGCCCTGTGACCCCAAAACCCAAATCCCGAGCCCCCAGCAGCACCCACTGGGGTGGGGTCAGGGACCCGCATCCCATCCCATCCCATCCCATCCCATCCCATCCCATCCCATCCCATCCCATCCCATCCCATCCCATCCCAATCCCATCCCATCCCTGAAATCCCAGCTCTGCAGCCTCCTGGGAAGCGGCTGGAAACCCAAAGAGCAACTTTTGTGTTTAACATTTAAATAAATCCCGGCTGTTTGCTCAGCGAGGACCCGGCTCTGAGTAAATACTCCGAGGAGGATTTCTACTCCTCGTGTTCACGCGGCTCTCCGCGGGCTCTCCCTGCCACTGGCCCGGTGTGGCACCGGGAACGGGATCCCTCGGGTCGGGGCTGGTGGCCCTGAGTTGGCATTGGATGCTCGGCTGGCAGCTCCGCGGGCCGGGGAGGAGGAGGATGGAGAAGGGGAAGATCCCAGGAAGGTGGCAGGGAGCGAGATCCCATCGCTTTTGTCCCCACCCCAAATCTCCTTGTTTGCCTTTCGATGGGAAAAGTCACCTGGAAAATCCAGGGTTAGAGGAAATGTGTGGAAAGACCCAAAAAATCTTTCAAAAAGCAGGAAAACCCAACAGGGTGGTTTGAAGCCCTGGGATGTGCGTGAGCAAAGCCCGGGGCACCCTTGTCCCCTGGTGATGGGTGTTCTGGGTGTCCCCATCCCACACCCCCTGTGCCCATCCCGCACCCACTGTCCCCATCCCGCACCCACTGTCCCCATCCCACACCTGCTGCCCCCATCCCGAAACCCCTGTGCCCATCCCGAAACCCCTGTCCCCATCCTGCACCCACTGTGCCCATCCCACAACCCCCGTCCCCATCCCACACCCGCTGTCCCCATCCCGCACCCACTGTGCCCATCCCGCACCCAATATCCCCATCCCGCACCTGCTGCCCCCATCCCGAAACCCCTGTGCCCATCCCGCACCCACTGTGCCCATCCCGCACCCAATATCCCCATCCCGCACCCCCTGTCCCCATCCAGCACCCTCTGTCCCGATCCCGCACCCACTGTGCCCATCCCGCACCCCCTGTCCCCATCCCGCACCCAATGTCCCCATCCCGTACCCAGCAGGTCCCGGGTGGTGCCTGGACCAAGGACACGGCACTGCTGCTTTGTCCCGGGAGATCTCCTGGGCACCCCAGAAATCCCAAATTAACATTCCAACGGGAGGAGCTGGAACCTCTCGAGCCCGCCCGTGCCAGGGAATTCGTTCTTCCCCCCGGAGCGCGAAGACCGGGAAAAGTTTGGTGCTGCCGAGGGATTTCCTTCCCGGAGCATCTCCGAGCAGGGATGAAGGAGCCCCGGGGCTGCTTTGGGGTTTTCCAGCTCCAGGGGGATTTCTCCGGGCAAAGGCACATCCCGCTGCCCATTCCTGACCCCGGGAATTTCCCTCCACTGCCAGGGCCAGGTCACCTCCCTGTCCCCTCCCAGCAGAGCGCCCTGCGGAGCTGCCACGGGGGGGAAGGGGCTGCCAAGGCTTTCTTCTTGAGAAGAAATCAGATAAAACCCGGTTTTGCATCCCCAAAAAGGCCCTTTGCCCGCGCCGAACATGGGGGGGTCTCCTTTTTTCTCGCCGTTTCGCTCTTTCTTTCTATTTTCGTCCCATAAAAGCACAGAAGGGACGGGAACAAGGAATCAAGGGCTGGAAAATGGAGCATCGAGGATGGGGGGATGAGGCAGAGACGCAGTTCGGGGCAGCTGGAGAGGCACGGGGGGGCTCCTGGTGTCCCCCAAAGGCCGAGTGGTCCCCAAATCCCTGTCTGGGGCAGGGCAGGGATCGGGGAAACCCAGGGAGCAGCGAACTCCAGGATGGATCTGTGAGTGGGGGGGAGCCGGGGTTTGGTTCAGGCTCGTGGTGGCACTTTGGGATTTGGGGTTTGGGGGTGCTGGTTGTGTCCCTGCTGCCTCTGCTCGACCAGTTTGGCAGCCGAAGGGTGAGTGACGGTTGTGGTGGGATCCGGGTGATGGCTGTGGTGGGCACTGGGTGATGGTGGCAGGCGCCAGGCCACGGTTGTGCCCATGCCAGCTGCGTGACCGCCCCACCTTCCCGCTGATCGCGGCTCCCGGCCGCTTTAGGAACCCTCCCAGCCGCCGCAGAGGAGCAGACGGACGGGAGGGAGCTCCCGGAGGCGGCGGGGCCGGGGCTTTGTGCTCCTGGGGGGCCGTGAGACCCCCGGGTGTGCCCACTCAGCCCCACCAGCGCGCCGGCTGCCGCGGGGATGTCACCGCGGGTGGCACCGGTGGCGGGCACACAGAGGGACATCCCAGCTGGATGCTGGTCCCTCATCCCGGCCCCGTGCCGGGAGAGAAATCCCGCTCTCCCCGGGTTGATGGGGCTAATCCCGCTCTCCCTGGGTTGATGGGGCTAATCCAGCTCCTCCCGCGGTGATTTCTGGCCCGGGGGCATCGCGGGGCGGGCGAGCGGTGGCCTGGCAGCGCTGCTGTCGTTGCAGGTCAAGGATGGTCCATGTGATGGGGGATGCCGCCCGCTGGGTCCTGCTCGGGCTCTCCCTCCTCCCCGTCGCCGTCCTGGGTAAGTGCTCGGCGGCCGGGGCTAATTAGAGGGCAAACAGCGATAAATAATGAACTCTGCGCCCGAATAAATCGTGACCGGGAATAACAACTCGGGCAGGGCTCGGGCTGCCCGCGGGATTAGCGAGGGAGAAGCCCCCCAGGCGACCGTGCCCCCTCCCTCCCTCCCTCCCCGCGTTGGGATCGCTGCAGGCGAGACCTTAAATCCTTAATCCCGCTGTGGGCCCCCTCCCCACGGCCCAGCTGAGCCCCCCGGGGATTTGCCGTGGCTCTGAGCCGTGTCCCCCGTGTCCCCCGCGGCGGGGACACCGCAGCACCGGCCGCACGGGGGGTTTCGGGATCGCCCACCCCGGAACCCTCCCCGTGTGCCCCGGTGAGCCGAGGGCTGGGGGTGCGGTGCGGGTGGGGGAGGAAGGGGCCAGCGAGGGATTAGTGGCTGTCCCCGGTCCCCAGCTGTCCCCTGACCCCACCGGGGGGTCCACGGGGGGTCCGAGACGCGGGGGATTTGTGGCGGCGGCGCTGGGAGCCTGCACAGGCTGGGACGGGATTAGTGCGGGAGGAGGAGGAGGAGGATGAGGATGAGGAGGATGAGGAGGATGAGGAGGAGGTGGTCACGGTCCTGTCACGCTTCATCCCAGCATGGGGGTGGCTTTTCCGCTGGTGCCACAGGGGTCGGGTGGCGCCTTCGGCGAGGGATCCCCCTCTGCGGGCAGGGACGGGGCGAGCTGGTGTCCCCAGGGAGCCACGCGGCACCCACGGGTGCAGAGCAGTGCCTACAGGCCGGGGACAAACCGGGGGGCTGCGCAGCATCCCGGGGGGGCCGTGGACCCCGTCAGAGCTGGGGTTTCAGCCCCAGAGGGGCCCAAGGTCTGTCTGCAGCCACTGGATGGGGTGGTCACGCCTCATCCCAGTTCATTTTCCCGCTTCCTGCTCTCCCTGGGGTGCTCAGGGGTGCCCGGAGCGGAGCCCCCCACACCCTGCGATGCCCCCCAGCCCTCCCCGCTGTGCCCAAACTCCCCGTGGCAGCCGAGCCGCTCTCCCCGCAGGCTCCCAGGACGAGGGGAAGGTGATCCACATCACCAGGGTGCAGCACCAGGCGGTGCGGGTGGGGCTGGGGGAGCCCGTGACCCTGCCCTGCCTCTTCCTCCTGCACCCCTCCGCCTCCCTGGGGCCCAACGAGCCCCCGGAGCCGCCGCGCGTCAAATGGAGCAAGGTGCGCTCGGCCACCGGCCAGAGGGAGGACGTGCCCATCCTGGTGGCCAAGGACAACGCGGTGAAGGTGGTGAAAGCCTACGAGGGCCGAGTGTCGCTGCCCGGCTACCCCGGTGACCGCTCCAACGCCACGCTGCAGCTGCGGGCGGCCCGCGCCAGCGACGCGGGGCTCTATCGCTGCGAGGTGGTGGCCGGCATCGACGACGAGCAGGACCTGCTGCCGCTGGAGGTGACGGGTGAGCCGGGCACGGAGGGGGGCACGGCAGGGGGGGCGCTGGGGGGGGTCGTGCAGCCCCTGTGGCCGAGGCAAGGTGGGCGAGTTGGGCGCTCAGGGCGAGCTGTGCGCCCCATTTGTTCCCTGCACCCCGTGAGAGCCGTGCACCCTACGCACTCTACTCCCTGCACCCCACAGCATCTGTGCACCCCACGCACCCTTGTGCCCCCCGTGTGCTCTGTGCCCCCCGTGTGTCCCCCTGCACCCCGTGACAGGGGTTCTGCTCCCCATCAGTCCTGTGGACTCTCTGTGAGCTGTGTGAGGCCTAAACCTCATGCCAGCCCTGCATCTCGTGCCAATCCTGCATCCCGTGCCAATCCTGCACCCCATACACCCCGTGCCAATCCTGCATCCCGTGCCAATCCTGCACCCCATACACCCCGTGCCAATCCTGCATCCTGTGCCAATCCTGCACCCCATACCCCCCGTGCCAATCCTGCATCCCGTGCCAATCCTGCACCCCATACCCCGTGCCAGCCCTGCATCCCGTGCCAATCTGGCACCCCGTGGCAATCCTGCACCCCATACCCCGTGCCAATCCTGCATTCCATGCCAATCCTGCACCCCATACATCCCGTGCCAGCCCTGCATTCCGTGCCAATCCTGCACCCCATACACCCCGTGCCAATCCTGCACCCCATACCCCGTGCCAGCCCTGCATTCCGTGCCAATCCTGCACCCCCTGCCACCTCATGCCAGCCCTGCCCCCGGTGCCATCTCCCCGCTCCTGTGCCCTCCCAGGCGTCGTGTTCCACTACCGGCCCGCGGGCGAGCGCTACGCCCTGACCTTCCCCGCCGCCCGCCGCGCCTGCCGTGACAACTCGGCCGTCATCGCCTCCCCCCAGCACCTCCAGGCCGCCTTCGAGGACGGCTACGACAACTGCGACGCGGGCTGGCTGAGCGACCAGAGCGTGCGGTGAGTGCGCGGGCCGGGCCACCCTCCACCGCCCCCGGGCACCCTCTGCCCGCGGAGCCGAGCGCCCACCGTGCCCCTCCCGCAGGTACCCCATCACCCTGTCCCGGCCCGGCTGCTACGGAGACCGCAACAGCCTCCCCGGCGTGCGCAGCTACGGGCGGAGGGAGCCCGCCGAGCTCTACGATGTCTACTGCTACTCCCGGGAGCTGCGAGGCAAGGAGGGGGTGCCCAGGGCTGTGCCCGGCTGAGAGGAGCCTGGCACGTGCCCGGGGATGGCCCTCTGTGGTCACGGTGTGGCTGGGTGCCCAGGGGTGTCGCTCCGTGGCTGTGGCGTGGCTGGGTGCCCAGGGATGTCCCTCCCTGGCCACGGCCATGGCTGGGTGCCCACGATGTCCCTCCGTGGTCACGGTGTGGCTGAGTGCCCAGGGATGTCCGTCTGTAGCCACGGCACGGCTGGGTGCCCGGGGATGTCCCTCTGTAGCCATGGCATGGCCGGGAGCACAGACAAGTGCCCAGGGATGTCCGTCCGTGGCCACATCCCCGCCCGGCTGCAGGGTGGGTGCCAGGGCCGTGCCAACGCTCCGTGCCATCCTTGGCACCGGCACCGAGCGTGGCCGCGGCGCTCAGGCCACGGCGACATCCCAAAAAGCCCCGCTCCGCTCGGAGCCACGAGGACCGTCACTTCCTGTGCCCGTGTCCCCAACACCTCCTCTCTCCCGCAGGGACCGTGTTCTACGCCACGGTGCCGGGGCGCTTCAGCTGGCAGGGGGCCCGCAGGCACTGCCAGAGCCGGGGCGCCTCGCTGGCCACCACGGGCCAGCTGTACCTGGCGTGGCGAGAGGGGCTGGACCAGTGTGACCCGGGCTGGCTGGCCGATGGCAGCGTCCGCTACCCCATCCGCCTGCCGCGCAGGAAGTGCGGGGGCGAGGCCTCGGGGGTGCGGACGCTCTACCAGTTCCCAAATCGCACCGGTTTCCCCCCCGCCGCCTCCAAATTCGACGCCTACTGCTACAAAGGTGAGGGGGACCCGCCGAGCTCCGCTCCCAGACCCCCCACCCGCTCCCGTCCTCCCTCGGGGATCGCTGGGCATGGCCGGGAAAATTGCTGCGGATGAATATTTAATTAGGGAATTAATGAGATAAATGACGAGAGCGGCGCTGGGAGGGAGCTCAGCTCCGGCTGGGTGCGGGGAGGGGGATGCGGTGCTTGGTGCTGACACTCGAGGGGGGCTGCGGGACCCCCCGGGTGCCCTCGGTGCCGCCGCTGATGCTCGTGGTGTGCCCGCAGCCGCGGGGCACGGGGACACGGAGGAGCCGGTGCTGCCGGTGCCCCCCACGCCCGACCCGCCGAGCAGCGACAACGTGCTGCTGGAGCACAGCGAGGACCCGGGCACTTCGGGGGACACCCGCGACATCGCCCGCGACCGCTACGACCTCCAGCCTCAGCCGGGGCCCGCGGGGCTGGGCGAGGATGAGGACGAGCAGCTGCGGCCGGCCAGCGGCAGCCCGGTGCCACAGCGCGGTGACCTCCCGGGGGCTGCCCTGTCGCCGGCACCGGAGGCTCCAGGGCTGGGGACGGGCGCTGGGACATCCCTGCCGCCCGCCGCGGCCACCTCGCTGGCGTGGCCCCACGAGGAGGAGGCTCTCAACGTGGTGGATCAGGCTCCGGAGAGCTCCCGGCGGGATCCTCCGGCACAAGGAGACCCTGAAGGACCCCCGGCCACCCTCCTGTGGCGTTCCCAAAGCCCAGCCCTGGAGCACAGCACCGGCTCGTCCTTGGCACCAGCGGGGCTGGGCACGGTCCCCAGCGCGGCACCGGAGACCCCCAGCACGGCCCCGGGCAGCTCCAGCGCCCCGAGGATGAGCTACCCCGGGCTGAACGGGCGCTACTTCCAGCTCCAGCGGCACAGCCGGGACCCCGAGGTGGCAGCTGGGGACACCACGGTGGCGATTGGGGACCCCACGGTGGCAGCTGAAGACCCAGCGGGGATGGTCACCCAGGTCCCCGTGCTGGCGCTGGAGGCGAAGGGGGCCGCAGCCAACGCCGTGGAGCCGTGGAGCCTCCCCCGAGCCGGCACCGAGAGCCCCCGGCGGGAGGGTCCCCACGCGTCCCCCAACGCGCTGGAGGAGGAGCTCAGCCCCGGTAAGTGACACCGGACACGGCCGGGGGGTCCCAGCGCGGGCCGCGCCGCTCGGGGACCCCATGGCGGTGCCGTCTCTTGCAGAGCTCATGGCCCAGGCCACCGCCCCGGTGGCCCCCTCGCCGCAGGCGCCGGCCACGAGGGATTCAGAGACCCCCGCAGGGACCCCCCCCGTGCCGTCCCCGTCCCCGGCCGCCCTCGCCACTCCCCGCGACGCTCGGGGCCACCGGGACATCCCCGCGGGTGGGGCTCAGCCCGTCCCCAGCGCCCGCGGGGACTCCCCGCGGCCACCCGCGGATGCCACCGAGGACTTCTCCGGGGACATCCCCTCCCAGGAGGGCGGTGGCTCGGTGCCCTCGGTGCCCCCGCTGCCCCCGCTGCCCCCGGCCCCGCTGGTGGCCGAGGGTCCCGAGCCGGCCCCGCAGCCCCGCGGGGACGGCGGTGACGGCAGCGGGGCCCCGGGTGACGGCGCGCTGGAGAGGCAGAGGAAGGCGGTGACATTCCTGCAGCCGGAGGGTCCCTCCGAGGGACACCCTGCCACCCCGGCCACAGCGAGGGGGCTTCTCCCGAGCCCCTGGGGCGGTCCGGCCCCGCGGCTCCCCACGAGTCGGCCGAGCCCAGCCGGGAGCAGCCGGAGGAATCCAGGGATGTCGGGAATGGCGCAGCCGAGCCCAGCAGTGAAGCAGCCGCGTCCCCCCCGGCCTGGGATGTCCCCTCGCCGTCCCCTTCCCCCACGGCCACCGAGGTGGTGCTGTGGGCCAGCACCGAGCGGCCGGAGGAGGTGGCGATGCTGGAGCCGGTGGCCGAGGAGGGGTCCACAGGCTTCGCTCCCCCAGACCCACAGCCCACCCACCGCTCCGAGCCGGAGCTGGGGGCGGCCGAGCAGCTCCTCCTGTCCCCCCCGGGCCCCCGGCAGCCCCCCGCCACCCCCGGCGCCCCAACTGTCCCCAGACACGAGGATGCCCCAACAGCCCCCGGCGAGGAGGACGCCTCCGGGGAGGCCAAGAGGGACGAGCCCCCAACTCCCCTCGGGCCCTGGCCGTCCCCCAGTGTCCCCCACCCAGCGGGGACAGAGCCCGCCGGGTCCCCGAGCACGGGGCTGCTCTTCGAGCCCTCCGCGGAGCCGGAGCTGGGGGGGCCGGGGGGGTCCCCGCTGCTGGACTCCGACAGCGGCAGCGGGGAGGAGCCGGCGCTGGAGGATCGGGAGCTGCTGGCCTGGGTGGCCACCGGCAACGCCAGCGGGCACGGTGAGCTGCGGGCGGGGTGCTGCGGGCACCGGGGCTGGTGGGCACGGGCATGGGAGCTTTTGAGGCGGAGGTTTGGGCGGTGTCGCTCCTTTAACCCGAATTTCCTCGCTGGGAGCCCATGGGATGGGAGCGGGGATGGCGTGGGTGGCACCGCGCCCCCCCAGCCTGGCTCAGGGCACCGCCGCCGCCCCGCAGCGCCGCCGGACCCGTGCCGGAGCAACCCGTGCCTGCACGGCGGGACGAGCCGTGCCAACGGCACCGTGTGCGGCTGCAGCTGCGCCCCGGGCTTCACCGGCGAGAACTGCGAGATCGGTGAGTGCCCGGGCACGGTGCGGCCCTGGCACGGCGCGGGGGTGGCTCTGCGGCTCCGAGCGCTGCGCGGAGCCCCGTCCTCGGTCGCTGGCACCGGAGGGCTCGGGGGGGGTGGCGGCGGGGCTGTCGCCGTGCCCACAGCTCGCCGTGTCCCCGCAGACATCGACGATTGCCTGTCCAGCCCGTGCCAGAACGGCGGCACCTGCATCGACGAGGTCAATTCCTTCGTGTGCCTCTGCCTGCCCAGCTACGGCGGCAGCCGCTGCGAGAAAGGTGGGGGCAGCCCCCAGTGTCCCCCCCAGGCCGGCTTTGTCACCGCGGGGACACCGCGGAGCCGCTGTGGCTTTGGGGAGCCTCAAGGGGACACAAATCCTGCACGGCGCCGCTCCCCGCGGGGCTGCGGGCCGGCCCCTTGCTCTGTGGCCACGGTTGCCATTGTCGCCACTGTGGCCGTCTCCCCGCAGACACGGAGGGCTGTGACCACAACTGGCACAAGTTCCAGGGGCACTGCTACCGCTACTTCGCCCGCCGGCGCTCCTGGGAGGACGCGGAGCGCGACTGCCGGCGCCGGGCCGGGCACCTCACCAGCATCCACTCGCAGGAGGAGCACGGCTTCATCAACGGTGGGCTGGGGGTCCCGAATCCCCCCTCCCCGGGTGCTCCTCGCCTCCTCCATGCGAGCCGCGGGTGCCTCTCCCCGCAGGCTTCGGCCACGAGAACACCTGGATCGGGCTCAACGACCGCATCGTGGAGCAGGACTTCCAGTGGACCGACAACACCGGCTTGGTGAGGGCCTGGGGGGGCTCGGGGGTGGGCTCAGGGTGCGGGCAGGGGGCGCGGGGGGTGTCACGCTCTCTGGTGGCCCCGCAGCAATACGAGAACTGGCGGGAGAACCAACCCGACAACTTCTTCGCGGGCGGCGAGGACTGCGTGGTGCTCGTGTCCCACGAGATCGGCAAGTGGAACGACGTGCCCTGCAACTACAACCTGCCCTACATCTGCAAGAAAGGCACAGGTAGCGCCTGCCCGGCGTGCCCAGCCTGGCACGGCCTCATCCCGCAGCCCCCGGCATCCCCGTCCCCGTCCCGCAGTCCCTGGTGTCCCCGTCCCGCAGTCCCTGGCGTCCCTGTGTCCCCATCCCGCAGTTCCTGTGTCCCCATCCTGCAGCTCTTGGCATCCCTGTCCCCATCCCGCAGTCCTTGTGTTCCCATCACACAGTCCCTGGTGTCCCCATCCCGCAGTCCCTGGTGTCCCTGTGTCCCCATCCCGCAGCTCCTGGCATCCCTGTCCCCATCCCGCAGTCCCTGTGTCCCCATCCCGCAGCTCCTGGCATCCCTGTCCCCATCCCTCAGTCCCTGATGTCCCCGTCCCGCAGTCCCTGTGTTCCCATCCCACAGTCCCTGTGTCCCTGTCCCCATCCCGCAGCCCCCAGGCCCCTCCTCATCCCCAGCAAACTTTTCCCAGCCCTTCTCCCAGGCAAACTCCAGCAATTCTCCCCTAAATCTCCATTTTTCCTCTCTCCCCGCCCCCCGCCCCAATCAATCCCTCCCTCAGCACTCGGATTTGTTTAATTTGCTCCCATTAAAACCCATTAAATTCCCATTCCTTACCTCGGGAAGTTCCATTAACCCCCAGCTGCTCCTCCCCACCCCGCGTGCTAATGACGCCCCAATAAAGCCATTAATTAACCAGCTAAACCCTGGGGACACCTCGCTGCCACCCTGACGGACGAGCCTCCCCAAAGCCACCACCCCCACCAGCGGTGTCCTCGGGGATGCAGGGGGGAGCTCATGGTGGCCCGGACTGGTGTCCCTTGTCCCCTCCCAGTAACTCCCAGTAACTCCCAGTAACTCCCAGTACCAGGGAGGTGACGGGGCTCTGTGTCCCTCCCTCTCCCAGTGCTGTGCGGGCCCCCCCCCCGGAGGTGCCGAACGCTTTCCCGGTGGGAAAGAAGAAGGAGAAGTACAACATCCACTCCAGCGTGCGCTACCAGTGCCAGGAGGGCTTCACCCAGCGCCACGTGCCCACCATCAAGTGCCACAGCACCGGCAAGTGGGACCGGCCCAAAATCCTCTGCACAAAACGTTAGTGGGGGACACTGGGGGGGGCCGAACCGGGTGTTTGTGTGCGGGGGGGGGGTCAGGAACAGTGACCTGAACCTCCCCCCTCCCCGCGGGCCCTGCCTTGCCCCCGTTAGCCAGGCGGTCGCACCGAGCGCGGCGGCACCGGCGGCACCGGCACAGCCACCCCCACCACCAGCACCACCACCACAAACCCCGCAAGGAGCGGCGAAAACACCGCCAGCACCTCCGGCTGGACTGGATGGAGGAGGGCCACTACTTCTAGGGCCGGGCGGCGGCCACCGAGCACAAGGGGCCCCCGTGGGATGCGGTGACGTCCCCGCGCCCCTCTCCCACCCCCCCCGCCCCTCTTTTATAACCCCCTTTTGGCTTTAGCTCCTTAGGATGCCCGGCCCCGTAGGGAATAGGATCCGGAGGGGGCGGCTGCGTGTGCGTCCCCAGCCCTCCCTGCATGTCCCACGCTCAGCCCCCCCGGCCCGGGCTGGAGCCCCCAGCCCCGCACAGGGACCCCCCCAAGCTGGGCTCTGTCCCTGTCCCCAAATCGGGGCTAAATCCGGCAGCCCCCCCACATCCCACCTCGGGGGGCTCTGGTTTTTTAGCAGCCCCCCCCATTTCCCTGCCCCAGCACCCCGGGGTGTCCCCGCGGCCGGCACGGGGTGTGGGGGGGGGACGGGACACGGTGCCTCCGGGGCCGCTGTCCCGCTCCGCGCCTGCTTTGGGGGGGGTTTGGTTTGGTTTTGTCCCCTTTCCGTTCGTTTCGGGTCCCCGTTGGAGTTGGCGTGTGTGTGTGTGTACGGCGCTTTCTGATCTCTGCTGTTTGCGACGTGACTGCCGTGTCCCGACCCCCTCCCCGGCCCCCTCCCGACGCCCCCTCCCCGTTTCTGACTCTGCCTTTCTGTACTGCTGGACATTTTAATAAATTTTTTTAACAGTTGAGCGAGCCCTGCGCTTTCCCGGCCCCTGCCGGGCCCTGCTGCCCGGCTGCCTCCTCTCGCCGCACCCCATTAACTCCGAGCAAACCCAAACCCTCTGCCAGGGCTCCCCGTGCCAGCTCCGCCGCCCACTCGCCGTGAATCACCGCCGTGGTGGCCGCCACGTGTGTCCCTGTCGCTGGCCAGCGTGGCCTCGGCGTCCTCCTCGAGCTGGGGAGACGCCGATGGATTTTTTTGGAGGTGATTCCTGCCTTAACCGTGGCTGTGGGGGCTGCAGCTCCCACCCCTCCCTCCGTCACCCACCCCCCGATGTTCCCCCGGCCCCCTGTCACCCACGGTCCCCGCTGTCCCCTCCCAGGGCTGTGACATCCCAGCAATTTTTGTTTTCGTCGCTCATTAAAGGTGATTTATGGGCTGTGCTCAGCTGGGCCGGGCCTGGAGGACGCCCCGAGCCCCCTCCGAGTCCCGGGGTCCCCACCCGTGCCCTGCCACCCCCACGGCGGCCCCTGGTTGCTGCCAGCGCTGTGACACCCCGAGGTGGCTCTGCTGCTGCTGCTCCTTGGACCTAATCCCGATAAATCCAAGGGCTGGGATGCTCCGAGCGTGCCCAGACCGCGTTGGGAGCGGGGGCTGTTCCCCACCAAGGACACAGCAGAGCCGCGCTCAGCTCTCCAAAGCGGCCGAAGCTTTTATTTCATCTACGCCCAGGGCTGCCAAAGCCTGCGGCCGGTGCCCGGCTGGGTGGGCACAGGGGCCGCTGCCCTCCCCCGGCCCCTCCCCGCTCCGGCCCCGGCCAAGCCAAGCGCGCAGGAGCCGCCCCGGCCCCGGCGGGGGCTGGAGGGGCTGCGGGCCCCCCCCCCGGCTGCCAAGGCACGAAGCCAAACCCGGTGCCCCCAATCCTCGCCCAGCGCCAAGGGAGGGATTTCGGGGGACCTGCGGCTCCTCCGGGGGGGCGGTCAGCGCTGCGTGACCGCGGGGACAGCGCGGGGACGGCGTGAGGATGAGGAGGGCGGGGGCTCTGCGGCCCCTTAGCGCATGCAACAGGCGCGTCGAGAAGCAAGAGCTGCGAGGAGCGGGGAGCCAGCCCCGGACCGGGGCGCAGGCTCCTGGCCGGGCTCATCAAACCCTTCCCCTCCCGCTGCCTCGGTGTCCCCAAGCGCCACCGAGGGCTCCAGCCCGCTCCGCCGGCGCCTCCGCAGCCCGGGGCAGGGGCTGCCCGCAGCTCCCCGCGCAGCGCGGGGCCGGACCCCCGGCCAGACCCGGGGCGTGCTGCCGACCCCGCCCGCCCCTCACACGCGCTTGGGCCGCCCCTCCGCCACCACCGGCGGGGCTTCTCCGGCCTTCTTGAAGCAGTACACGCCGAACAGCTTGTACTTCTTGTCGGGGAAGCCCAGGTTGCGCACGCCGGGCTCGCGGCCGCCGCAGCGGGCGCGGGGGTTGACGATGGGGTAGCGGATGCTGCCGTCCTCCAGCCAGCCGGCCTCGCAGCGGTCCAGCAGCTGGATCTTCCAGGCGGCGTAGAGCTGCCCCACCTTGGCCACGGCCGCGCCGTTGTTCTTGCACGCCTGCACGGCCTCCGGGTAGCTCAGCTTGCGGAAGGTTTTGAGGAAATAAACTTTGCCTGAAAACGGGGGAAGGGGGGAAAGGGATGGGGGGGGAGGTGGGTGTGGGGCAGCCCGGAGGCAGCGTGGGGTGGGGTGAGGGGTACGAGTCCTGTGGAGACCCCCGGAGCATTTTTGGGGGGGCTGGAGGTGAGGGGTGCGAGTCCTGTGCGCCCCCAAAAATATTTGGGGAGTTGGGGGGTGAGCGATGGAAGCGCTGTGGAGCCCCCAAAATGTTTTGGGGGCTTGGAGAAGGTGAGTGGAACAAGCCCTGTGAACCCCCGCGAACACATTTTTGGGAGGCTGAAGAAGACCCACAATGCGCTGTAGCCCCCCCAAATTATTCCTTAAAGAAAAGAGGTTTTTGCTAAAAACAAAACACAAAACCAAAAAAAATAAAGAGAAAAAGAAAAAGAAGAAAATGTTTTGGCTAAAAAAGGGGGGTTTGGATTAAAAAAAAAGAGGGTTTGGATGAAAAAAAGGAGGTTTTGGATGAAAAAAGAAGACAGTTTGGCTAAAAATAAAGGAGCTTCAGCTAAAAAATTACAGATTTTTGCTAAAGCGAAAAGACGTTTAGGCTAAATAAAAAGAGGGTTTGGATGAAAAAAAGAGGTTTTGGCTAAAAAAAAAGATGTTTTGGATAAAAAAGGAGATCTTGCCTAAAAAACAGAGGGTTTGGATGAAAAAAATGAGGTTTTGGCTAAAAACAAGAGGGTTTGGCTAAAAAAAATCATGGTTTTGGCTAAAACTCGGCATTCCACCCCCACAAGCGACGCCGATGGATGCCGGCACCCACAACGCCGAACCCCTCCAGGCTTGGACTCCTCTCTCCCGCATCCCCGAGCACCCTCCCGGCTGGCAGCCGCGATCCCCGGCGGCCACCTCCGTGCCTCAGTTTCCCCGGCCCCTCCGCCCCTCTCACCGTTGAGGTTGGAGGTGAAGCAGAAGGCGTCGTAGTGCTCGCTCTCCTTGTGCCGGTAGCCGTAATTCCGCACGCCCACGGGCGTGTCCTTGCGGCCGCACTCCTCGCGCGGCCGGGAGATGGGATACTGCACCGAGCCGTCCTCCAGCCAGCCCGCGTTGCACCAGTCCATCCCCTCCAGCCAGGCCTGGTGTAACTGGTCGTGGGACGCCAGGATCCCGTCCTGCTCCAGGCACGCCTGCTGCGCCTCGTGGAAGTTCAGCGTGTAGCGCCCGAGGCGCGGGTGGTACGGGAAAATCACTCCTGGGAAAAAACCGGAGAGGGTGCGATGGGGTTGGTTTGGTTTTTGGGGGGGCGGCGCCTGGGTTGTTTTGGGTCGGGAGGCAGCGGGGAAATGGGAATTGTGCAGGTTGGGAGAGTCGCCTGGAAAATTCCACGCGTTGTCCCACTGCGAGGAGGTTTGGGAGATCCGGGTTTTGGGGTCGCAGGGACCCCCAGACTCCAGGGGGTTCTCTTCTGGGATTTGGGGTCATCGGTGGTCAGCCGAGCCCTGGCACACCCAAACTGCGCTCCCCGAGCTCTCAAAGAAGAGTTTTCCCCTTTCCCACCCCCAAAGCTGCACCCCTGAACCCCTAAAAAAATGTTTTCCCCTTTCCCAACATCCCAGAGCTGCCACATCCCAGTGCCCGGCTCCTTTACGAGCCCGTGCCACCCCCAAACTGTGCCCCCTGAGCCCCCAAAAAAGCATTTTCCCCTTTGCATCCCTGAACCCCTAAAAAAGTGTTTCCCCCTCTGCCACCCCTCAAACCCCTAAAAAAGCCCTTTCCCCCTTTCCCAACACCCCAGCGCTGCCACACCCCGGTGCCCCGGAGCTTTACGAGCCCGTGCCACCATCACTCTGCGCCTTTTACGAGCTGCCGCCGTAAACCCGCAGCGCCAATAAAACCCCGTAAGAGCGGCCATAAACCACGGGGAGAACACCCGGCAGGGAAGATCCCACACCCCAAACCCCATCCTGGCCACCCCAAGCAACCTTCGAGGTCCAGCTTGACCACGCCGGTGTCATCCTCGAGCTCGTTGGTCACCTCGCACTCGTAGCGCCCGTAGTCCTGGAGGGTGACGTTGCGGATGATGAGGGACGCGTCGCCCACCCCGTCCTCTTGTAGGGCCGTGCGACCCCGGTAGGGCCCGAACGCCCTCCGCGCCTTGCCCAGGGCCACGAACACGTCCACGAAGGCCATGGGCTCGGTCACTTTGGTCCACTTGAGGCGGATCTCGGCCGGGTCGTGCGCGGCCACGTCGTAGTGGTAGCGGCAGGGCAGGATGATGGTGCCGCCGCGGTGGGTCACCACCTTGCCCGGCGCTGTCTGCACCACCACGGCGCCGCTGTCGCCCTCTGGAAGGGGACACGGGGGCTCAGTGAGGGCGCTGTGGCCAGCGGGACCCGTGGCTGGCACGAGGAGAGGGTTCAAAGTGGGGGAAAAGCAGGATGGGGGTGTGCGGACACATTTTGGGGGCAAGGCAGGATGGGGGTGTGGGAGCAGGCTTTGGGGGCCAAAGCAGGATGGGGATGCAGGGACACCCTTTGGGTGGAATTCTTTTCTTTCGGGGTCTTTGCAAACCCTAAAGAGAGTTTGGGATAACCCCAGGAGGGTTCCCACGCCCTGGACAGGACAGGGGGGACACAGGGGATGTGTCAGAGCCCCGGATCGTGCTTAGATGGGCATTAAACCCGAGAACCCAGAGGCTGCAGGAGGTTCCCCCGATCCTATCCCAACCCCAATCCCACCCCAGCATTCCCATGGGATCTCCCCGGCCCCACTCACCCATCACGTGCACCACCTTCTTCCTGCCCCGGGCGTTGAGCAGCGCGTCGGAGGCGACAACGGCGGCGAGGAGCAGCAGCGCTGCGGGGCCAGCGGCCCAGGGGCTTTGGGGACGCATCTGGGGGGAGACAGCAGCGCTCTCAGCCCCCTTCAGCCCCCCGTGGAGGAGCCCGGCTGGGGGGAGCCCCCCGAAGTGACGCTGGTGCCCAGCCCGTGGTGTGCCAGCACCTTCTGCCACCCACCCCGTGCCCCGGCGGGTGACAGGGCCGGGTCGGTCCCTGCCCCCCGCCCCCCGCGCCCCCCCAGCCCCGCAGGGACCCCCCCGGCCCCGGCTCTGAACTCGGCGTTCCCCGCGCGCTTCCAGGCGGGATGAATATTCCATGAATATTCCATGAATATTTCACGGCAGCCGCACCGGGCCGGATCTCCTGAGTTATTTATGGCGCCTCTGGAAACTGAACTGATGGGCACGGACCGGGCAGCGGCGGCCGGAGCCCCCCCCAGACCCCCGGCTGCGCCCCCTCCCCAAGGGACAGCGCGGGGTGGACGTGGGGAGGAGCCTCCCCCTGCCTGGGGGGCTGCGACCCTGAGCCCCGCGCTCTTGGGGTGCCCCAAGTGCCAGCCGGGCTCTGGGTGCCCCCTCCCCGCGGGAATGAGCCACCCCCGGGCAGGGGGAGCGCGGCGGCCCCCCGGGGGTCCCGGTGCCCGATCGGGGGGCAGGGGGAGGGACAGCCCTGCCCCGTGGTGGCGGTGCCGTGTCCGGGGGCAAAGGGAGCGGGGCAGCCACTGGCCGGGGGCCCGGGGTCTGCCCGGGGGGCACAAAAAACGGGGCAGCACCCCCGGTGGTCCCGGTGCTGTGTCCGGGGGCAGGAGGAGAGGGACAACCCCTCCCGGTGCTGCCGGTGCCCGGTTGGGGCAGGGAGAGAGAAGCAGCCCCTCCGGGGGTCCCGGTGCCCGGCCAGCACGGGGGGCGCGGGTCAGTCTCTCCCGGTGCCAAGGCCGGGGGCAGGGGGAGGTGGGCAGCCCCTCCCGGTGGTCCCGGTGCCAGGTCCGGGCTAAGAGCGAGCAGAGCAGTCCCGGTGCCCGGTCCGCGGGCAGACGGAGCGGGGCAGCCCCCTCGGGGGTCCCCGGTGCCCGGTGGGGGCGGGGGGAGTGGGAAAGCCGCCCCCGGGCATTCCGGTGCCCGCTGCGGGGGCAGAAGGAACGGGGCAGCCCCGCGGGGGTCCCGGTGCCGGTCGGGGCAGCGGCTGCGGCGGTGGCGGCGCTCGGCGGCCGCGGGCCCGGTGCGGTGTTGCAGTGCGGGACACTGCGGCGGCAGCCCCGGGGCTGCGGGACTCCGGTGCCCGGGCGGGGACAGCGCAGCGCGGGGGGAGCCCCGCTCCTGCCGCCGCCGCCGCCGCCGCCCCGCAGAGAGCGACCCCCGCCCGCCGCGCCCCTCCCGGCCCCGGGGGTCCCGTCCCGGTGCCCCGCGCCCGCCCCGCAGCGAGGGAGCGGCGGCCGCAGCCCCGCACTCACCGTGTGCCCGGTGCCGGCCCGCGGGAGGGGCCCGCCCGCAGGAGAGCGCCGGTGCCGCCGGTACCTCCTCCGGTACCTCCTCCAGTACCTCCGCCGGTGCCGCCGGTGCGGCTCCGCGCAGGGGGCGGCACCGGGAGCTCGGCCCGGCCCTGCCCCGGCTCCCGGCGCTGCGCAGGGCCGGCGGCTCGCCAAGGTCACCGGCCCGCCCGGTTCCCCCCGGTGCCCCCGGGCACTGCCGGGACCCCCGGGCCGGGGAACACGCGGGGCACGAGGAGTTGGGTCCGGTGAATCCCCGCCCCGGGCACCGCAAGGGCAGCTGTGCCCACCCAGCCCCAGCCTGGGCACCCACCCAGCCGGTGCCACCCCCACACCCCGGTACAGCCCCTCCGCCCTGTGCCCACCCCCCAAACCCCTCACACCCACCCACCCCCGAGCCCACCCGCACCCACCCGCGGGCACCCCGGCACCCACGGGGACCCTCCCTCGCACCCCCGGGGACCCCCGGCCCCGCCGCCCCCAGCTCCTGCCCCACAAAGGGCTCGGGGGGCGCAGCCGGGGGATGCTGCGGGGGCAGCCCCGGTGCCCCGCCTGGCACAGGGGGACTTGGCTGGGCATAGCGGGGACACGGGCTCGGAACGAACCTCGGCTCCTTTATTTTTCCCTGGAAAACAGCGTTTCCCTGAGCCGGCCCCACTCCTGAGCCCTCCCGGCCCGGTCGGGAGCACCGGGGCGGGACCGGGACCCGCCGGGAGGGGAGCGCGGCTCCTGCGTCCCCCGCCAGCCACACAAGGACAGGGCTGGGAGTGCAGCGATGTCCCCGCGGAGCATCCCGAGGTCCCCACAGCTTTTGGGGGACCGGAGCATCCCTGGGGACACCTCCGGGGACACCTCCGGGGACTCCTCCGGGGACTCCTCCGGGGACTCCTCTGGCAGCCGGGTCCCAGCGCTCGGAGCGGGGCGAGAGGCACCGGGCGGGATCCCCCCGGGGTGGGGACAGCGGCCCGGGGGGACGAGCAGGACCCGTCACTGGTACTTCTTGGCCCGGGCCAGGCCGGGAGGGTTTGGGGGAAGGAAAAAGGCCGGGGAGCGCAGGCAGCGCAGCGCCAGGAGCTGCGGGCCCAGCGCGTAGAGGACGTTGGAGAGGAAGAAGCTGCCCAGGACATCGTCGGGGGTCTGGTAGGGGAACGGGGTGCGGGAGTGCAGCGAGGAGCCCACGTGGGCGAACTGAGCCTGCGGGCACAGGGATGGGGGTGGTGGCATCAGAGGGGGTCGGCCCTAAAAGGTGCAAAGCCCCGGCCCCAAAAAGTGCAGCCCCTCGGCCCCAAAGTGTGCAAATCCTCGGCCCTAAAGGCGCAAACTCCCCGCCCTAAAGGGTGCAAACCCCTGGCCCCAAAAGGTGTAAACTCCCGGCCCTAAAAGGTGCAAACTCCCGACCCCAAAAGGTGCAAACTCCCCGCCCTAAAGGCGCAAACTCTCGGTCCCAAAGGGTGCAAAGCCCCGGCCCTAAAGGGTGCAAAACCCCAGCCCTAAAGGTGCAAACTCTCGGTCCCTAAAGGGTGCAAAACCCCGGCCCTAAAGGTGCAAACTCTCGGTCCCAAAAGGTGCAAACTCCCGGCCCTAAAGGGTGCAAACCCCCGGCCCCTAAAGGTGCAAACTCCCGGCCCCAAAAGGTGCAAACTCCCGGCCCTAAAGGGTGCAAACCCCCGGCCCCAAAGGCTGTTCGGCTCCAGCACATCCTATCTACAGCCCTGCAGCTCTCTCCATCCTATTTCTGTCCCGCTAATCCCGGGTTCTGCCCAAATCCACCGAGGCCAGAGCAATTACCAGGCACAGGAACTGCTCCACTTGCAGCCGCGGGTGAGGCTCTGCCCCCCAAATCAGGGATCTGCCCCCCCAAAACCCATCCTCCACCCTTCGCCGATCCCCGTGGGGGGATTTCCACCCAAACCCCAGGATTTTGGGGGTTTTGGGGTTGCCCCCACCTGCGCCACGCCGCCGGCGAACACCAAACTCCAGTCGGGCAGCCAGGAGCAGCCGGGCAGCGCCAGCGCGTAGATGGCGAGGATGAGGAAGGGCAGCAGGTAGAAGAGGTAGATCAGCATCTGCCGGGGACGCCGAGATTGTCACCCCCGGTGGCCCCGGTGGCACCTGGAGGGGGGGTCCGGCCCCTCCTGTCCCCCCCCTCACCTGCACTTTGGGGTAGGCCACGGGGTCGCGCAGGTAGGGCTCGTGCAGGTGGAGGTAGTCGAAACAGGAATCGGCCGGGCAGTCCAGGACCACCTGGGGTGGGCAGGAGGGTGGTCGAGGTCAGGGGACCCTCCCCGAGACCCCTGAGATCCTCCCCGGGACCCCCGAGATGCTCCCTGGGACCCCTGAGATCTTCCGGGCCACCCCGAGCTCCTCCAAGGCCACCCCGAGCCCCTCCAGTACCCCCCAAGACCCTCCAGGACCCCCCAAGACTCTTCGGGACCACCTGGGATGGGCAGGGAGGTGGCCGAGGGCAGGGGACCCTCCCTGAGACCCCCGAGATCCTCCCTGGGACCCCGAGACCCTCCAGGACACCCCGAGACCCTCCAGGACCCCTCAAGACCCTTCAGGACCACCTGGGGTGGGCAGGGAGGTGGCCAAGGGCATGCGACCCTCCCCGAGACTCCCGAGATCCTCCCCGGGACCTCCGAGCCCCTCCAGCCTCCCCCAAGAGCTTCCAAGACCACCCCGAGCCCCTCCAGGACCCCCTCAAGACCCTCCAGGATCCCCTGAAGACCCTCCAGGACCACCCCGAGCCCCTCCAGGACCACCCCAAGACCCTGCAGGACCACCCCGAGCCCCTCCAGGACCACCCCGAGCCCCTCCAGGACCCCCCAAGACCCTCCAGGACCACTCCGAGCCCCTCCAGAACCACCCCGAGCCCCTCCAGGACCCCCCAGAGCTCTTCCAGCACCCCCCGAGCCCCTGCAGGCCCCCCCCAGCTCTCACCATCCCCCTGAAGAAGGTGAAGGCGGCGGTGAGGATGAGGATGAGGATGAGGAGCAGGTCCTGGGGCCGCCGGTAGAGGGGTTTGCGCTGCTCCTCCGCCACCTGGCACAGGGAATTTGGGGATTTTGGGATTTTGGGGTCCGCAGGCTCCGAGCCAGCCCCCCCCAGAGCCCCGCGCCGCGCTCACCTGCTCGGGGCTGAGGCTCGGCAGCGCCCGCGGCTGCTGGAAGAGCCTTCGGCCGGCCCAGGCGAGGATGAGGAGGTAGGGCAGGTTGAGGAGGAAGGACGGGCTCAGCTCAGGACTGTATTTCCCTGCGGGGGGAGAGCGCGGGATGGGCACGGCAATCCCAGGTGGGATTGGGATTAACCCAAAAAAAAGGTGGGTGGGGCATCCCAGCAGGGGTTGGGAATGGGAGAATCCCAAAAAAAGGTGGGTGGGACATCCCAGCAGGGGTTGGGAATGGGAGAATCCCAAAAAAAAGGTGGGTGGGACATCCCAGCAGGGATTGGGAAGGGGAGAATCCCAAAAAAAGGGTGGGTGGGGCATCCCAGCAGGGATTGGGAATGGGAGAATCCCAAAGGAAGGGTGGGTGGGACATCCCAGCAGGGATTGGGAATGGGAGAATCCCAAAAAAAGGTGGGTGGGACATCCCAGCAGGGATTGGGAATGGGAGAATCCCAAAAAAAGGTGGGTGGGACATCCCAGCAGGGGTTGGGAAGGGGAGAATCCCAGCAGGGATTGGGAATGGGAGAATCCCAAAGGAAGAGTGGCTGGGACATCGCAGCAGGGATTGGGAATGGTAGAATCCCAAAAAAAGGGTGGCTGGGACATCCCAGCAGGGATTGGGAATGGGAGAATCCCCAAAAAAAGGTGGGTGGGACATCCCAGCCGGGGTTGGGAATGGGAGAATCCCAAAGGTGAGGAAGCGCTGGGATTCCGGCTGGATCGCTGGAATCCTCCTCCATCTCCTCTTCCTCCTCCTCCTCCCCGGGGGTCACGGGGGGGATGGAGGGGTCCTGGGGGGTGGGACCCGGGCCCGAGCCCCCTCCCCACGCCCGTACCGAGCAGATTCCCCAGCAGGAAAACCACGGCGCTCATCAGCAGCGAGCCCAGCCAGAAGAGCCCCAGGCTGCGGTAGTTCCTCCTGCGGGGACAGCGGGACCCCCTCCTCAGGAAATTCGGGATTCTCCCACCCCCCCCGAGCCCCCTCCTCACAAAATTCGGGATTCTCCCACCCCCCGAGCCCCCTCCTCAGGAAATTCGGGATTCTCCAGCCCCCGAGCCCCCTCCTCACAAAATTCGGGATTCTCTCACCCCCCTGAGCTCCTCTCCTCAGGAAATTCGGGATTCTCCCACCCCCCGAGCCCCCTCCTCAGGAAATTCGGGATTTCCACCCCCCGAGCCCCCTCCTCAGGAAATTCGGGATTCTCCCACCCCTTCGAGCATCCCGAGTCTCCTCCTCAGGAAATTCGGGATTCTCCAGTCCCCCCTGAGCCCCCTCCTCAGGAAATTCGGGATTCTCCCACCCCCCGAGCCCCCTTCTCAGGAAATTCGGGATTCTCCTCCCCCGAGCCCCCCTCCTCAGGAAATTCGGGATTTCCCATCCCCCCCGAGCCCCCTCCTCAGGAAATTCGGGATTCTCCAGCCCCCCGAGCGCCCCCGAGCCCCCTGGGGTCACCCGTGAGCCGCCTCTTCAGGAAATTCGGGATTTTCCATCCCCCCGAAGCCCGGGATCACCATGAGCCCCCTCCTCAGAAATTTAGGATTTTCCACTCCCCTGAGTTCCCCTCCTCACAAAATTCGACATTCTCCACTCCCCGAGTCCCCTCCTCAGGAAATTCGGGATTCTCCAACCCCCCCGAGCCCCCTCCCCAGGAAATTCGGGGTTCTCCCCCCCCGAGCCCCCTCCCCAGGAAATTCGGGATTCTCCCACCCCTTCGAGCATCCCGAGTCTCCTCCTCAGGAAATTCGGGATTCTCCACCCCCTCCCCAGGAAATTCGGGATTCTCCCACCCCTTCGAGCATCCCGAGTCTCCTCCTCAGGAAATTCGGGATTCTCCAGTCCCCCCGGAGCCCCCTCCTCAGGAAATTCGGGGTTCTCTCCCGGGGAGCCCCCTCCTCAGGAAATTCGGGATTTCCCATCCCCCCCGAGCCCCCCTCCCCAGGAAATTCGGGGTTCTCCCCCCTCACCGCTGCCCGATGGCGCCGGCCATGCCCAGGTAGAGCCCGTAGTGGACGGAGCCGTCCCAGTAGCACAGGAGGAGCCCGTGGGCCGTGCGCACGTGGGGCTCGCCCTGCGCGGGGACACCGGGGGGGTCACACCGGGATGGGGACACCGGGATGGGGACAGCGGGTTGGGGACACCGGGATGGGGACACCGGGATGGGGTCACACCGGGAAGGGGACACCAGGGGGGTCACACCGGGATGGGGACACCGGGGGGACACCGGGATGGGGACACCGGGGGGGATCACACTGGGAGAAGGGACACCGGGTGGGGACACCGGGGAGGGTCACACCGGGGGGGGTCACACCGGGAGAAGGGACACCGGGGAGGGTCACACCGAAGGCAGGGACACCGGGTTACATCGGGAGGGGACACCGTGTCCGGGTCACACCGGGGGGGGTTACACCAGGACTGGGTCACACCGGGTGCGGGGACACCGGTGTGGGGACACCGGGGGGGGGACACCGAGTCCGGGTCACACCGGGGGGAGGAGTCACACCGGGAGCGGGGACACCGGGGGGTCACACCGCGGACGGGGGCAGCGGGTCGGTCACACCGGGGGTCCGGGGGTGCAGGAGCCCCGTGCGGGGTGTGTGGGGTCGGTACCTCTCGCACGTAGAGCTCCGTGAAGCCCGAGATGAGCCCGTCCTCCTCCAGCGCGATGATCAGATCCACGGCCGACACGAAGGAGAACGCCACGAACACTGCGGAGAGACGGGAGGCTCCGTGCGGGGCCCGCGGGTCCCCCAAAATCCCAAATCCCAAATCCCTGCTCCCTGCGGGACCTGCAAATCCCCCAGATCCCAAATCTTTGCTCCGTGTGGGTCCCACAGCTCTCCCCACATCCCAAATCCCTGCTCCATGTGGGTCCCACAAATTCCCCCCAAATCCCAAATCCCTGCTCTGTGTGGGTGCCACAGCTCTCCCCACATCCCAAATCCCAGATCCCAAATCCCTGCTCCATGTGGGTCCCACAAATTCCCCTCAAATCCCGAATCTCTGCTCTGTGCAGGTCCCACAGCTCCCCCCACTTCCCAAATCCCAAATCCCGAATCCCTGCTCTGTGCAGGTCCCACAAATTCCCCCCAAATCCCGAATCCCTGCTCTGTGCGGGGTCTGCAGATCCCCCAGATCCCAAATCCCAAATCCCAAATTCCTGCTCCATGTGGGTCCCACAAATTCCCCCCAAATCCCAAATCCCTGCTCTGTGCAGGTCCCACAGCTCTCTCCACATCCCAAATCCCAAATCCCTGCTCTGTGCAGGTCCCACAGCTCTCTCCACATCCCAAATCCCAAATCCCTGCTCTGTGCAGGTCCCACAGCTCTCCCCACATCCCAAATCCCAAATCCCTGCCCCCGGCACCAATCCCACCCCTCGGGGGGGGGTCTCACCGCAGAACAGGGGATCCTGGAAGTGGCTGATCCCGCCGGTGAGGATGAGGATGAGGACGGAGGCGAGGCCGAGGAGCACCAGGATCGCCACCAGCACCGAGGCCAGGGGGCTGCTGCGGGATCGGGAAGGGTTCAGCACCCGGCACGGCCCCATTCCCATGAAACATTCCCTGTCCCGCTGGGTTTTGGGATTAGGATCAGACCCTGCACCCCCCAGCACAGGTGGGGTCACTGCCCGTCCGCTGTGGAGGGAAAATCTGGACCTGGGAATAACCCAGGGGGGAGAATCCCAAAGGAAGGGTGGGTGGGACATCCCAGCAGAGATTGGGAAAGGGAAAATCCCAAAGCAAGGGTGGGTGGGACATCCCAGCAGGGATTGGGAATGGGAGAATCCCAGCAGGGATTGGGAAAGGGAAAATCCCAAAGGAAGAGTGGGTGGGACATCCCAGCAGGGATTGGGAAAGGGAAAATCCCAAAGGAAAGGTGGGTGGGACATCGCAGCAGGGATCGGGAAGGGGCGAATCCCAAAGGAAGGGTGGGTGGGACATCCCAGCAGGGATTGGGAATGGGAGAATCCCAAAGGAAGGGTGGGTGGGACATCCCAGCAGGGATCGCGAAGGGGCGAATCCCAAAGGTGAGGAAGCGCTGGAATTCCGGCTGGATCGCCGGGAGCCGCTCCCAAAGCCCTTGGATTGGGAATTCCGGGCAAAGCGAAAGCGGGGCCGTTATCGCGGCCGTGACAGCGGCGGGCGCGGGGATGACATCGGCCGGGACACGTCAGCGGCCCAGGGGACAGCGGGGACACTCCGGGGCCGGGATCATCCTCATTCCCGGGATTTGGGTTGTCCGGGAGCCAGAGCGGCTCGGCGGGGTCTGAACTCCCCGAGCGGGGTTTAAATCCAGCGGGATTGGGGTCCCTGTCCCGGGATGGACCCCCCGAGCCAGGACGGATCCAGCCGCTGTCCCGGACTGGATTCCCAGCCCCCGTTCCCCGGCTGGGACACAGCTCCCGGGTCCGGATGGGACCCCGAGGATGCGGCACCGATTCCAGGCGGGATCACAGCCCCCGGCCATGGATGGAGCCTTGTCCCACCCATCCCAGCCCGATCCCCATTCCCCGTTCCCGATTCCCCACTCCTCACTCCCGGGCGTCCCTCCCGGTCCCCATTCCCGGTTCCCGGGGGTCCCTCCCCGTCCCTACTCCCGATTCCCGGGGGTGTCTCCCGGTCCTCACTCCCGCTTCCCGGGGGTCCCTCCCTGTCCCCATTCCCCACTCCCGGGTGTCCCTCCCGGTCCCCATTCCCGATTCCCGAGGGTTCCTCTCATTCCCCATTCCCCACTGCCGGGGGTCCCTCCCGCTCCCTACTCCCGGTTCCCGGTGATCCTTCCCATTCCCCATTCGGGGTTCCCAAGGGTCCCTCCCGGTCCCCATTGCCGGGCCTCGGGGGTCCCTATTCCCGGGGGTCCCTATTCCCGGCTCCCGGTGATCCTTCCCACTCCCGGTTCCCGGGGGTCCCTATTCCCGGTCCTCATTCCCCATTCCCGGAGGTCCCTAGTCCCGGTCCCCATTCTCCATTCCCGGGGGTCCCCATTCCCGGTTCCCGGGGGTCCCCACTCCCCATTCGCGGGGGTCCCTATTCCCGATCCCCATTCCCGGGGGTCCCTATTCCCGGTCCCCATTCCCGGTGATCCTGCCCACTCCCGGTTCCCGGGGGTCCCTATTCCCGGTCCCCATTCCCGGTTCCCGGTGATCCTGCCCACTCCCGGTTCCCGGGGGTCCCCATTCCCCATTCCCGGGGGTCCCCATTCCGGGTGATCCTTCCCACTCCCGGTTCCCGGGGGTCCCTATTCCCGGTCCCCATTCCCGGTGATCCTTCCCACTCCCGGTTCCCGGGGGTCCCTATCCCCATTCCCGGTTCCCGGTGATCCTTCCCACTCCCGGTTCCCGGGGGGTCCCTATTCCCATTCCCGGTTCCCGGTGATCCTTCCCACTCCCGGTTCCCGGGGGTCCCTGTTCCCGCTCCCCACTCACTCCACGTTTGTCACGCCGCTGATGCCGAGGGCCACCGGGAGGGCGAGCAGGGGGGGGGGCCCAGGGTGGCCGGGCCCGCCGGGAGCTGCATCCCGGCCCCGCCGCCAGCACCGGCACCGCGGACTTCGGCCCCGGGCCCGGCCCCGGGCAGCGCCCTTAAAGCCACAGAGCCGCCCCGAGGCACCGGGGACAGCGGCTCCCGGATCCGGGATTTTCCCTGGATAAACAACCCCCCTCCCACCCGCCTTGGAGATGTTTTAATTAAAATCCAAACCCCCGACTCCGGGATTAAAATAATTAACAAAGAATCACAGCGAGTATCCAAAAAAAAAAAAAAAAAGGAACCAAATCCGGCTTTTTTTTGCCTGAAAATCCTTGGAAAACAGAGCTCCGGGGTAGCCTCCCACCCTAAAAAAAAAAATCCCCCTCGTCCCAAAAATTCCAAGGATAAAACCTAAGGAACAAACAAGTTTGATTTTATTTACAGACTCCATGAAGAAAATTTGTATTTCCAGAGGTTTTTTTTTAGGACAACAAAATCCAACTGGATTTTTCCCAAGCGTGGCCGGAATTTTGGATCTTCGTCATCCCAAAGCACCGGAGGTGTTGGCAAAATCCCCGGGAAGGGAATAAATCCCCCTCTGGACCCCTCAATCCTGGAATTCCCAACTGATCCGTGCTGGATCCGCCCATCCAGAGGCAGAACTGGAGGCACTGGTTCCCCAAACTCCCCAAAATCCCATGGATTTGGGATTCCAAGATAAAATAAAGGAATTAAATTCCCCCCCCCGGAGCAGCACGAGTTTGGTGTGCGGGCAGATCCCAAAAATCCCAAATTCCATGGAATTGGAGTCCTTGGATTATCTCTGGGGGATTTCTGGTGCTGCTCCAAACCCTCCCCACATCCAAAAAAAAAAAAAAACCTGGGAAGGTTTTTCTGTGGGGAAAGCGGAGCCGTGATTCCAAAAAAAGCCGGATAATATCGGGAAAGAAGAGATGGATAATGAAGTTTGGGATAACATTTCACGGGAAAACTCTTGGGAAAAGCCCTCCTCAGTAGTAAGGTCGCCGTGGGTTGTTCTGCAGGGAAAAAAAAACAACGGAAAAATCCTCAGGAGTGGCTGGGGTTGGGCCGGAAGCGGCACAGCAGCATCACCCCGTTCCCATTCCCGGGATCCCGTTATCCCATTCCCACCATCCCATTCCTCACCAGCAGGCTGGGTCGGAAGCGGTCCCATTCCCATTATCCCATTCCTGTTATCCCATTCCTGTTATCCCACTATCCCGATCCCATTCCGTACCAGCGGGTTGGGCCGGAAGTGGTATGCCAGCACTGATCCCATTATCCCATTCCCAATCCCATTCTCCCATTCCCATTCTCCCATTCCCGTTATCCCGTACCAGCGGGTTGGGCTGGAAGCGGTATGCCAGCACTGATCCCATTATCCCATTATCCCATTCCCGTTCCCGTTATCCCGTACCAGCGGGTTGGGCCGGAAGCGGTACGCCAGCACTGATCCCATTATCCCACTCCCGATCCCATTCCCGTTATCCCGTACCAGCGGGTTGGGCCGGAAGCGGTACGCCAGCACTGATCCCATTATCCCATTCCCGATCCCATTCCCATTCCCGATCCCATTCCATACCAGCGGGTTGGGCCGGAAGCGGTACGCCAGCACTGATCCCATTATCCCATTCCCATTCCCGATCCCATTCCCATTCCCGTTATCCCGTTATCCCGTACCAGCGGGTTGGGCCGGAAGCGGTACGCCAGCACTGATCCCATTATCCCATTCCCATTCCCGTTATCCCGTTATCCCGTACCAGCGGGTTGGGCCGGAAGCGGTACGCCAGCACTGATCCCATTATCCCATTCCCATTCCCGATCCCATTCCCATTCCCGTTATCCCGTACCAGCGGGTTGGGCCGGAAGCGGTACGCCAGCACTGATCCCATTCCCGATCCCATTCCCATTCCCGTTATCCCGTTATCCCGTACCAGCGGGTTGGGCCGGAAGCGGTACGCCAGCACTGATCCCATTATCCCATTCCCATTCCCGTTATCCCGTTATCCCGTACCAGCGGGTTGGGCCGGAAGCGGTACGCCAGCATCATGCGTTTCCGGAAGGCCTCGTACTCGTCGTCCTCCTTGGTGAGCTCCGCCGGGCGCTCGATCCCGAATCCCGCCCCGTCCACGGCCGTGGTGCCCCTGCAGGAAAAGCGGGAAAGGGAACGCTCGGACATCCCTTTCCCCCCGGAATTCCCGCGGGAATTGTCCCCATGAGATGTTCCCAGATGTCCTTCCCGAATCCCTGTGGTTGGGATGGAAGCAGGGATGGGTTTCGCTCCCTCGGGAACGAATCCCCACTTCCTTCCCTCTGGAATGGCCCCAATGGGATCAATTCCTTCCCGTCTTTCCTTACCCATTCCAGGAGCGTCAGGGATGGTCCATCCCCCTGGGATGGGCAGATCCTGCCTTTCCTTTGGGAATTCTGATTCCCTGTCCCCTCCACTTGGATCCTCCATGATCCTTGTGGCATTCTTCCAGCCCAGGAGCTCCTGGGATTCCAGGATTCTGGAATTCCACCCCAGGACATCCCTGAACCCACAACTACATTCCCAGGGGAATAAATCCCGGGACAGAGGAGCAGAAATCCTTGGAAAAGCTCTTTTCCATTTCTACAAGGCTCTCCCCGCCTCCAAAATCATCCGGGAATGTTCCCAATTCCCAAATATTTCGTTTGGAAGTCCAACCTGCAGCTGATCCACCGAAAAAAAACCTTTGGAATGCCCAAAGTGGGATCAAATCCCTAAATTTCTGGGCATGGAGCAATGCCAGGACTTGTGGGATCACACAGAGCTCTGATCCCAGCTGGAATATCCTCCCCTGGATGTGTTCCTGAATATTCCCAGGAATTTCTGATTTTAGGGATTTAATCCTGGGAGAGGGGAGGTGCAGACAGGAATTCTCCTTGGAGCCGCACCTCCCTATGGAAGTCGGGATTGGAAATTCGGGATTCGGGGCTCGGACACAATTCCTGCACCAGCTACAGCCACAAACCCAGGGGAAAACTCCCTCCAAAAAACCAGGAATTCTCTGCCGGGCTGAGTTTTCCACGCTCAGGTGAGGGAATCCCAACTTCCAGCAGGAATTCCCGGATAAAAGGAAGGGAATGATCCCATAGGAAGAGCACTCACTTGCTGACGGGGTTTTTGATTCCCTGCCCATCCGATCCCAATCCCTCTCCTTCCTTCCATCCCATTTTCATCAGCATTTGGTATCCGATGTTTTCCACGGTCAGCTTGAATTCCTTGTACTCGGAATAATCCGGCTCCCGGCCCTCCTGCAGCGGGAAAAAGCAGGGAAAAGGGTGGTTTTAATTCCATGGATTACAGGAGAGTGGGGAAAAAAGCAGCTCCAGCCCCCTCAAATTGGGATTTTGGGAAAGAGCTGCCAGGATTTCCCAGGATTCCGGCCCTGAGGAGGGAATGAAGCTCCAGCAAGGAATTCAGCTCCGGAATTCCAGGTTGTTCCCTGGATCTGGGATCAGATCCGGTTCTGTTTTAAGCATGAATCCCCAGGGAATGTCAGGCCCCTGCTGGAGAACAGGGATGAGGCAGCTTCCAGGAATTCCAGGATTTGGGAAGGATTGGAAGGTGCTTGGATTGAGGACTTGGGGTTTTCACTTCCCTGCAATCAGCTGGAGAAAAATTCCCATTTTTTCCCAGCTTGGCACCCACTGATTCCAAGGAGGAACTGAGTGGGAGGTTCGGAATTCCAGAAAAATCCCAAATCATGGAATTCCAGACTGGAAAAGAGCCTTCAAGCCCATCCAGACCCACGGGCAAGGACACTTCCCATGATCCCAGGGTGCTCCAACCTTTCCTTGGACACTTCCAGGGATGGGGCAGCCACGGATCCTCTGGGAATTCCATCCCATTCCCTCCCAGGGAAGGAATCCCTTCCCAAATATTCTCCCATTTCCGTGCAAACAATGGGAAATCGATCCCTTTTGTCCAGCAGGAATGCCTGGATCGAGGAGAGCTGGAGGAATTCCCAGCTGTGGGATGAGCCTGGAGCTCATTCCCGGAATCCCAGAAATCCTCTGGCTCCTCACCTTCAGCGCCTTGAAGGTCTCCATGAATTTTTCCAGCTCGTCCGGCGGGAGGAAATCTCCGATGAAATGTTTCCCTCTGCCCATCTGCGTCAGCTGCTCCGCCCACTCTGCAAAAACCAGGGACAACACGGAGGTCACGGAGAATCCCTTGGGATTCGTGGAACATCCCAGGGATTTCTGGGGATTTGTGGAGCACAGAACATCCCAGGGATGTCCTGGAAGATCCCACTCTGAAAAACCGTGGAGAAAAGCGTGGAGAAAGCAGCGCTCATGGAGAATCCCTTGGGATTCGTGGAGCATCCCGGGAATGCACAAGATCCCCACTGTGCAAAGCCATGGAGAGAACGACATTCACGGAGAATTCCTTGGAATTCCAGAGGGATTGTGGAGCACAAAACCTCCCAGGAATGACCAACAAGATCCCCACTCTGCAAAACCATGGAGAAAACACTCATGGAGAATCCCTTGGGATTTGTGGAGCATCCCAGGGATTCCAGGGGGATTTGTGGAGCACGAGACTTCCCAGGAACACCCGGCAAGATCCCCACTCTGCAATCCACCCCGCAGCTCCCAATCCATGAGGGCAGGATGGGATTGTCCCAATCCACGAGGACAGGGTGGGATTGCCCCAATCCATGAGGAAAGGGTGGGAATGTCCCAGTCCACGAGGGCAGGATGGGATTGTCCCCATCCATGAGGACAGGGCAGGATTGTCTGGGTGGGATTGTCCTGGCAGCTCCCAATCCATGAGGACAGGGTGGGATTGTCCCAATCCATGAGGACAGGGTGGGATTGTCCCAATCCACGAGGACAGGGTGGGATTGCCCCACTCCAGCGGGACAGGGTGGGATTGTCCCAATCCACGAGGACAGGGTGGGATTGTCCCAATCCAGTGGGACAGGGTGGGATTGTCCCAATCCATGAGAACACGGTGGGATTGCCCCCACAGCTCCCACTCCAGCGGGACGGGGTGGAATTGCCCCCACAGCTCCCAATCCATGAGAACACGGTGGGATTGCCCCCACAGCTCCCAATCCAGTGGGACAGGGTGGGATTGTCCCAATCCACGAGGACAGGGTGGGATTGTCTGGGTGGGATTGTCCTGGCAGCTCCCAATCCATGAGAACAGGGTGGGATTGCCCCCACAGCTCCCAATCCATGAGAACAGGATGGAATTGCCCCCACAGCTCCCAATCCATGAGGACAGGGTGGGATTGCCCCCACAGCTCCCAATCCATGAGAACAGGATGGGATTGCCCCAATCCATGAGAACACGGTGGGATTGCCCCCACAGCTCCCAATCCACGAGGACAGGGTGGGATTGTCCCAATCCATGAGAACACAGTGGGATTGCCCCCACAGCTCCCACTCCAGCGGGACAGGGTGGGATTGCCCCAATCCATGAGGACAGGGTGGGATTGTCCCAATCCACGAGGACAGGGTGGGATTGCCCCCATCCATGAGGACAGGGTGGGATTGCCCCCACAGCTCCCAATCCATGAGAACAGGGTGGGATTGCCCCAATCCATGAGAACACGGTGGGATTGTCCCCCACAGCTCCCAATCCATGAGAACAGGATGGAATTGCCCCCGCAGCTCCCAATCCACGAGGACAGGGTGGGATTGTCCCAATCCATGAGAACACGGTGGGATTGCCCCCACAGCTCTCAATCTATGAGGACAGGGTGGGATTGCCCCCACAGCTCCCAATCCAGCGGGACAGGGTGGGATTGTCCCAATCCACGAGGACAGGGTGGGATTGCCCCCATCCATGAGGACAGGGCAGGATTGTCTGGGTGGGATTGTCCCCCACAGCTCCCAATCCATGAGAACAGGGTGGGATTGCCCCCACAGCTCCCAATCCATGAGAACAGGGTGGGATTGCCCCAATCCATGAGAACACGGTGGGATTGCCCCCACAGCTCCCAATCCATGAGAACAGGATGGAATTGCCCCCACAGCTCCCAATCCATGAGGACAGGGTGGGATTGCCCCCACAGCTCCCACTCCAGCGGGACAGGGTGGGATTGCCCCAATCCACGAGGACAGGGTGGGATTGCCCCCACAGCTCCCAATCCATGAGAACACAGTGGGATTGCCCCCACAGCTCCCAATCCATGAGGACAGGGTGGGATTGCCCCCACAGCTCCCAATCCATGAGAACACGGTGGGATTGCCCCCACAGCTCCCAATCCATGAGAACACGGTGGGATTGCCCCCACAGCTCCCAATCCATGAGGACAGGGTGGGATTGTCTGGGTGGGATTGTCCCCCACAGCTCCCAATCCATGAGAACACGGTGGGATTGCCCCCACAGCTCCCAATCCATGAGAACAGGATGGGATTGCCCCCACAGCTCCCAATCCATGAGAACACGGTGGGATTGCCCCCACAGCTCCCACTCCGGCGGGACGGGGTGGAATTCCCGCTCCGGAACTCTCCGGAAGGCCGATCCCGGCGCACCTCGTGTCTTGTCCATCTCCATGCGGCGCAGTTGGTGCTCCCAGGTGCCCAGCTCGCTGTCCACCTCCTCGTCGCTGTCGTAGCCGTGCTGGTGCTGCTGGATCGCCCGCTCCCACATCAGCTGCATCTCCTGCATCGCCCGCTTGTGCTTCATGATCATGTCGTACATCTGCTGCATCTGGGAACCACGGAAAAACGGGATTCGTCCCAAAGATCCGAGGGGAGGAACGGGGAAACGCGGGATTCATCCCGGGAATCCCAGCTCACTCTGATTGCGCCACGAAAAAGGGCTCCGAACCCCCCCCAAGAATCCCAAATGCTTCGTGGGTGTTGTGCGTCTGGGAATGGGGAAAATGTGGGATTCATCGTGGAAAATCCGAGTGGAGGACCAGGGAAATGCGGGAGTCATCCCAGAAATCTGAGCAGAGCACAGCCCGCTCCAGCTGCTCCATAAAAAACGGCTCAGAACGCCCAAAAATCCCAAATCTCAACCCTAAAAGTTGGTGGTTGATCCCACGGCCAGGAGATCTCCCACATCCCAAAATCCAGGGGATCCCACATCCAGGGGATCCCAAAACCCAGGAGAGAGATCCCACACCCAGATCCCACATCCAGGAGGTTTTTTGGGCTGGTTCCTCAAAGAGGCCCCGGGATGTTCCCACTGGATGCTCCCAGACATCCCTGCCCAGCTCCAACCCCTTTCCCAATCCCCCAAATCCTGCAGGAACCCCCTCAGCCCCACCCAGCACAGCTGGGACTCACCGACCTCCTGGATTTGGGATTTTAGGGCTGGAAAGGCCCTTTGGGATTTGGGATTTAAGAGCTGGAAAGGTCCTTTGAGACTTGGGATTTTAGGGCTGGAAAGGTCCTTTGGGATTTGGGGTTTTAGGGCTGGAAAGGCCCTTTGGGATTTGGGGTTTTAGGGCTGGAAAGGCCCTTTGGGATTTGGAATTTAAGAGTTGGAAAGGTCCTTTGAGACTCAGGATTTTAGGGCTGGAAAGGTCCTTATTCCCTCAAATCCTCTGCTATTCCCACTGATTCCAGCCCCAGGCACGAATCCCAGGGATTTAAAGGTGGAAAAGCTCCTTTGTTATTCCCACAGGGGGGAATTTGGGGAGGATTTTTGGGAATCACCTCCTGCTGCTCCTTCAGCTGCTTCTTCTGGGCCTCGGAGAGCTCCGTGACTCCCACCAAGCCCACGGGTTTTCCCTTCTCGTATCCCAGACCCTTCAGGTCCTGAACTGGAATGAAAAAAAAAAGCAGGAAAAGGCTTTGGAAAAATCTGGGAGAGCAGAGAAACCAAATCCCAGTTTGGGATGGGCGGGAAGAACCTTCAGGATTATCCCACTCCTCCATCCACCATCCCAGGTTGGCTTTGGACAATTCCAGGGATGGGGTGTTCCCATTCCCAGGAAATTTAATGAATTCCAGCACTTCATTAGGATCCATCTGGAGGGATTTAGGAAGCACAGGAGCGGGAAAACCGCTGGGAAGCAGATCGAGAATTCCCAATCCCAGATCGTGCCTGGAGGCTCCCAGGGCTCACAAAATCCGCTTTAAAATTCCTTTTTCCTTAGGAATTCCCTCCTCAGGTGAAGCCCAGCCAGCCCAAAAAGTGGGAATTCATTATCCAGGAGTTCAGAGCCATCCCCGAGTTCCCAGGGCTCTCCAGAGCAGCTTCCTTCCCAAAGAAAAGCTCAGGAAAACAAATCCAGGGAATCCTGCCCCTGGAAGCTGCAATTCCCGAGGGAGATTCCAATTGCAGACAGGGGCAGGAAGCTCCTCCCGTGGAATTCTTGTGGCTGTTGGATCAGATAAAGCCTGGAATTGGATATTCCTGGGATCTGGGCAGGGATTGAAATGGTGATCCCGGGTTCAGAAGGGGAATTCCAGGGAATAAAAGGGTGGGAAAAGACACTGGGATACCCGGGATTCCACCTGCAGGGATTCCCAAACACGGAGCTGGCAGCCAAGGAGATACAAGGGAGATAAAACTCCGCGATTTCTGCTTCCAGAGCCACAAAATTCCCAGGAAAACCCAATCCATGGGACACAAAATCCAATCCCACTCACCTGAGAGGGGAGAGGGAGAATCCAGCTGCTGGACCAGCTGCGGGAGAGGCAATTCCACCTTTTCCTCCTCCGGCCCCCACCGGCTCTTCCTCTTCTTTTTGGTGGTGCCCGGAGCGGCCGGAGGGGTCGTGGCGGGATTTGGGATCGCGGTGGGATTTGGGGTCACGGAAGGATTTGGGGTCATGGATGGATTTGGGGTCATGGATGGATTTGGGGTCACGGTGGGATTTGGGGCCGGCTGATCCGGAGGGGAGGTGGAGGATGAGGACGGGGACGGAGAGGCCGAGGGCACGGGAAGGGGCACGGGAAGAGCGGCGGGAACGGGAGAGGGAACGGGAAGAGCCAGAGGCGGCGGGATGGGAATGGGGAGAGGGAGACAGGAGGGAAGAGGGAGAGGGGGAGGAGTGGGAAGAGGGAGAGGCGGGAAGCACAGAGGGGACGGAGAAGCCTCGGGACTGGTTTTGCGTTTGAGGCCGGATTCTCCGGGAAAAGGGGAGCCCCCGGGAAAAGGGGAGCCCCCGGAGGCGGCTCTGGCCCTCCGGAATTCCTCCAGCTTCTGCCGGTAGTAGCGGTGCCCTTTGCTGTGGGGCTCGTACAGAAACCTGCAAGGGAAGGGATCCAGAGCTCAACCGGGCCGGGAGCGCCGGGATCCAGCCGTGGAATTCCTGCCTGGAATGCCCACAGCATTCCCACAGCATTCCCAGCTCTCCAGCCCCACTCAGAGCTGGGATCCAGCAAGAGTTTCCTCAGGAATTTTCCTTCCTGGAACTCCCAGAGCATTCCCAGGCAATTCCCAGCTCTCCAGGGCTGGGATCCAGCAGAGTTTCCTCAGGAATTTTCCTTCCTGGAATGCCCACAGCATTCCCCGCTCTCCAGGGCTGGGATCCAGCACTGGATTTTTCCTTCCTGCAATTCCCAGAGCATTCCCAGCTCTCCAGGGCTGGGATCCAGCAGTTTTCCTCAGGAATTTTCCTTCCTGCAATTCCCAGAGCATTCCCAGCTCTCCAGGGCTGGGATCCAGCACTGGATTTTTCCTTCCTGCAGTGCCCAGAGCACTCCCAGCTCTCCAGGGCTGGGATCCAGCAGTTTTCCTCAGGAATTTTCCTTCCTGCAGTACCCAGAGCATTCCCAGCTTTCCAGGGCCGGGATCCAGCAATGGATTTTTCCTCCCTGCAATTCCCAGAGCATTCCCAGCTCTCCAGCACCATCCCGTGTATTCCCGCAGCCAGTGCAGCTTCCAGAAGATATTTGGGATCAGGGAATGCGTTTTCCTGGTTTTGGTGCCACACAAACACAATTCCATAAAGGAAAAACAACCCCAAAAAGCAGGAATGTGCTGTACTGGAAGCAGGGATCTCTCTGTTGTTGTGCAGGGAAAAGATTCCACCTCAGACCCTTCTGCACCCCAAATCTGAGCCCCTCAACTCTCACCACTCTAAAATCACAATATCCTTGTAAACCCAGAATTCCCACAACTTTCCCTGTGAATTCCTTGGAAAACAAGCCCCAAAAAGCAGGAATGTGCTGTACCTGAAGGCAGGGATGTCTCTGTTGTTCTGTAGGACATAAACTTCCACCTCAGACCCCTCTGCACCCCAAATCTGAGCCCCTCAACTCTCACCGCTCCTAAACCTCAACCTCAGAATTCCCACAACTTTCCCTGTGGATTCCCTGGAAAAGAAGCCCCAAAAAGCAGGAATGTGCTGTACTGGAAGCAGGGATCTCTCTGTTGTTGTGCAGGGCAATAATTTCCACCTCAGACCCTTCTGCACCCCAAACTTGAACAGCTCAACTCTCACCACTCTAAAATCACAATATCCTTGTAAATTCAGAATTCCCACAACTTTCCCTGTGAATTCCTTGGAAAACAAGCCCCAAAAAGCAGGAATTTGGTATATCTGAAGGCAGGGTTCTCCCTGTTGTTGTGCAGGGCAATAATTTCCACCTCAGACCCCTCTGCACCCCAAATCTGAGCCCCTCAACTCTCACCACTCTAAAATCACAATATCCTTGTAAATTCAGAATTCCCACAACTTTCCCTGTGAATTCCTTGGAAAAGAAGCCCCAAAAAGCAGGAATGTGCTGTACCTGAAGGCAGGGATGTCTCTGTTGTTCTGTAGGACATTAACTTCCACCTCAGACCCCTCTGCACCCCAAATCTGAGCCCCTCAACTCTCACCGCTCCTAAACCTCAACCTCAGAATTCCCACAACTTTCCCTGTGGATTCCCTGGAAAAGAAGCCCCAAAAAGCAGGAATGTGCTGTACTGGAAGCAGGGATCTCTCTGTTGTTGTGCAGGGCAATAATTTCCACCTCAGACCCTTCTGCACCCCAAACTTGAACAGCTCAACTCTCACCACTCTAAAATCACAATATCCTTGTAAATTCAGAATTCCCACAACTTTCCCTGTGAATTCCTTGGAAAACAAGCCCCAAAAAGCAGGAATTTGGTGTATCTGAAGGCAGGGTTCTCCCTGTTGTTGTGCAGGGAAAAGATTCCACCTCAGACCCCTCTGCACCCCAAATCTGAGCCCCTCAACTCTCACCGCTCCTAAACCTCAACCTCAGAATTCCCACAATTTTTCCTGTGGATTCCTTGGAAAAGAAGCCCCAAAAAGCAGGAATGTGCTGTACCTGAAGGCAGGGTTCTCCCTGTTGTTCTGCAGGGCGATGGCCTCCACCTCAGGCCCCCCGGCGGCCACGAACTGGGCCAGTTTCTCAGCAGAGTTCCGGGTCTCTTGGTCGGCTGGGGGTGAAACTTTAAGCAGGGATCAGTACTGGGCCCAACTCACCCCAGACCAGCCTAACCCGGCCTAAGGACCCCAAGAGCACAATTAGGCCACGAGTCGGGTTTAAAGTGGGAGAATTGGTACAAAGAAACAGTTTAACAGCAACAAAAACATGGGTTAGGCCCAAGTTTAAGGAGCAGAGACAGGGTCTAATCCGGCCTAAGGACTCCAAGAGCACTATTAGGCCACGAGTCGGGTTTAAAGTGGGAGAATTGGTACAAAGAAACAGTTTAACAGCATAAAAACATGGGTTAGGCCCGAGTTTAAGGAGCAGGGACGGGGCCTAACCCAGCCTAAGGACTCCAAGAGCACAATTAGACCACGAGTCGGGTTTAAAGTGGGAGAACTGGTACAAAGAAACAGTTTAACAGCATAAAAACATCAGTTTAGACCCGGATTTGGGGAGCAGGGACAGGGCGCTGCACTCTGAGCTGGGATGGGATGGGAGAGATGAGAAATAAAGCAGCTTTGGGCTCCCAAATTCCAAGTTTTTCATGTGCCAGGTGCTTTTCCATAGGGTTAAAACGCCCAAAATGATCCCTAATTAAAAATGTTGGATTTTTCCACGTGTCAGGCACTTTTCCATAAATTTAGAACACTCAGGATGATCCATATTTCAAGATTTTGGATTTTTTTCCCTGCGTTAGATATTTTCCCATAGGATTAAAACACCTGGAATTATCCCCAGTTCGAATTTCTTCCCTGTGCCAGGCACTTTTCCATAGGTTTACAGCACTTGGAATTAGCCCTAATTAAAAATTTTGGATTTTTTTCCATGTGTCAGACACTTTTCCATAGATTTAAAATACTCAGGATAATCCATATTTCGGGATTTGGGATTTTTTCCCTGTGCCAGGCACTTTTCCATAGGATTAAACCACCCAGGATTATCCACATTTAAAGATTTTGCCCCTGAAATTCCCAGCAACAACAGGAAATCCTTTGGAAAACTCAAAATTCCCTAGAATCCCACTTATTCCTCCTCTCACTGCACCCCTAGAGGCTGTTCTAGGGGAAATTCCCTATGGAAAATTCCCAATCCTTGCCTGGAAGAGGGTGGTACTCCAATCCCAATCCAACAATTCTCATTTAGAACAAATCCAACAAAAACTGGGGGGAAAAAAAAAAATCCCCTTTTCCTAAAGGAGTTTTCAGCGCTGGAGAATGATTTTGGAATATTCTGGACAACTACAAGGAAAATCCCATCCAAAATCCCAGGAATATTTTGCTGGGGGTTTGGGAATCAACATTTTTGGCACGAGGATTTGACTCCATCTCCTTCCAGTTGGGAATTTTCTTTCCAGGCATCCAAATTTCCACCCCAAATCCTTTCAGACCAGTCCCAAACGAATCCAAATTTCACTTGTGCTGTTCCCATTCCCAGATCCCAGTGGGAATTACCTTTCTGGGAAGAGGCTGCCTGGGAATTTTGATTCTCTTTCCTTATCTCTGCCACTTTCTTCCTGTAGTAAAGGAATTCCCTGCTGTTCTTATCATGCAAAAACCTGGAAAAGAGGGGGGAAAAAAAAGAGGGATAATTATCCAAATATTGATATTCTGGGATGGGAACAGCTCCAACTCCCACATGGAAAAATGGAGGAATTACTCAGAATGCACCTAAAAATGTGGAATCAGAATTTGGAGCTTTAATCCAAGGATTTGCATCCAAATTTGTGTTGCTTGAGGGAAAATTAAGGACAAACCCTCTGCCCGCCAGTGCTGGGATTAAATCCAGTATTCCCATCTGGAAGTGGCACAGGAGCTCTGTTCCCAGCTCCAGCAGGGAATCCTGGAATGGGGTGGGTTGGGAGGGAGCTGAAGGATGATCCAGTCCCATCCTGCCATGGGCAGGATCACGGAATGACCCCAGGGTGCTCCAGCCTTTCCTTGGACACCTCCAGGGATGGAGCAGCCACAGCTTCTCTGGGAATTCCAGCCCATTCCCTCCCCACCCTCCCAGCCAGGAATTCCTTCCCAATATCCCACCCAGACTCCTCTTTTCCAGCAGGAAGCCATTCCCTGTGTCCTGCTCCCTCCATTCCTTATCCCAAATCCCTCCCCAGCTTCCTTGGAGCCCCTTTAGGCTCTGGAAGTGGCTCCCTGGAGCTTCTCTTCTCCAGCCTCTCCTTGGACACTTCCAAGGATGGAGAATCCACAACTCCTCTGGATACATTTTCCACCCCTCACAGGGAGGAACAAAGAACGAATCCAAACCTTTCCCACCCTCACAGGGAAGGGCAACGAATCCAAACATTTCCCTCCCTCAAATCCAAACTCTTCTCCCCTCACAGGGAAGAACAAACAACGAATCCAAACATTTCCACCCCTCAAAGGGAAGGACAGTGAATCCAAACTTTCTCCCTCCTCAAATCCAAGCTTTTCCCCCCTCACAGGGAAGGACAGTGAATCCAAACTTTCTCCCCTCAAATCCAAGCTTTTGCCCCCTCACAGGGGAAGACAATGAATCCAAACTTATCCCCCTCTCAAATCCAAGCTTTTCCACCCCTCAAATCCCAGCTTTTCCACCCCTCAAATCCCAGCTTTTCCACTCTCACAGGGGAGGACAACGACTCCAAACTCTTCCCCCTCTCAAACCCAAGCTTTTCCACCCCTCAAATCCAAGCTTTTCCACCCCTCAAATCCAAGCTTTTCCACCCCTCACAGGGAACCAAGAACAAACCCCATTCCTGCCGTTTCCTGCTAAAAGAGGCGGCGTTTCCTTCGGGAAAAGCCATCCCAGACTTACGAAAAAGCGGGATTATCCTTGTAGTCCTCCATAGCCACCTTCTCTAGCTCGGGGCCACCTTCAGCCACGAACCTGGCCAGCTTTTCCACCACCTGCCGCGTCTCCGAGTCCTCTGGGGGTAAAACTTTAAGGAGGCTGTCAGTACTTGGGGTTCAACTCACCCCCAAACAGGAAACAGGGAATTACTGCCGAAAACCACGGAGCAGACACATGGGAATGGGAAGAGAAAGGATGAAATGGGGCAGCCAGTTGTAGACAGGTGTCAACATCACAATTCCCGAGTTTTTTTAACGGGGTTCTAAGCTCCCTTGGGATGAGGATTTTCTAGTTGTTCCTACAGGGAATGCCCAAAGTTTGTAGGGTGAGGTGGGAAGGAGCTTAAAGCTCATCCCATTCCCACACTTTCCACTATCCCAGCCCGGCCTTGGGCACTTCCAGGGATCCAGGGGCAGCCACAGCTTCTCTGGGAATTCCAGCCCATTCCCTCCCCACGCTCACAGCCAGGAATTCCTTCCCAATATCCCACCCAAATCTCCCCTTTCCCAGTTTGAACCCATTCCCTGTGTCCTGGAATTCCAGCCCTTATCCCAAATCCCTCTCCAGCTCTCCTGGAGCCCCTTTAGGGACTGGAAGCACCTCCAAGCTCTCCCTGGAGCTTCTCTTCTCCCACTTTCTTTGGACACTTCCAGGGAATCCACGACCCCATCCCAGTTGGGAAGTTCCAACTGCACCCAGTTCAACCCAGCTTTAATCGTAGCAGAACTGGCTCCCGATGGATTCATTCCCTACAAAACCCAGCAGGGAAAGAGCAGGAATCTGGTTTTAGTCACCCCTAGCGATTCCAGATTCCAGCTCCCGAGCCATTCCCAGCTCGTTCCCAGCACATTCTGATTGCTGTGCTCCAAAAAAACCTGGATTTTGGCTTCTGAGCCGAGGAAGGAGCGCAGGAATTCCCCCAGGGATCATGGAGCGGGAACGAAACCCAGCGATTTTGGGAATTGTGGGAAGCAAAGGGCAGAGCCACCCACGCTGATCCAACGGGGTCGGCCCCAAAATCCTTAAATTAAGGATAACCCACCTCAGCTCTCTGCATTTTTCCGAGTGCCTTTCACGCTCAAATTCAGAATTCCCAGGATTAGGCTGGTACAAATCCCAGCAGAAATGGTTTCATGGGATTTCGGGAAGGGATAATGGACTAAACGATGCCACGAAGCCGAGTGTGACTCGCTGAGCTCGTTTTATCCCCCATTAAAACACTCCCGTGAAATTCCCATTCTGAGGCAAATCTGCCTCGGGGCTTCCTGGCCTGGGTTATCCCAATAAAACCTGGGATAATTCCTGCCATGTCCTTGTTTTTCCAAGCAGTCAGGAGCTACAGGTGAGATTTTTTTAACTGGAATTTGGATTTTACCTGGTCCCAATTCCGTGCTGGACGTGTCATTTATTTTATTTATTAACACACCCAATTTTCCCTGCGCGTTCCCAAACTAATTCCTCGTTTCCCACCACTTAAATCCCCTAAAATCCCATTTTAAGCATAAGCATTGGGATTTCCTGGAGAGCTCAGCACTTGGCATGACATCCCAAAGGTGCAAATCGGAATTTTCAGGATTTGCCACCCACCAAATCCATTAGGGACAGAACACTTTCCCATTTATCCATCATTTTCCCAAGTTTTTGGCTGGCCAACCACTTGGATAATTTGGAGAAGATAAATCCTTCCAGGCTGAGGTCAGTAATATCTAAATACTGAACTCAAGGAGGGTCAGGAATATCCAAAATACCAGGAATCTCAGATCTAAAATATTGGGAATTTCATCCCTCAGATTTTGGTTGGATTTGGAAGAGCCCACCAGCATCAACTGCTGGAATTTCCACTCCATAAAGGAGAAATGTGCCCCAAAACTGTGCTGGGAATATAAATTTATGGAAAATAGGGATAAAATACCCAACTTTCCACCGGAACTGCGGGAATCCTGTCCCACCCTGATCTCTATTTCAGCAGGGAACCCTGGCCCTCTCTGATCCCTATCCCAGGATAAAAACCCATCCAACTCCCCAATGGGACTGAGGGAATCCTGTCCCACCCTGAACCCCTATTCCAAGAGGGAATCCTGTCCCAAACTGATCCCCTATCCCAGGATAAAACCCCACCCCATTTCCTACTGGAACTGAGGGAATCCTGTCCCAAACTGATCCCCTATCCCAGGATAAAACCCCACCCCATTTCCTACTGGAACTGTGGGAATCCTGTCCCAAACTGATCCCCTATCCCAGGATAAAACCCCACCCCATTTCCTACTGGAACTGTGGGAATCCTGTCCCAAACTGATCCCTATCCCAGGATAAAACCCACCCCATTTCCTACTGGAACTGAGGGAATCCTGTCCCCAACTGATCCTCTATCCCAGGATAAAACCCCACCCCATTTCCTACTGGAACTGAGGGAATCCTGTCCCCACTGAACCCCTATCCCGGGATGAGCATTCCCAGCTCCAGCCCCGGAGCAGGAGCTGCCACTGACCTTTGATTTCCAACCACTGCTCGTAATCCTCCTCCTCATCCTCATCCGGGGCCTGGAAGACGCTGAGGCGGCTCAGGACGGGGCTGGGTTTGGGATGGGAGAGGCTCCGGGCCTGGAGCATCCGGCTCAGCGCCTGCCCCGGCCGCTTCCCCAGCAGCGCCGGCTTCTTCCCGGAGCTTGGAGCTGGGGCATTCCCGGAGTTGTTGGGGGGATTCGGGGCAGTTTCTGAGGAGAAAAGGAAGGGAAATTATTCCTGGGAATCCCGGGTTTGGTGTGGGAAAGGCTCCGGGCCTGCCTCGGATGCTTCTTCCCAGAGTTTGGAGCTGGGGCATTCCTGGAGTTGTTGGAGGGATTTGAGGCAGTTTCTGAGGGGAGAATGAAGTGGAAATTATTCCTGGGAATTCTGAGTTTGGGTTGGGGCATTCTTGGAATTGTTGGAGGGATTTGGGGCAGTTTCTGAGGAGAGAAGGAAAGGAAATTATTCCTGGGAATCCTGGGTTTGGTGTGGGAAAGGCTCCGGGCCTGCCCCGGCCGCTTCCCCAGCAGCATCGGCTTCTTCCCGGAGCTCGGAGCTGGGGCATTCCCGGAGTTGTTGGGGGGATTCGGGGCAGTTTCTGAGGAGAAAAGGAAGGGAAATTATTCCTGGGAATCCCGGGTTTGGTGTGGGAAAGGCTCCAGGCCTGCCCCGGCTGCTTCTTCCCGGAGTTCGGAGCTGGGGCATTCCCGGAGTTGTTGGGGGGATTCGAGGCAGTTTCTGAGGGGAGAACGAAGGGAAAATTATTCCTGGGAATTCTGGGTTTGGGCTGGGGCATTCTTGGAATTGTTGGAGGGATTTGGGGCAGTTTCTGAGGAGAGAAGGAAAGGAAATTATTCCTGGGAATCCTGGGTTTGGAGTGGGAAAGGCTCCGGGCCTGCCCCGGCCGCTTCCCCAGCAGCATCGGCTTCTTCCCGGAGCTCGGAGCTGGGGCATTCCCGGAGTTGTTGGGGGGATTCGGGGCAGTTTCTGAGGAGAAAAGGAAGGGAAATTATTCCTGGGAATCCCGGGTTTGGTGTGGGAAAGGCTCCAGGCCTGCCCCGGCTGCTTCTTCCCGGAGCTCGGAGCTGGGGCATTCCCGGAGTTGTTGGGGGGATTTGGGGCAGTTTCTGAGGGGAGAACGAAGGGAAAATTATTTCTGGGAATTCTGGGTTTGGGTTGGGGCATTCTTGGAATTGTTGGAGGGATTTGGGGCAGTTTCTGAGGAGAGAAGGAAAGGAAATTATTCCCGGGAATCCCGGGTTTGGAGTGGGAAAGGCTCCAGGCCTGCCCCGGCCGCTTCTTCCCGGAGTTTGGAGCTGGGGCATTCCCGGAGTTGTTGGAGGAATTTGGGGCAGTTTCTGAGGGGAGAAGGAAAGGAAATTATTCCTGGGATCCCTTCAATTTAAGATTTTTAAGGATTAAAATCCCCAATCCGAAAGGACAAACCCTCAAAATTTAAGGCAAAACCTCCCAATTTTAAGGGGAAAAAACCCCAACTTTAAGGGGGGAAGAAACATTCTTGAGGTATAAATTCCTCCTAAACTCCTCTGGAAAAGCTCATGGAATATTTTCAGGGTGCAGCAGGGATCTGGAGCCCTCCTGGGGCCAGGAAGGACCTACCAGCACTGGATTTTTCCCTCTGGAGCTTCAGGAATTGCTGCAGGAAGCTCCCGTCGTTCACGAACTTGTTGGACACAGAGGCCTCGCTTTCAGAGCCGTCGTCGCTGAGCAAGGACAGGAAAAAAACAGGAGCTGGAATTTGGGAGCTTCCCAGCCCTTCCCACGTGGGATTTGGGGCAGGAAAAACCCCAGGAATTGGTCATTTTCCTCACGTACCACTGAATTCCCAAAAGAACCCCAAATCTCATTCCTGCTCAGGGATTTATCCATACTCCCCACCCGGTTCCTGCTCCATTAAAATTGGGATTTTCCTCCCTCAGCTCCACCAAAACCGGCATTTTCCTTCCCTGCTCCATTAAAAAAATTGGGATTTTCCTTTTCTGCTCCACCAAAACCGGGATTTTCCTCCCTCAGCCCCCCTTCCCAACCACTCCCATTTGCCGGCAGCCAATCCCCCGGGATTCCCGGAATTCCAGCGTACTCTCCGAGCAGCGGGAGCTTCGGGATGCTGAGGGAATTCTGCCGCGCCTGCTGCTCCAGCCGGGCCTCGATTTCCCGTTTTTTCTGGGCGATCAGCTCCTCCTGCTGCAGGATGTTCACGCTCGTCTTGGCCGACTTGGATTGGGACACCCCGAACCACCGGCTCGCCTTCCCTGAGGGAAAAGGGTGGGAATTAACACGGGAATTACCGGGAACCGAGGGTCGCGTTCCCTGAGGGAAAAAAGGCGGGATTTAACAGGGATCGTCCCAGACCAGGGCTCGAGTTCCCTGGGGGAAGAGGGGGGGAATGAAGAGGGATAATCCCAAATCAAGGGTCGCATTCCCTGAGGGAGAAAAAGGCGGGATTTAACAGGACCATCCCAGACCAGGGCTCGAATTCCCTGAGGGGAAAAAGGCAGGATTTAACAGGGACCATCCCAAATCAAGGGTCGCATTCCCTGAGGGGAAAAAGGCGGGATTTAACAGGGATCATCTCGAATCAAGGGTCGCATTCCCTGTGGGAAAAGGGGGGGAATGAAGAGGGATAATCCCGAATAAAGGGTCGCATTCCCTGAGGGGAAAAAGGCGGGATTTAACAGGACCATCCCAGACCCGGGCTCGCATTCCCTGAGGTAAAAAGGCAGGATTTAACACGGACCATCCCAAACCAAGGGTCGCATTCCCTGTGGGAAAAGGGGGGGAACGAACAGGGATAATCCCGAACCAAGGGTCACATTCCCTGTGGGAAAAGGGGATGAATGAAGAAGGACCATCCCGAACTAAGGGTCGCATTCCCTGAGGTAAAAAGGCGGGATTTAACAGGGATCACCCCAACCAAGGGTCGAATTCCCTGTGGGAAAAGGGGGGGAATGAAGAGGGATCATCCCGAACCAAGGGTCATGTACCCTGAGGGGAAAAAGGCGGGATTTAACAGGGATCACCCCGAACCAAGGGTCGCATTCCCTGTAGGAAAAGTGCAGGGTTAACATGGGACCATCCCGAACCAAGGGTCACATTCCCTGTGGGAAAAAGGCAGAATTAATGTAGGGACCGTCCCAAATTCAGCTTCCATGCGGGAAAATAAAGGAATTAATGGGGAGATCATCCCAAACCAAGGCTGGTTTTCCCTGTAGGAAAAGGGAGGAATTAATGTGGGATCATCCCGGACCAAGAGTTGCGTTCCCTGTGGGAAAAGAGGAGGAATAATGTGGGGACCGTTCCGAATTTAGCTTTCCTGTGAGAAAAGGGGAAAAATTAATGGGGAAACCACCCTAAATCAAGGCTTGCATTCGCTGTGGAAAAAGGGGAGGAATTAGCGGGGGGACCATCCCAAACTCAGCTTTCCTATGGGAAAAAGGGGAAAAAATCAACAGTGGGGTCTCCACGAACCACCAGCTCAGCTCTCCTACGAGAAAAGAGAGAGGGAATAAACAGTTGGGTTTCCTGTGGGAAAAGGGGAAGAAAAATCAACAGTGGAGCCTCTCCGAACCACCGGCTCTGCTTCCCTGTGGGAAAAGAGGGCGAAAATTAACGGGGAGAGCACCCCGGACCACCAGCTCGGTTTTCCTGTGGGAAAATGGGGGGAAAGTAACAGAGGAGCCATCCCGAAGCACCAGGCCAGCTTCCCTGGGGGAAAACGAGCCGGGAATGAACGCGGGGATCCATCCCGAACCCCCGGCTCGGCTCTGCTGTGGGAAAAAAGGAGGGAATTTAACGAGGGGAGCCTCCCGGAGCCCCCGACTCCGCGGGCACACCCCCACCCCGGGCACGCACCCCCACCCCTGGCTCCCGGAGCCCCGGGGGCGCTGGGACCGAGTCGAAGGATGGCAGCGAGGCGGGAGGAATAGAGCAGAGCCCCGGGAGGGCCGGGGCAGAGCCGGGAGCGGCGGGAGCCGGCCGAGCCGGGCCGTACCTGGCGCATCCCTGTGGTTGTCCATTTTGGAGCCCCGGTCCCAGCATGCCCCGCACCGGGCGCGCCGCGCCGGGGCCGCGCCGCCGCAAAGGGCCTTTGGGAGATGTAGTCCCTATAGGGGGCCTAGCCTCCCGCAGCACCGAGCCCAGCTCACGGCGTGGCCGAACCGCCCCGCGCAGGCGGCTCCGCCGCTACGGTCGTTCCCCGGTTCACAGCGCCTCGTATCGGTGCGACAGGCCAGACTACAACTCCCATCTCCCCTCCGCGCAAGAGGCGGTCGGACTCCAACTCCCATCGTTCCCCGCACCCTCCGCCCGTGTTGTCGGCGGCCCCAAGATGGCGGCGGTGGCGGCGGGCGCGGCGGCCCCTCAGCAGCCGCCGCCGCCTCAGCAGCCGCCGCAGCCGGCGGGAGGCGGCGGGAGCGGCTCCGGGGAGGCGGCGGGAGCCGCGGGTGGTGCCGGAGGCGGTGGCGGAGGTGCCGGAGGCGGCGGCGGCGCAGCTGGGCCCGCACCGGGGTCGGGGTCGGGCGGCGGCGCGGCCGCGGGCGAGTCGTGGTACCTGGCGCTGCTGGGCCTGGCCGAGCATTTCCGCACGTCCAGCCCGCCCAAGGTGCGGCTGTGCGTGCACTGCCTGCAGGCCGTGCTGCCCCGCAAGCCCCCGGCCCGCATGGAGGCCCGCACGCACCTCCAGCTCGGCTCCGTCCTCTACCACCACACCCGCAACGGCGACCAGGCCCGCGGGCACCTGGAGAAGGCGGTGAGAGGGGTAGGGGGGCTGGAGTGGGGTTAGGGGGGTGGTGGGCAGGGCTGGGGGGCACGGGGGGCTTGGGAAGGAGGAAGCGGGGGGTCCTAGAGTGTGGATAAAGGGTTGGGGGTGGTGGGGATGGGAATCTGGGCACCTGGAGAAGGTAAAGAGTAGGGGAGGGGGCGGCCGAGGGGGTCCTGGCAGCTGGAAAAGGTGAGGAGCGGGGAAAGGGAACAGTGGGAGGGTCCTGGCACAGAGGGGGAGGATAACGGGGGGTTCTGGTGGGTTTTAGTCCCGGCCTAACCCGCTGTGTTCTCTTGCAGTGGCTGATATCCCAGCAGGTATCCTTTTCCCGGGATCCAGGAAGGGCTCTGAGCTGGAAACAACTGCCGGGAGACTCCCAAAACACCTTCAAGGGCCTGGGGGTGGGCATTTGATGGGTGTTTTTAATCTGCTTCATCGCTGCTTTCATGGAACCACAGAGTGATTTGGGTTGGAAGGGACCTTAAATCCCATCTCATCCCAATTTTCCTGAGGGTTGGGAGTTTTTGGAGGTCAGGCTGCTGCTGTTTCCCACCTGGAATTTGCTCTTCCCTTAACCCTGGTGCCAGATCCCCCAGTTTGAAGATGTGAAGTTTGAGGCAGCCAGTTTGCTATCGGAGCTGTACTGCCAGGAGGTGAGCGAGAGAAACCCTCCAAAACCCCTCTGTGCTCCTTTAATTTCGGTTTGGAATGGGATATTCCTGCTAGGAGTCCGATTTCTGGGATGAGAGGCATTTTTTCTGTCTTATTGTGGAAGTTTTTGCTGGAATTGCAACGAGGGTTTCCCACTGCAAGAGGAATTTTGCTCGGTCAAAGGATTTTTTAAGTCCTCGCTAAAACAAATGCTGAGTTTGGGGGAGGAAGGGAGCAAAATCCAAGGTTGTCCTCAGGGTTTTGGAATCCTGGAGTGATTTGGGTTGGAAGGGACTTGAAGGATCATCCATTCCAATGGGAAGGAATCCATGATCCCAGGTCGCTCCAATCTGGACACTTCCAGGGATGGGGCAGCCGCAGCTTCTCTGGGAATTCCATCCCAGCCCGTCCCCACCCTCACAGGGAGGAATTCCATCCCAAAATCCCATCGAAGTGGAAGGTGGGGAAACAATTCCCTGTCTCCATCCCTTGTCCAAAGTCTTTCTTTCCATGGAAAACCCCAGTTGGATCATCCCACATTTTCTCTTCACTCCTGTCCTTAGGAAGTTGTGCTGATTTCCTCCACAATCATTTCCTGGGCAGGATTTTGCTTTGAATCACCAAATCCTGGAATGGTTTGGATTGGAAGGAGCTTCAATCCCACCCAATCCCACACTTCCCACTATCCCAGGTTTCTCCAAGTCCCATCCAACCCGACCTTGGACATTCCACGGATGGAGCAGCCCCACCAAACTTTCCCCCTCTTATTTTTATTGCTTCCCACGCTTTGATCCCTCATTCCTAAGCCTCCCCAGAGGGATCAGCGTGATTATCCAAGGAATTTAAAGGCTGGGCAATCCCAGAATCCCAGGAATCCCGGGATTTGTGTTGACTGGGGGGTGTTTGTGTTGCAGAATTCCGTGGATACGGCCAAGCCCCTGCTGCGCAAAGCCATCCAGATCTCCCAGCAAACTCCCTACTGGCACTGCAGGCTGCTCTTCCAGCTGGCTGTGAGTCATTGGGGCAGCAATTCCTTGGGGAAAAAAGCCTGGAAAAACCCTGGATTCCCGTTAAAAACAGCCTTTCACCTCCTTATTCCCTAAAAAATCGCTCTTAATGGAGAGGGAAAAGGCAATTCCGGGCTGGGAACTGGTGTTGGGATTGGAGCGAGGAATCAGCTGGGATCACCCTGTGGGAATTAGGGGACATGGAATTCCAAGGATGGAATTGGAGGATCTGCCTCCAGGTTTTAACCCATTCCTCATTAATCAGGAATTTTAAGGAAAAAAAAAAAAGCTGTCTGGTCTCAAACAAATCCTTGGAAACGCCACCGATTTCTTTGGAAAACGGATCTAAAAGCAGATAATTCCTGTAAGGAGCAGGAATTCGTAAATCCAGGGATAATGGCATTTTCTTGGGATTCACAAAGCAAATCCTGAGGTTTTTATGGCTTTTTTTTTGGTTTTGTTTTCCCCCATTTCAGCAACTCCACACCCTGGAGAAGGATTTGGTGTCGGCCTGTGACCTGCTGGGAGTGGGGGCGGAGTACGCCCGCGTGGTGGGCTCCGAGTACACCAGGTGACAATTCCCGGGATTTCTCCCGGAATTCCTGGGATTTCCTGCCCAAATTCCCTGGGATTTCTTCCTCGAGTGCCCTGGGGTTTCCTCCCTCTGTTCTGTGGGATTTCTTCCCTGAGTTCCCTGGGATTTCCTCCCTGATTTTCTCCCTGGGATTTCCTGCTTGAATTCCCTAGGATTTCTTCCTTGAGTCCTCTGGGATTTTCTCCCTGATTTCCTGCCTGAATTCCCTAGGATTTCCTGCATGAATTCCTTGGGATTTCCTGCCTGAATTCCTGGGTTTTCTCCTCCAAGTTCCCTGGGATTTCCTCCCTGATTTCATCCCCAGGTTCCCAGGGATTGCCTCTGTGATTTCCCTGCGATTCCCTCCTGGAGTTCCTTGGGATTCTCTTCCTGAGTTCCCTGGGATTTCCTCCTCCTTTATTCCCTGGGATTTCCTCCTTGAGCTTCCCAGGAATTTCTCTATCAGGTCCCTTAACCCTTTTTTCCCCCCCTGCTTTTGGAGGTGGAAAAAGGCAGATTTTTAGTTTTTCCTGGTGGGGTTTTTTTTGTGGATTGAGTAATTTTTTGGGGGGGAATTTAACATTATTTTATTTCATTCCAGAGCCCTCTTTCTGCTCAGCAAGGGGATGGTGAGTTGGAAGTCATTTTTAAATAAATTATTCCCTGTTTAATGCCAAATTCCAGAGGATATTTTTGGGATAAGCAGGATTTTTGTGGATAAGTTTGACCTTTTTTCTTCAGTTTTTCTGGAAGGGAAAAAAGGATCATTGCGAATTTTCCCTGGATTTTTTGTAATGAGGGGTGGTGGGGTGAAAGGGCTGTGGGAATCAGGTGAATATTCCAATCCTAATTTCCTGGAATTAGAGAATCCTGGAATGGTTTGGGTTGGAAGAACCAGGGACACCTTCCACTATCCCAGGCTGCTCCAACCTGCCCTTGGGGAATTCCAGGGATCAGACAGCCACAATTCCGTGGGAAATTACCATTCCCTGAGCGTTTATCCCGAAAATAACGCGTTTTCCTTGGGAATTGCAGCTGCTGCTGATGGAGAGGAAGCTGCAGGAGGTTCACCCGCTGCTGACGCTGTGCGGGCAGATCGTGGAGAACTGGCAGGGAAATCCCATCCAGAAGGAATCCCTCAGGGTCTTCTTCCTGGTCCTGCAGGTCACACATTACCTGGATGCTGGCCAGGTACGTGGCACATTCCAGCTGGGAATTTGGGAGAGGAAGATTTCCTAAAAAATCAGCCCTTTTTTATAATGGAAGCGAATTCCTGTTGATTTTGATTGGAAATGAAAGAAAGAGTGAGGGAACTACATTAATTTGGGCAGGTTTTCCATGATATTTTTAAATCCATGGTGGTCTCTGTTGCTTCCATGGTGTGTTGGAGGAGATAACAGGAATTTTTTGGGAATTTTGGGAATATTTTGAGCATGTCTTGCTCCTGTTTGCCACCGTGAAGCGCTGAGCATCGTCAATCCTAAATCAACCCCGAACTCTGAACCAATCCCCCGAACACGGGAATTATGGATCCTCTGGGAAGTTTCCCCACTCCAAAAGCTGGGAAGCAGCAGGAATGTCAGGAATTCCCGCTGGGAATTGTTCCTTTGCCCAGGTGAAGAGCGTGAAGCCGTGCCTGAAGCAGCTGCAGCAGTGCATCCAAACCATCTCCACCCTGCACGACGACGAGATCCTGCCCAGCAACCCCGCCGACCTCTTCCACTGGCTGCCCAAGGAGCACATGTGTGTGCTGGTCTACCTGGTGAGAGCTGCTAATTAGCGCTAATTGCTAATTAATGAGGGTTAATTAATGATCTGAGCTAGATCTTGCAGCCCCCCCTCCTCCCCAGCTGCTTGGTGCTGGTTCTGCCTCAGCGTCCGTGGGGTGATGCTGAGGGGGCTGCTCGGTGTGTGAGGAGATTCCAGCTTGGAAGTGGGAATTAATTAACAATTAATTAATTAATTGATTAATTAATACCTGATCCAAAGAGAAAGTGAGTAATTTGTACAAAGCAGAGCCACTTTGGCTTAATTTTATCAGCTGCTTGGTGCTGGTTCCACCTCAGCGTCCATGGGGTGATGCTGAGGGGGCTGCTCAGTGTGTGAGGAGATTCCAGCCTGGAAATGGGAATTAATTATTAATGTATTTATTAATTAGCACCCAACTCAAATGAAAACGGAGTTATTTGTACAAAGCAGAGTCACTTTGGCTGGGTTTTGGTAGCTGCTTCTGCCCCAGTGTCCATGGACTGATGCTGAGGGAGCTGCTCAGGGTGTGAGGAGATTCCAGGCTGGAAATGGGAATTAATTAATGGCTAGTTAATTTATTTATTAATTAACACCCGATTCAACTGAAAATGGAGTTATTTGTACAAAGCAAAGCCACTTTGGCTTCATTTTATCAGCTGCTTGGTGCTGGTTCTGCCCTGGTGTCCGCGGGGTGATGCTGAGGGAGCTGCTCGTTGTGTGAGAAGATTCCAGCCTGGAAATGGGAATTAATTAATTATTAATTAACTATTTCATTAATTAACACCAGATTCAAATGAAAACGGAGTTATTTGTACAAAGCAGAGCCACTTTGGCTGGATTTTGTTAGCTGCTTCTGCCCCAGTGTCCGTGGGGTGATGCTGAGGGAGCTGCTCAGGGTGTGAGGAGATTCCAGGCTGGAAATGGGAATTAATTAATTATTAATTAACACCAGACTCAAATGAAAACGGAGTTATTTGTACAAAGCAGAGCCACTTTGGCTGGGTTTTGGTAGCTGCTTCTGCCCCAGTGTCCGTGGACTGATGCTGAGGGAGCTGCTCAGGGTGTGAGGAGATTCCAGCCTGGAAATGGGAATTAATGAATTATTAATTCATTATTTTATTAATTAACACCGGACTCAAACGAAAATGGAGTTCTTAGTACAAAGCAGAGCCACTTTCCATCCCAGGGAGATTCCCAAGGTGGGTGATCCTTGCTGTGCTTCCCTGCAGGTGACAGTGATGCATTCCATGCAGGCGGGGTACCTGGAGAAGGCTCAGAAATACACGGACAAAGCCCTCATGCAGCTGGAGAAGCTCAAAAGTAAGGAAAAAGGCTTGGAATTCAGCTGGAATCCAGGAAAATTCCATCATTTATTCCTCATTTAAACCGATCTCGCAGCCTTGCTGAGCTGCTGGGACAGCCTAAGACTAAAACCAAGATGAAAAACCTGATTTTAAGGCCGGGTGGTGGCTTTGAGTACAAAAATCAACTTTCGGGCGGTGGTTTTTTTGATGGGATTTGAAACATTCCTTAAATCCCACTCACGGAATTCCTGCTGCTCCTTTCCCAGTGCTGGACTGCAGCCCCATCCTGTCCTCATTCCAAGTGATTTTGTTGGAACACATCATCATGTGCAGGCTGGTCACGGGACACAAAGCCACGGCCCTGCAGGAGGTAAAGTGGGAATTCCAGCATTCCCTGGCTGGGAATGGCTCCTAAAAAAACGGGAACGTTGTGCAGGAATGGTTTTGAAAACGTGGGAATTGCGGTTTTGGGCTCAGGTGGGGAATTCCTGCTGGATTATTCATGGATACAGCCAGGCTTGGTGGTGCTCAGGACCTGGAAAATGTGGGATTGTCCTCTAAAATATTTATTTAAGGACGCTTCGGGATCATGGAATGATCAATAATTGATTGGATTGACACTTTCCTGGTGGGAATTCCAGGCTGATTCCGGTGTTTTTTCCCATTCCACCCATTCCAGAGTGGCTCCTTCCTCTTCCTCTTACAGTTCCTGCCTTGTCCAGGTGTTTCCCAGTTTTTAACATTCCTGCTTTTCCTCCTCTTTCGTGGTTGGTTTCTGTTGTTCCAGAGGAAACTCAACTTTCTTCCCATTTTCCCAATAATTTTTAAATCCTGGGAATCCACCCAGTGGATGGACTGGATCATCCAATCCCAGCTGTCAGCTTTACTGGGAGTACTGGGAATGGGGAGGGATTCAGCCTCCTGCTTCTGTCTCCTGAGACTCATCCCAACCCCAGATTTTGGAAGCTTTTATCCCAGTTTTCCTGGAAAATTTGGAGCATTTCAGGAGGGATCTGCAGCTGTGAATTCCAGAGGGTGGGGGAAACCATTCCAAACCAGCTGGAATGTGGGAGGAGTGTGTGGAAATCCCTTTTCCTGTGCTGGGAGCACATCCAGCCTCCCCTTTTATCCAGGATTTGGGATCCTGGAGCCAATCCCTGTATCCATGAGGGATGCGAGGAGTGGGATTTGGAGCATAAAATGATGGAAAATGTGTCTAAAACTGGGAATTCTGTTCTTCCCCAGATTTCCCAGGTCTGCCAGCTGTGCCAGCAGTCTCCCAGGCTCTTTTCCAACCACGCTGCCCAGCTGCACACGCTCCTGGTGAGTTTTTGGGAATTCCTGAGGGGAGATTCCCTGGGAATAACAGGATCTGCATCATCCCCTCCTAGGGGGGCTCATTCCCAGCTTAAAACCCTTTGGAAAAAGAATTCCAGGATGGTATTTTTGGGTGGGAAGGGACACTTCCCACTATCCCAGGGTGCTCCAGCCTTGGACACTTCCAAGGGTGAGGAATCCATGGAATAACCCCTGCCCTGGCCCCAGGAATAGGGACCTGCTCCTGAGCGTCGCTGTTTATTCCCAAAATTCCCCAAAATTCCCCAAAATTCTTGATTCCCATCCCCTGTCTCTCTCAAATCCCACTTTCCTGGAGAGAAAATCCCGCTTTTCTGTGGAGAAAATTCCTGGGATTTGGCTTTTCCTGGGCATTTTTGCCAGCAGGGCCTTGGCTGGTGGCAGCTCCTTTGTGAGGGGAGTGGGAATTCGGGAAGAATCAGCTGGAAAAAGGGAAATCCAGGGATTTCAGCTGTGCCCACTGGAGATGGTTTTCTGTGGGAATTGTGGAAAGGGAAGAGTTTATTTCGGGAATATTGAGTTTTCCATGATTTTAAGAAAGGCTTTTTAGCTAAAGGAAGCTTTTTCCACGAATAATTTAATTTAAAGGACGTCTTGTAGAAATTCCTGGTTTTTCCCCACAGCTGAGACTCTTTGGTCCCTTTTCCCTGCTGTTATCCCAATATTTCCATGGATTTGGGAATATTTTGGGCTGCATTCCCAAAAATATCCTTTCTTTTCCAGGGCCTCTACTGCATCTCTGTCAACTGTATGGACAATGCAGAAGCACAATTCACTACGGCACTGAGGGTGAGATTTTATTCCCAAATTTTCCTCTGGAAACATGGGAATGGGCCTTGGGGATGGAAATGTGAATTTGGAAGGGAAAACTTCCTTAATTCCATTGTTTATTAATGATTTTCCTTGGATTTGGGGAGATTTATAACATTAAAATATCTGTAAGTGATTTTTCAGCCGGGATTTTTTTTGGGAAATGAGCAAATCCTGAGGGAAAGACTGAAATATTTGGGAATTTTCTCCTTTCCAGCTCACAACCCACCAGGAGCTGTGGGCATTTATTGTCACCAACCTGGCCAGCGTCTACATCCGGGAAGGGAATCGGCACCAGGAGGTGAGCTGGGATCTCCCCAAATCCCGCTTTTCTGTGGAGAAAATTCCCGGGATTTGGATTTTTCTGGGCATTTTTGCCATCAAGGCCTTGCTGGCAGCATCTCCTTAATTAGAAGAGTGGGAATTCCTGAGGAATCAGCTGGAAAACTCCAAATATTGTGGATTATTCCCACAATTCTTCCCACTCTCTCTCTCAAATCCCACTTCTCTGTGGAGAAAATTCCTGGGATTTGGATTTTTCTGGGCATTTTTGCTATCAAGGCCTTGCTGGCAGCAGCTCCTTCATGAGGGGAGTGGGAAATCCCACTTTTCTGTGGAGAAAATTCCTGGGATTCAGCTTTTTCTGGGTATTTTTGCCATCAAGGCCTTGCTGGCAGCAGCTCCTCAATCAGGGGAGTGGGAAATCCCACTTTTCTGTGGAGAAAATTCCTGGGATTTGGATTTTTCTGGGCATTTTTGCCATCAAGGCCTTGCTGGCAGCAGCTCCTCAATCAGGGGAGTGGGAAATCCCACTTTTCTGTGGAGAAAATTCCTGGGATTCAGCTTTTTCTGGGTATTTTTGCCATCAAGGCCTTGCTGGCAGCAGCTCCTCAATCAGGGGAGTGGGAAATCCCACTTTTCTGTGGAGAAAATTCCTGGGATTTGGATTTTTCTGGGCATTTTTGCCATCAGGGCCTTGAGTTTTCCATGTGGGAAACGCTGACGATTCCCTTTTCCTTTCCCATTTTCCAGCTCTACAGTTTATTGGAAAGGATAAATCCCGACCACAACTTCCCAGTGAGGTGAGAATTCCAACAAATCCCAGCATTCCGGGATGGGAATGAGGGATTTGGAGCAGCTTTTTAAACAAATAAGGGGGGAAAAAATCCAACTTAATTCCAAGGGAAAAGCTCGGGATGTGGCTTAAATGGAATATTTTGCTTGGAAGTTGGATTTTGGGGTGGAATTTCTGGGAATTTGGGTGGGATCCTGAGGTATCCATGGGTTTTTTTTTCCATAGTTCCCACTGTCTCCGGGCCGCAGCTTTTTACATCCGAGGGCTCTTCTCCTTTTTCCAGGGAAGATACAACGAGGCCAAGTGAGTCCAAATCCCTCGGAAAAGCAGGAAAAGTGCGGGGAAAAACTAAATCCGGCTTTTTTTGGGATCAGAATGGGGATCCCAAGGCTTTGTTTTCCATCCAATCCCTGGGGATTTATCCTGGATTAACGGCGGGGGGGGGGGGGGGGGTGAGCTCTTTCCTTGGGAATTCTTTGGGAATCTTGGGATTTTATTCCCTGCAATCCATGGGAATCTTGAGGTCTTATTCCCTGCAATCCCAAGGAGTTCATGGGATCTTATTCCCTGCAAAGTCAGGGAATCCTTGGGAATCTTGGGAATGTTTATTCCCTGCAAAAACAAGGAATCCTTGGGAATCTTGGGAATGTTTATTCCCTGCAATCCCAAGGATTCCTTGGGATCTTATTCCTTGGAACCCTTGGGAATCTTGAGGTCTTATTTTGTGGAATCCCAAGGAATCCTTGGGGATCTTGGGAATGTCATTCCCTGCAATTCTAAGGAATCCTTGGGAATCTTGGGCATTTTATTCCCTGGAACCCCAAGGAGTCCTTGGGAATTTTGGGATTTATTCCCTTCCATCCCAAGGAATCCTTGGGAATCTCGGGCATTTTATTCCCTGGAACCCCAAGAAGTCCTTGGGAATGTTATTCCCTTCAATCCCAAGGAATCCTCGGGAATCCTGGGACTCTCATTCCCTTCCATCCCAAGGATCTGCACCTTCCCAAAGGCGGCAGCTCCGGCCCGATTCCCAAATAAAACTCAGGAATTCCCTTTCCTCAAGGCCCCTCCAGCTCATTCATCCCAACTCCTGACATTTCATGAATCCAGGACTTAATCCTGGATATTTAGGGAATTCTCCCAGCTGGAGGGAGGTGTCACATCCCGATTTTTCCCGATTTTTCCCGTTTTTCCCAGGCGATTTTTGCGGGAGACGCTGAAGATGTCGAACGCCGAGGACCTGAACCGCCTGACCGCCTGCTCCCTCGTGCTCCTGGGCCACATCTTCTACGTGCTGGGAAACCACAGGGTAATTCCCAAATCCCTCCTCATCCCTGGAATCCTGGGATTCACCTCCTTCCCCCAAAAAAATCTCCCCAAAATCCCCAAGAAAATCCCCAAGAGCATCGGGATATGGGTGGAAATAATGGGATTTTTCAAGCGTTTTCAGTGCCCTCGAATGAGAAAGTTGGGATTTTTTTCCCTCTGGATCGTCCTGGAATTTGTGTTTTCGTGGAATTTTAGGAGTGGGGGAGTTTGGGATCTGTTCTGGAAAGGTCCAGGCTGTAATTCCTGGAAAAAAAAAAAAGAGCTGGAAAAGGGGAAAATGTCGGCACTGAGTGGATTGGATTGGGTGGAATTGTGGCCCAATTCCCTGGGAATTCCCATGGACAGACCAGAAAGATGAGATTTTTCCCAGTCCAGAATTCCTGGAATGGAGCTTTGGGATGTCCCACTCAGCCCTTCCATTTATTCCCCTTCATTCCCAAGGAATCCTTGGGAATCTCATTCCCTACAATCCCAGGGAATCCTTGGGAATCTCAGGATCTTGTTCCCTGGAATCTTAAGGAATCCTTGGGCATCTTATTCCTTGGAATCCTTGGGAATCCTTTTCCTTACAATCCCAAGGAATCCTTGGCAATTTTGGGAATCTCATTCCTTTCCATCCCAGGGAATCCCTGGGAATCTTGGGATTTAATTCCCTTCCACACCAAGGATTCCTTGGGAATTTTGGGAACTCATTCCCTTCAATCCAAGGAATCCTTGGGAATTTTGGGAACTCATTCCCTTCAATCCAAGGAATCCTTGGGAATCTTATTCCCGTCCATCCCAAGGACTCGAGCAGAGCAAGACCACGGCAAAAATCCAATTTTCCATCCGAAATTTCCCATCTTTTTGAGTACATTTGTACTTTCAAGGCGTAAAAAATTCCCAGATATCCCAATTTTTCCCTTTCCCTTCCCGATTTTTCCTAGGAAAGCAACAACATGGTGGTGCCGGCCATGCAGCTGGCCAGCAAGATCCCGGACATGTCCGTGCAGCTCTGGTCCTCAGCCCTGCTCCGGGGTAATTTGGGAACAGGGATTATCCTGGAAAAACTGGGAAGAAGCCTCTAGGAGGGTGGGAATGCCAGGGGAAAACACGGAGCTGATCCCAGGGCTGGGAGAGCCGGGAATGTGCAGCTCCAGGGAAACCTTGGAGCTGCTTCCAGAGGGGGAAGGGACTCCAGGAGAGCTGGAGGGGGATTTGGGATGAGGGAGGGAATTCCAGGACACGGGGAATGGATGGAAACTGGGAAAGGGGAGATTGGGAAGGAATTCCTGGCTGTGAGCGTGGGGAGGGAATGGGCTGGAATTCCAAGAGAAGCTGTGGCTGCTCCATCCCTGGAAGTGTCCCAGGAAAGGTGGGAGAAGGATCCAGGGAAACCTTGGAGCTGCTTCCAGAGGGGGAAGGGACTCCAGGAGAGCTGGAGAGGGATTTGGGATGAGGGAGGGAATTCCAGGACACAGGGAATGGGTTCAAACTGGGAAAGGGGAATCTGGTTGGGATATTGGGAAGGAATTCTTGCTGGGGAGGGAATGGGCTGGAATTCCCAGAGAAGCTCCAGGCAGAGCTCAGAGCCCCTTCCAGGGCCTGAAGGAGCTCCAGGAGAGCTGCAGAGGGATTTGGGATAAGGGCTGGAATTCCAGGACACAAGGAATGGATTTAAACTGGAAAAGAGGAATTTAGGCAGGATTTTGGGAAGGAATTCCTGGCTGGGAGGGTGGGGAGGGAATGGGCTGGAATTCCCAGAGCAGCTGTGGCTGCTCCATCCCTGGAAGTGCCCAAGGCCAGGTGGGAGAAGAGAAGCTCCAGAAAAACCTTGGAGCTGCTTCCAGAGCCTGAAGGGGCTCCAGGAGAGGGATTTGGGATAAGGACTGGAATTCCAGGACACAGGGAATGGGTTCAAACTGGGAAAGGGGAATCTGGTTGGACTATTGGGAAGGAATTCCTGCTGGGGAGGGAATGGAATGGAATTCCCAGAGTCCCTGGCAGCGCCCCAGGCCGGGCTGGAGGAGGCTCCAGGGATGAATCCCGGTGTTTTCCCGGTGTTTTCCCGGCGTTTTCCCGGCGTTCCCAGACCTGAACAAGGCGTGTGGCAATGCCATGGATGCCCACGAGGCCGCCCAGATGCACCAGAACTTCTCCCAGCAGCTGCTCCAGGACCACATCGAGGCCTGCAGCCTCCCCGAGCACAACCTGATCACGGTGAGCGCCCGCAATTCCCAACATTCCCGCTTTTCCAACCGGGAAAAAACCCACCTTTTCATTTGTTTGGACCGTTTTGGGTTGCTCCATTTGGGATTTGCCTTTTCCAGGGATTTTCTTGCCACGAAAATTGAATTTGTTCTTGAAATGATTTTTGTGACCACTGGATTTTGTTGGTTTTGAGGGAAATTTCAGCATTCCTGGGTTTAAATCCTGGGAATTCTGTGCTGGACACCCCTAAAAATGCAGTTTCCATTCAAAATTCCACATTCCCAAATGCTTTTTCTTCCCAATTTATCCCTAAATTTGGATTCCCGGTGATTCCCCTGATGGTTGAAGCCGATCCCTTCAGGGGATTTCCCAAATCCACTCCAAATTCTCCAAATTCCCACTTTTCCAACTGGAAAAACAACTTTTAAATCCATTTTTAGAACTTTGGGTTGCTGGATTTGGGATTTGCCTTTTCCAGGGATTTTCTTGCCACCCCAAAATTGAATTTTTTTCTCCATTTTGGCCACTGGATTTTGTTGGTTTTGAGGAAAATTCCACCATTCCCGGGTTTAATTCCTGGGAATTCTGTGCTGGACACCCCTAAAAATCTGAATTCCACTGAGAATTCAACATTCCCACATTTTTTTATTCCCTGTTTCTCCCTAAATTTGAATTCCCAATGGATCCACAATCAATAACATCCAGCTGGGAATGGGAAACGCCGGGAATTGGGAGATTTTTTGGGAAGAAAAGCTGGGAAAAAAAGGGCCAATAGGGAAGTGCTGGTTGCTGCTTCCAGAGGGATTCCTGGGATTTTGGAGGGTTTGGGAGCAGAAATTTTGGGAATTCCGTGGCCTCCATCCCCAATCCAGGAATTTGGCTGGGGGATGAAAAACCTGGAGAGGGGGAAAAAACGAAGGAATAACCATCCCCAATTCCCTCCTTTTTGGGAATATTTTCATGGATTTGGGGAAGAGGAAAATCAGGAATGACAGGAGCGCGTCCAGCTCCGTGCAAATCCTGCTTTTCCCAGGTTTTAGGGATCCAGCAGGAATTGGGAAAATCCCATTTCCTTCAGGGTGAAACGCCCCAAAAAAAACCCCCCAAAAAACCTGGAAAAACACAAATCCAAGCGGGATTTGGGGTTGGAATGTGGGATTCCCTGGGGGCAGGGAGGGTTTTCTTGGGAATTCTGGCATCCTGAGGGAATTTTTCCCGGGATTTTGACGCCGTTTTTCCTTTGCAGTGGACGGATGGACCCCCCCCCCGGTCCAATTCCAGGCCCAGAACGGTCCCACCACCAGCCTGGCCAGTCTCCTGTGAATCCCAGGAAAATCCCAGGAAAATTCCAGGAAAATCCCAGGAAAATTCCAGGATATCCATGAACAACATCCCAGAAAAAAAACAAAACAACAAAAAAAGCGCCAAAAACTGGGGGAAAAAAAAACAAAACAACAACAAAAAAAATCCATGGAAAAGCTTCCCTTCCATGAAAAGGCAGCGAATTCCCTGTGGGAGCAAAGAGGTGGCAGGAAAAGCGGGAATTTTCCAGGCTGGCAGAGCGGGAAGAGCCTCTGGAGCTGCTTTTCCAGGTGGGAATATCCAGGTGGGAGCTCCTGAATGCCAAGCTTTGATCCCGCTGGGAATTCCCGCTGGTTGAGAGCTCCCGGGAAATGAACGAGGAGGGCTCGGAATTCCGGCGGGAAAATTCCGGAGCGGTTCCTCGCGGCCGAATCCTTGGGGATAACGGGATCGGGAAATGATGGATCGGAGGCTGCTCCGGAATTCCCTGAGGGAAGGAGGAATTTGGGAATATCCCCGGGATCTCTGTCCCACAACCACAGCTCTCTCCACGCCTTTGGCATTGGGAAAAAGCAGGAATTTTCCTGCTGATCCCAAATTTTTTCGCAGCCTGAAGGCACCTGTGCCTTAAGGATTTCCAAAGCTGGGTTTAAAGCCGGGATTAAATCCAGACCCAGCTTAATCCAGAGGTTTGGGATGAAATTCCAGCCACAAACTTCCCTTTTCCAGGTTTTTTCCAGGTTCAATTCCCTGTTTTAGCCCCGTTTTTTGGGGGGGTTTTCCAGCTGAGTTGGCCCAGAAATCTGGGAATGGCGAATCCCAGGAAAGAGCTGGAAGTTTTCCCAGGATTCCAGCAGTGCCTGGGGTGGAATAAAGCTCTTCTTCCCTGTTGGAGATTTTCCAGAATTCTGGAAAAAGGGGAGGGAAAAAGAAGCTGGAATTCTTGGAGAGAGGAAAACCGAACCCCTCGAACTTCCAGAGTTTTTTGGGAATCTTTAATCCCAGCTGGATTTGGAAGGAACCTTCAAATTCCCTTCAAATTCCCTCAAAATTCCCTCAAAATTCCCTCATCCCAGTTGTTTTCCCTTCTCCCAGAGCAGCTCTCTGGGAATTTTTTCCACCCAAATCCCTCAATTTTTCCCTCTGGAACTCATTTCAGGGATGAGGTTTTTTTCCCAAAAAAATTGGATTTTTCCAGATCTTTTCCACGGAAATCCTGATCCCAAAGCTCCTCCTGGGAAACTCCAGAGGACCTGGATATCCCTGGAATTTTTGGGGGGGTTGAGGATTGGGAGTTTTTATTCAGGATTGGGATTTTTTCCTTGGGATCAAGGAAAACCCTCGGTGCTGTTGCAACTCAAAAAAACTGGGAAGAAATCCCAATGAGATTCCCAAATCCAGGGATTTTCCAGCCTCCTGCTGAGCCCTGAATCCAGGGCTGGAATTCCCATGGGAGCTTCCAGAGGCTCCCAGCCTCCCTGGATCCCGGGGGTTTTTTTGGGATATTTGGGATCCCACTGGGACAGAACCATCCCAGGAGTTGTGGGATCCCTGGATTTGGATCGGGAATGTTGATCCCAAAATTTCCAGGAGTTGTGGGATCCGTGGATTTGGATCGGGAATGTTGATCCCCACGGACAATTGGGGGAGTTTTCCCCATTTTTGGCTTTTTTGGGAAGCAAATTCCCAGTTTTTATTCCCTCCGGGAGCCACTGGGATGCAACAACTCCGATTTTAAACCTTGGAATGTTTTTCCTTGGAATTTTCCTGGGCTGGGAAAGGCTGAAATTCCCAAATCCCATTCAGGAGGATCCAAACTTTTCCCTTCCAACTCCGGAATATTCCGGGATTTCAGGCCCAAATCAGCTCCGCCTTGAAATTTTGGGATCAGATTCCCAGATTTTGGGCTGGAAAAGCCTCAGGATCATCCCAATCCCACTTCCACTATCCCAGGCTGCTCCCAGCTGGATTTGGACACTTCTAGGGCAGCCACATCCTGAAAATTTTGGGCAAAACCAGGAAAAAAAAAATTGGGAAAAAAAATTGGGGAAAAAAAATCCCAGTTCCGGAGAGCTGCGGTTGGGGCTGAGCTTTGGGAATTCCCCAAGGACTTTTCCAGGGAATTCTCCAGCACTTCCTGTGGGCCAGGAGCCTTTCCCAGCCCCCTGGAGAAAGCACGGAAGACACAAAATTCCCAAAAATTCCCAATTTCCCACCTTCAATCCACCTCAAATCGGAGCAAAATCCACAAAAACCGTGAAACATCCGGAAAATCCCCCCCCTGGAATTCCCAGCTCGGGAGCTCTGAGCTCGATCCCAGCTGCCAGAGCGCTCTTCCCGCTGCCAGAATTCCCAAATTCCCGAATTCCCGCTGGCAATTGGAATTGTCTCCCTGCAATCCCGGGTGTACATCAGGGACAATGTACAGAGCTTTTTACCACTTGTATATTAAATTATTTAATAGTTTGGGGCTTTTTTGGGAGCTTTTCCTTCTTTTTTTTTTTTTTGCTGGAGCAGAACTGAAATTCCTTGGAATTTTTTTTTTTAGGAAGCAGGAAAAAAAAAAAACAACTCCCTCCAAATCCTGCTCTGGGTTGATTCAATTGGGAGTTGTTTTTTTTTTTTCCTCTCGTTAAAAATCATGGAATTCTCGGGAGAAACCACCACGGAATGCTGAAAACTAGAAATAATCCTGAAGCTGGAATTTAGGGAGCTGTACAGGTTTTTTTCCCAAGATTTTTCATGGAATAGCCGGAATTTCTCCCTCGGAGATCCCTGGTTGTAGATAGTGTAAAAATCCCATTTCTGTATAGAGCCCGCGGCTGTTCTCCCTCTTGGATCCCATTCCCAACGGCAGGAATCTCCCAGGCGCGCCGGGAACCTGGGAATTCCAAAGAATTCCCAGAAAAATCCCCCCAAATTCCCAAAAATCCCCCCCAAAATTCCCGATTTTCTCCTCTGCGCTCAGCAAAACGCAGCTGAGGCCGAGCAGGGAATTCCCTGATTCGATCCGGGAAGGAATTCCGGGAATTCCTGCCCTCTCCCCCCCCATTCCCAGCAGGAATTGGGTGGAAATCCAGGAGAACGGGGACGGATCCTCTTCCCGTTCTCCCAGCAGCGTTCCCGACGCCATTCCCGACGTTTTCCTGGAAAAATCCAGGAATCCCTGGAATGAGCCGCAGCCGGGATTATCCCGAGGCCCCCTCTGGTTTTCTATATTAGAAGGATTTTTAAATAAAGTGGAATTTTACTTCTTCTACACCAGAATTCCGTTAGTTTTTCCCGGATTTCCCGCTTGGAATGGCCGCCTTGGGAGCTGCTGGAAATCTGGGATCACTCAGGATTTTATGGATGCATCCAAACACTTGGAATTGGGTTGGTTTTTTTTTTTTTTTTTCATGGATTCGACTCTGTTTAATCCTCACGGATCTGCTTCCATGGAAAATTCCTCCTCGTGCCTTTTATTCCCAAATTTTCCGGCAGTTTACATTTCAAATTCCAAGAAAACCGAATGAATTCCCAAATGAAACCTGGAAAAAAAACGACGAGAAATCCAAACCTGAACTGCGGAATTCCCAAATCCACCTGAGCTCCTTCCCTGGAATTTCATCCCAGCAGGTTCTGCTCCGAAAAACGGGAATTTTATCCCAGCTGGAATTCCCCTGGAGGAAAATGGAGCTGTCCCAGCTGCTCCTGCTGGATTCCCTCTGGAATTTCCGTGGGAAGCACCAGAATTCCCAGTGCTCCAGAGCCCATTTCCCTTGGATTTCACCGCTAAAGCAAAAGGAAAACTTTGGAAGTTCTTTTTTCCCAACTTTTCCCAGCTGATCCCTCTTGGTTTGAAGCCTCAAAGGGAAAACGAGGAAAAAATGATGGAAAAACTCCGGAATTCCACGGATTTTTCGGGAATTGAGCACAGCAAGGGAAGCAGCTTGGGATGTGTTCCCTATGGATGTTCCCTATGGATTCAAGGATTGTTCCCAAGGATCCCAGCCCTTCCCGGATCACCAGAAAGTTGGGAATGCCGAGCTGGGATCATTCCCTGAGCCACAGGGAGCTGGAATTGTCCCGTGCAGGAAATCCTGGAATGCTTTGGGATGGAAGGAACTTTGGGATCATCCCATCCCAGCCTGGCCTGGGACATTCCATGGATCCAGGGGCAGCCGCAGCTTCTCTGGGAATTCCAGCCCAGCCAGGAATTCCTTCCCAAATTCCCCTTTTCCCAGTTTTCCCAGTGTCATTCCCGTCCCTCGTCCGGACTCACAGGCGGCGTTCCCCAGAAACTGGGAATATTTACGGAGTGGAAAAGTTGGGATTTCCCTGCCTGGATCCACGTGGAGAAGGAGGGAGGAGAGCTGGGAGCTCTGGATTCCGGCTCTGGCTCTTTCCATGGGAAAAAAAACCTGGATTTGGTGCCTTCCCTGCGCTGGGAAAATGGGAATGAGCAGCGTTATCCCGCTGGGAATCAGCTGGGAGCAGCTCCCAAATATCCTGAGTGGAAGCACAGCTGATCCCAGGAAACTGAGGGGAGATCCAATCCCGGAAAACTGGATTTGGAAATTGAGGGAAGATCCCAATCCCAGAAAACTCCCATGGAAAAGAACTGAGGGAAGATCCGTGCTGGCATTAAAAATTCCCAGCACTTTATTTCAACTTCCTTCTCCCAGGATTTTTCTTTCCCTCATTCCCAGGTGCCCAAAACCGCTGGATCAGAAATTCCCGAGGTTTCCGGCACGTTCGGGGCTGGAACGAGAACGTTTTTGTGGGAATCCAGGGAGTTTCTGGAAGAAAATTCCTTTTATTCATTCCTTTGTTCCTGTTCCAAGGCTGGACCGGGCGGGTTTGGCTCATCCCTGGAATCCCACGGGTTAAATCCATGTGGGAAATACCAATGGGAACGATCCCAAGGGTTAAATCCATGTGGGAATCATCCCAAGGGTTCAGTCCCTGCGGGAATCATCCCAAGGGTTAAATCCCTGCGGGAACGATCCCAAGGGTTAAATCCCTGCGGGAATCATCCCAAGGGTTAAATCCCAATGGGAACGATCCCGGTGGGTTTGGCTGATCCTGTCCCTGCATCCCAAGGGTTAAATCCCAACGGGAATGATCCCGGCGGGAGCGGCCGGACCGGACCGGGCACCCCTGACCCAGATCGGCCCCTGAGTCACCGGCCCGCGGCCGCCGCCGGGGGACGAGCCGGGACCTGCCCCGGCACCGGCACCGACACCTCATCCCTGCCCCCGGTACCGGTACCGAAACCTCATCCCTGCCCCCGGTACCGGTACCGAAACCTCATCCCTGCCCCCGGTTCCGGCACCTGTCCCTACCCCGCTCCCGGCTGCTCCTGCGGGTCCGGGCCCTGCCTCCGGTACCGGCACCGACTGGAGCTGCTGAGGGACCGACACCGGACCGGACCGGGAGCTCATCTCCGCCCCCAGCATCGCTTGGAGCTGCTACCGGCCCGGGACCTGCCCCTGGTACCGGGTCCCGCTGCCCTCTGTACCGGCACCGGGATCTCATCCCCGGCCCTCCGTCCCGGACAGAGCTGCGGGTCCGGGACCCGACCCTGCCCCGGCTGCTCCCACGGGACCGGGACCTGCCTCTGCCCCGGTACCGGCTGGAGGTGCTCCGGGACCGGGACCTGCCCCTGCTCCTGGTACCGGCTGGAGCTGCTCCGGGACCGGGAGCTGCCCCTGCCCCCGGTCCCTCCTGCGGCTCCCGCCGCAGTTTCCCCCTGACCCCCCCGGCCTCGTCTGCCTCAGCCGCGAGTCCCGGCCCGAGCCCGAGCCCGGCCGCAACCCCGCCCCGCAGAACCGGCTCCGCCAGGCCCCCGGTGCCTCCCCCCCGTTTCCTCCCGCCGGCCCCCCCTATCTGCGGCCTCAGCGCGGCCTGCGCGGGCGGATAAGGGCGGCGGGCGGCCGGGCCCCTCCCCGGGCCGCGCATCACCTCAGCCGGCCCCGGGAGGAGCCGCGCGCGGCCCGGCCCCGGGGGCACCCGGCGGGAGGAGCCGGGCCCGGCCCCGCCGCACCGCCCACGCCCCGCCTCCTCCCCGCGGGCCGCGCTCCTATTGGCTGCCGCTGGGCGTCCGCCGGTTCCCATTTGGTATCTCATGCGTCAATCAAATTCAAACCACGCCTCCTTCCTCCCTCGCAGCGGGGGCGAGGCGCGCACCACGGGGTCGCGGCGCTGATCGGTCAATCCGCACGTCAATCAAAAAAACCAAACCACGCCTTCCCCCCCTCACTGCTACTACGGGGGCGGGGCTACGACGGGCTCTCCGCGCCGATTGGCCGCTGCGCGGGCAACCCTCCTTTCCATTGGCCGCCGCGGCTGTCAGTCATTAGTTTAAAGATTAAAAAAAAATCCACCCAACGCAGCGCCCCAGGCCTGGGCAGGGGGCGTGGCCGGGCGCGAGGGTGTCCCAAATCTGCCTGGCAACGGAGGGGGTCCCGCGGGGGGGGCGCGGGGGGAGGGGGGGGACAGGGGAGGGAAGGGGGGAGAGGGGAGGGGGCGGGGGGGAGGGGGGACAGGGGAGGGGGGATGGGGGGCGGAGGGTGAGGGGGGGGCGGGTCCCCCTGCGCGCGCAGCCCCCCCCGCCCCCCCCTCCTGTCAGTGGCCACCTGAGGGAGCCGCCTCCCCTCCCCCCACGGCCCCAGTCCGGGCCGGGCCCCGCTGAGGAGGAGGAGGAGGCGGCTCTGAGGGGGCTCCGGACAGTGAGTGACACCCGCGCCCCACGAGCCCCCCCCCGGGGGACGGGGACGGGGGAAACCCCCACACACATCCCCCCCCTTCCCCCGAGGGGCGCTCGGGGCTTCGGGGCAACGGGGGAGCGGCCGGGAGGGAGAACTGGGGGGGGGGGGTGCGGGGTTTGTGAGGGGCGAGGGGGGGGGGTACGGCCGTGAGGGGAGAAAGGAGGCGGCGAACCCGGCCATGGTGAGGGGGGACCCCCTGAGGGACGCGGCGATTTGGGGTGAGGGAGGGCGCGAAAGCGCGGGGGGGGTTCACGGCGAGTCGGGTGGGGGGGGAAGTGCGGCCGGGTGTATGTGTGTGTGGGGGGGGTGGATAATAAAAAAAAAAACCCGAAAAAAAAGAGAAAAGGTTGGGAAGTCCGAAGGGAGGGTGGGCACGGGTGAGGGGGTGCCAGGGAGGAGCGGGAGTGCATCCTGGGAGTTGCCCGATAGGCACAGCCACCAGAGCATGTCAGCAAAGGCGGATTATTGGTGCCAGAGCCTTGGGAAGGCGGGGGAGGGGAGTGGGGGAGGGGACGGGCCACCACCACCGGGGCCACCAGGCCACGGCTCGGGGGCCACCGGGCCCGCGGGGGGAGCGCGCGCGCGGGGGGCTCCGCGCTGAGGGCGGGCCCTGAGGGAGCCCCCCCCCCACCCCCCCGTTCCCCCCTCAGAGCCTTGGGGACAGCGGCGTGGGTGTCCCCGGTGTGTGTGTGAGTGCGTGTGACGAGCCCGAGTGGCACTCCGGAAACCGGGATAAAGTTTTGGGCACGGGGCGGGGAAACGCGGGGCTGTGCGGGGAGAAGGAGCTCGGCCGGCCGAGAGGAGGGGCTGGGGAAGGAATTGAGGGAGAAGCTGAGGGGTGCGGGGGGGAAAGTTGAGGGGTGCGGGAAAAGATGTAGGGGGTTGAGGGGAAAGTTGAGGGGTTTGAGGGAAAAGCTGAGGGGTTTGGGGAAAGTTGAGGGGTTTGAGGGAAAAGTGAGCGATTTGAGGGAAAAGTGAGCGATTTGGGGGAAAAGCTGAGGGGTTTGAGGGAAAAGTGAGGGATTTGGGAAAAGCTGAGGGGGTTGAGGGAGAAGTGAGGGATTTGGGAAAAGCTGAGGGGTTTGAGGGAAAAGTGAGGGGTTTGGGGAAAGTTGAGGGGTTTGGGGAAAGTTGAGGGGTTTGAGGGAAAAGTGAGCGATTTGAGGGAAAAGTGAGCGATTTGGGGGAAAAGCTGAGGGGTTTGAGGGAAAAGTGAGGGGTTTGAGGGGAAAGTTGAGGGGGTTAAGGGAAAAGTGAGCGATTTGAGAAAAGCTGAGGGGTTTGAGGGAAAAGTGAGGGGTTTGGGAAAAGCTGAGGGGTTTGAGGGAAAAGTGAGGGATTTGGGAAGAGCTGAGGGATTTGGGAAAAGCTGAGAGGGTTTAACGGAAAGCTGGGAATCCGCTGGAAAACCCCAGGGAAAAATCGAGGGTCTGGGGTGAAATGGGAGGGTTTGACCTAAAATCTGAGGGTGTGAAGGGAAAGATGGGGATCTGCTGGAAAACCCGGGGTTCTGCTGGAAAACTCGGGGGTCTGTCCCAAAACTTGAGGATCTGTTGGAAAACTCAGGGGTCTGCTGGAAACCCCCCCGGGGGTTTGGAGCAAAACCTGAGGGTCTGTCCCAAAATCCAGGGGTTTTCCCTAAAACTCGAGGCTCTGCAGGAAATCCTGAGGGTTTGCCCCAAAATCCCGGGATTCTGCTGGAAAACCTGGGGGTCTGGAGCAAAACTCAGAGGTCTGTGGGATAATCCAAGGGTCTGCTGGAAAACTTGGGAGTCTTTTCCTCGAAACTCTGAGGGTCTGTCCCAAAACTTGCAGGAAAAGTCAGGGATCCACTGGAAAACCCGAGGGGCTGGGGCAGAACCGCAGGGATTGTCCCAAAACCCCCAAATCCGGGGTTTTTCCCCCAAAACCTGAGGGCCTGTGGGATATCCCGAGGATCTGCTGGAAAAACTGAGGGTCTGCAGGAGGATCTGGGGGTCTGTGGTGAATTCCAAGGATCTCTGTGAAATCCAGGGATGTGTGGTGATTCCCGGGGATCCATCCCAAATCCCGGGGGTCTGTGTGAAATCCCAGGGGGGATGAGAGTGAAATCCAGGGTCCATCCCAAAAAACCGGGGGTCTGCAGTGAATCCCGGGGGTCTGTGTGAAATCCGTGCCTCCGTCCCAAATCATGGGATTCTGTAGCGAATCCCAAGGGTCCGTCCCAAATCCTGGGGATCCATCCCAAATCCCGGGAATCTGTAGTGAATCCCAGGGCTCCATCCCAAATCCCAGGGATCCATCCCAAATCCTGGGAATCTGTGGTGAATCCCAGGGCCCATCCTAAATCCCGGGGATCCATCCCAAATCCCGGGGGTCTGTGGTGAATCCCAGGGCTCCATCCAAAATCCCGGGGATCCATCCCAAATCCCAGGGGTGTCCAGTGAATCCTGGGGGTCTGTGGTGAATCCCAAGGGTCCATCCCAAATCCTGGGGGTCTGGAGTGAATCCCAAGGGTCCATCCCAAATCCTGGGGATCCGTCCCAAATCCTGGGGGTCTGTAGTGAATCCCAGGGATCTGTGATGAATCCCAGGGCCCATCCCAAATCCTGGGGATTCATCCCAAACCCTGGGGATCCATCCCAAATCCCGGGGGTCTGTGGTGAATCCCAGGGCTCCATCCCAAATCCCAGGGCTCCATCCCGAATCCCAGGGATCCATCCCAAACCCGCGGGCTGGGAGGGGCCAATCCCTGGGACAATCCCTTGGGAACAATCCCTGGGAACAATCCCTGGGAACAATCCCTTGGGACAATCCCTTGGGACAATTCCTTGGGACAATCCCTGGGAACAATTCCTTGGGACAATTCCTTGGAACAATCCCTGGGACAATTCCTTGGGACAATCCCAACCGGGGCCTTAAAACGGAGCCTCATCCCTCGGGAATTGCGAATTCCGAGTGCCCCCATCAGCACCAACCGATTCCCTTCCATTCTCACCCCATTTCCCTCGGCCTCGCCGCCTTTTTTTTGGGATTTCCCGGTGGTTTTGGGGTTGGAAAGAAATCGATAATCCTGTGTGTGCTTCTCCCCCTGAGCTCTGCTCGAGAGGGCTGCAAAAATCCCATTTTTTATTCTTTTCCCCTCCTCTCCCCGCTCTTTTCCGTGAAAAAATCAGATTTTAGGATTTGTTTTTCGGCAGGTTTGGCAAAATGTAAGGATTGAGGAGGGATTAAATTCACAAATTTGGAGGCAGGAGTGAATTCCCGATGGGAAAAAGGTGGGAGAGGGGGGAAAAAAACCTTCTGGTTTTGCTTAAATCGAAGGGAAAAGTTACTTTGTTTGAAGTAAAACTCCTTAAAAACTCAGGGATTGGGATTTGCTGAGCACAAAGCAGCAGCAAATGCCGAGAAAATGGGGGGAATATTTCAGGATTCGCCAATTTTGGGAGTTTTGGGAAGGAAAAGGGAGTTTTGGGAAGGAAAATGGGGTTTTGGGGAAGGAAAATGGGGTTTTGGGAAGGAAAATGGGGTTTTGGGGAAGGAAAATGGGGTTTTGGGGAAGGAAAATGGGGTTTTGGGAGAGGAAAATGGGGTTTTGGGAGAGGAAAAGGGAGTTTGGGGGAAGGAAAATGGGGTTTTGGGAGAGGAAAATGGGGTTTTGGGGAAGGAAAATGGGGTTTTGGGGAGGAAAATGGGGTTTTGGGAGAGGAAAAGGGAGTTTGGGGGAAGGAAAATGGGGTTTTGGGGAAGGAAAAGGGAGTTTTGGGAAGGAAAAAAATTGAGTTTTGGGAAGGAAAATGGGGTTTTGGGAGAGGAAAATCGAGTTTTGGGAAGGAAAATGGGGGTTTGGGAGGAAAAAAATCGAGTTTTGGGAAGGAAAATGGGGTTTGGGGAGAGGAAAATTGAGTTTTGGGAGGAAAAAAATCGAGTTTTGGGAAGGAAAATGGGGGTTTGGGAGAGGAAACTGGAGTTTTGGGAAGGAAAATCCATGTTTTTAGCGGGAAGTTGGCTTTTCAAATGTAGATTTGGCTTTTTTTCCTCCCCAAAAAAAGGCTGGAAAAAGAAGGTTTTTGAAACCAAGGCTGCGATTGGTGAAACATAAAATTCTTTGGAATTAAACCCCCCCAAATCCTGATTTTCCACCAAAAAAATTCCAAAATTCCAGGAAGGCGCTGTCGGAATTTCGGGATTCAGATCCAGGATCTTCTGAGGAGCTTTGGGAATATTTTTTCCATTGGAATTTGCTGGGAAAAACTGGGAATGACTCCGTGATGATCCCATGGAATCGAAATTTAGGGATTCTGGAGCAGGAGAAGGAGGTTTGGGAATGACCCAGTGTGGGATGGGGAGGGGACTCCAGGGATTCCTGGAATTAGCAGGGATTTAGGGAAAAAATTCCAGCGTTTTTAATGTGCTGAGAATCAACCCATTCCCAGCAGGAAAACCGGGAATAAAACCTGGAATAAAAAAGGCTGGAAAAGTGAAAATCCTTGGGGAAAAAACGCAGATTCCCAAAAATTGGGAATGGCGAAACTTCCAGCGGATTTGTTCCGGAAAAGCCAAATCCATGGGAATTCTCTGGAGGTTTCCCTTTGGATCAGGGGTTTGTTCACGGAATTCCCCTGGGAATGAATCCCTGGGCCTGTCCTGGGCTGGGATCAGCAGATTCCCGGGATTCTCTTCTGGGATTGGGAATTCCGCGATCACATTTTAGGGAATTCTCTCCCGGCAAATTCCCTCTCCCTGGATGTTTTCCACGAAAACAGGGATGAATTCCATGGATTCGTTGCTGCTTTGGCTCTTTGCATCCCCAAAGTGGCAGCTCCCGTTTTTCCTGGATCCGAGATCCCTCCGGAATTCCGCCCCAAATCCCAACTCCTCCAAAATCCCGCTGGATTTTCCCTGGATCCGCCGTGTGGGAATGGGGGGGGGGGAGGGAATTTGGGATTTATTCCCAGTGGGAATCGGTGACACCTGTGCCTTTGGACCAAGGGTTTTCCATGATTTTTCATGGAAAAAAAAACCCCAATTGGGATGTGCTGGATGGGAAGGAAAAGGCTCAGGGACACTTGGAATTCCTTGGGGTTGGAATATGGGGTGGAAAACGGGGATAGAATCCCCCACAGGATCCGTAAATTCCCTCCCAGCGCCGGAATTCCATCCTGAAATCCCAAAAAAACCCCGGCCCATCCCTAATTATCCCATTTCCAATCCCTTGGGAGCGTGGCAGGGATGGGATGGAATTTCCTTCCCGAATTCCCGGGGATTTCCCCTCAAAGCAGGGAGTGTGGAGCCCAAAGCTCCATCCTTTAGGGAGGAAAATGGGAATTCTCCACCTGGGAATGGTTTTAGGGAAAGGCTTGGGAGCCGAGAGCCCCCATCCCAAAAAAAAACTTGGGAAAAGAGGCGATTTTGGGGCTCTCCTGATAAAAAATCCTGGAATTCGGGGGGTTTAGGGATTGATTTTTGTGTTGTGGCAACAAGAGGGTGAGGGAAAAACCGGGAATTAGTTGGAAAAGCATCCCAGGGATCTGAGAATCGGGAATATGATAATTAATAATAATAATTAATAATAATAATTAATAACACCGCTCCGAATTCCTTCCGCCGTTAATTTGGTGTAAAATAACTGAAATTCGGCATTTTGGATCCGGCTCCTGCAAACCTTCCCTGGAAAACTCTTTTTCCCTGCGCTGTCCCGGAGCCGGGAATGCCGCCGGGATTTGGGGGGAATGTCCTGGGATTTGGGGGGAATCTGCCGGGATTTGGGGGGAATTCTCCGGGAGGATTTGGAGGCTGCGGGGAGCGGCGTTCCCGGGGCTGCGCAGCTTTTTTGGGAACGGGGAATTTTTGGGGATGGGAGTTTCTTTGGGATCGGAACCGCGCCCTGCCCCAGCCCCGGTGCCTCCCGCGGCCGCTCCGCGCCTCCTCCAGCGGCCACCGCCGCTGTCTCCTCACTGTCCCCACTGTCCCCTCACTGTCCCCGCTGTCCTCTCTCCATCACCTCGCGGTCCCCCTGCTGTCCCCTCGTTGTCCCCTCGTTGTCCCCTCTCCATTCCCTCCCTGTCCCCTCTCCATTCCCTCTCCGTCCCCTCTCCATCCCCTCCCTGTCCCCTCTCCATTCCCTCTCCGTCCCCTCGCTGTCCCCTCGCTGTCCCCTCTCCATCCCCTCCGTGTCCCCTCCGTGTCCCCTCTCCGTCCCCTCCCTGTCCCCTCTCCGTCCCCTCACTGTCCCCTCGCTGTCCCCTCCCCGTCCCCTCTCCATCCCCTCCGTGTCCCCTCCGTGTCCCCTCCCTGTCCCCTCTCCATCCCCTCCCTGTCCCCTCTCCATCCCCTCTCCGTTCCCTCTCCATCCCCTCCGTGTCCCCTCTCCGTCCCCTCTCCGTCCCCTCTCCATCCCCTCTCCATCCCCTCTCCGTCCCCTCCCTGTCCCCTCTCCGTCCCCTCTCCGTCCCCTCTCCGTCCCCTCCGTGTCCCCTCTCCGTCCCCTCTCCATCCCCTCGCTGTCCCCTCTCCGTCCCCTCTCCATCCCCTCTCCATCCCCTCCCTGTCCCCTCTCCATCCCCTCGCTGTCCCCTCGCTGTCCCCGCTCCTCCACGTGGCCCCTCACGGCGCGCCGCGGCCCGCGCGCCCCCCGCCCGCTCCTCCAGCCAATGAGCGCCCTCGTCACATCGGCCGCGCGACCCCCGCGGCCAATGGCGGCCCGCGACACAAACCTGGCTCCCCCCGCGCCGCGCCCGGAAGCGGCGGCGGCCGCTGCGCCGTGAGGGGCCCGGCCCCGGTGCTGTCCCCGCTCTGTCCCCGCTCTGTCCCCTCGCTGTCCCCTCGCCGTCCCCCCGCCGTCCCCTCGCCGTGCTCGCCGTCCTCAGCGCCGTTCCCGCGCCGTCCCCGCGCTGTCCTCAACGCCGTCCCCGCCGCCGGCCCCGCCACCGGCCCCGCCGCCGCTCGGCCGCCCCGCCCCGCGCATGCTCGCCCGGTGACGCCGCGACTCCATGTGTGAGGGGCGCATTATTTGGCACCGGGAGCCGCGGCCGCCACGGGATCCACCGGGAGAGCCCCGGAACGAGCGGGAGAGCGGCGGGGACGGCGCAGGGGAGAGCGGAGCGGAGCCGGGAGAGCGGGGCGGGCTCGGCGCGGATGCGGCCGGAGCGGCGGGGAGCTGCCGGAGCGGCGCCGCGTGAGTTCGCGATTAAAAGTTCTCCCGGGGTTTATTGTCTCCGGTACGGAGCGAACGGAGCCGCGGGCGCTCCGGGGAGGCAGCGGCCGGCGTGCGGGAGAGCTCCCGGCGAAGTTCCGGCAGAGCCCGGCCGTGCGGGGAGCCCGGAAAGTGCAAAGTCCCGCTGGCCGCGGCTCGGGGCTCACGGGCGGCCGGGGCCGGAGCTACCGGGGGCAGAACGGGGGGAACGGGGCCGCTTCCCCCCGGGAACCCCAAACTTCGCCCCCGCCGAGCGCCCCGGGGCGCCGCCGGCTTTTGTTTCGGAAAGTTGCTGCGGGCTTTCCGCCGGGCTGCTTCCTCTTCCTCCTCTTCCTCCTCTTCCTCCTCCTCCTCCTCCTCTTCCTCCTCCTCCTCCTCCTCCGCCGCCGCCTCCCGAGCGCTCCCCGCTCCCGCTGCCCCCCGCGCTCCGTGGCGGGGCCGGACCCGCGGGGATCCCCCCGACCCCCCCCCCGGTCACCGCTGGTCACTCCCGGTCACCCCCCAACCACCCCCCGGTCACCCCCCGGTCACCCCGCACCCTCCTTGAGCCGAGCCCCGCTGTCCAAAGTCGCCATCCCCCCCCGTGTCCCCACCCCCGGTGCCCCCCGGTGCCCCCCGGTGCCCCCCCGGTGCCGGAGCCCCGCGGTGGCCGCGGCCGGGCCGTGCGGCCGGGCCGGGCCGTGTCACAATAAGAGTCCCCGGCCGCCCTTCCTGCGCCTCCGGGGACGGGGCCGGACCGGGATCCGCACCGGGATCGGCACCGGGATCGGGATCGGCACCGGGATCCGCACCGGGATCGGGATCGGAACCGGGATCGGGATCCGCACCGGGATCGGAACCGGGATCGGGATCGGGATCCGCACCGGGATGCGCTGCCCGGGAGGTCCCGGCGCTCCCGGGGGATGCGGGACGAGCGGCGGGGAGCGGCCCCGCACAGCACGCGGGGGGCGAAGGGAAAGCGGGAATTGCGGGCAGCCCGAGAATTCCAGCCGGGAATGTCCTCGCTCGGGATGCGGGGTTGGGATTCGCATCCCGGCTGCTCCCGAGCATCTCCTCGCTCTTCTCTTTTTTTCCCGGAGCGGCAAAGGGAAACCGGGAGAGAATTCCAGCCGGGAATGGCCTCGCTCGGGATGTGGGGTCGGGATGAGCATCCCGGCTTTTCCCGAGCGTTTCCTCACTGTTTTTCCAGGATTTTCCCACACCGCGCCTCGGTTTTACTTTCACTTGGCCGGGTTTTTCCTGCCGTGCTCGGAGCGCTCCCCCATTCCCGGAATTCCAGAGCTCAGGGATGCACCCCTGGCTATCCCGAATCCCAGAGGGAATTCCAGAGCTCAGGGATGCACCCCTGGATATCCCGAATCCCAGGAATGGCAATTCCAGAGCTCACGGATGCACCCCTGGATATCCCAAATCCCAGAGGGAATTCCAGAGCTCAGGGATGCACCCCTGGTTATCCCGAATCCCAGGAATGGCAATTCCAGGTGTTGGGCTCCGGGATCGCTCCCTCCTGCCGGGAAGCGGGGACAGTCACACAGGGAATTCCTTTGGGAATCGGGGATGGAAGCGGCCTTGGATCAGCGGGAAAGGAGCTGGAAGTGTCCGTGGATTTTGGGAAAGGAGCTGGAATCGGCCTTGGATCAGCAGGAAAGGAGCTGGAATCTGCCCGGGATTTTGGGAGAGGAGCTGGAATCGGCCTTGGATTTTGGGAAAGGGCCTGGAAGTGGCCTTGGATCAGCGGGAAAGGAGCTGGAATCTGCCAGGGATTTTGGGAAAGGGGCTGGAATGTGCCAGGGATCATGGAATTCTGGGATGGTTGGGCTTGGAAGGAGCTCAAGGATCATCCAGGGACTCTTCCCGCTCTCCCAGGTTTTCCCTCGGACGCTCCCAGGGACGGAGCAGCCGCAGCTTTCCCGGGAATCCCTCTCAGTTCTTCCCACAGATCCCAAACTCCGCGGCTTTCCCGGGATTCTCCCGCTCCCGATCCAACCAGAGGCTCCTTCCTGAGAATCCCAAGCCTTAAACACAGCGGGAATTCCACAATTCCACCGTTTCCCGGTGAAATCCAAGGAATTCCGACCCTCCTCCAACTCCTGGATCCTCGGAGCTTCCCAAACTCCAGGGAAAAGTGGCTGGAGCGGCTCCTAATTCCAAAGGAATGGGATTTTCCCGGATCCTCTTAAAAGCACGAGCGGCTCCGGCTGAGCTCCTCTAATTCCCACTGGAATTCCCAGGGATCAGGGGCCGGAGCAGCCGGAACAGCCCGGGAACGGCCCAAAGCTCCGGGAGCTGCTCCCATTCCAGGGAAAGCGGGAACGACGGGAAATCTGGGAATTCCGGTGATTGTTGTGCCTGGAAAAATTGCGGGAGGAATCGAAAGAAGGGAAAAGCTGGGAATTCCCAGGGATATTCCCACAAAAAGGACGGGATCCCAGAGGGAATGAGCCGGGTCCTGTCCACACCAATTCCTTGGAAAAGTCACTCCAGGATTCCGGTTTTTCCATGGAAAAGCTGCAAAATGAGGATTTATTCCTTCAGCTCCGGCTCCGGAATGCCGAGATCCCATCAGAATTCCCGTTTTTTTTTTTAGGGATATTTCATAGGGAAAGGAAAAATCTCGGCTCTTTTCCATCGTTTTCATCCCATCTCCCGAAAATCTGATGGGAAAATCCCAAAATTCCCTGGAATGTTGCCCTCTTTGGCAGGAGCTGGAGCATTCCCTGTGGGAATTATTCCAGGGATCCAAAGATTTCCGTACCCATGGAATTGCCCATCCCTGGGAGTGTCCAAAGCCAGGCTGGAAAAACTTGGGATAATGGGAAGGGATGGAACGGGATCATCCCAAACATTCCCCGACGGAGAAACCCCCGGGAGGAGAAGATTCCCTGCGGAATTCCGGGATCGTTTCAGAGCAATTCCGGGAATTCTCATTCCCAGGAAATCCCGCTTGGGGGGGGGGGGGGAGGAGGGAGCTTTAAGGAATGTCCTGGAATTCCTGAGAAATCGGGAATCCGGAGGGACTGGCCCGGATTCCCTTGGAAGCTCCAGGGTTGCTCCAATCCCAGATTTCCCTGGATTAATTCCCAGATTTTTCCAAAGCCCAAATTCCCTGCCCTGCCTCAATCCTGGTTTATTCCAACCCCTTTTTTCCATGGATGAATTCCCAGATTTTTCCGAACCCCCCATTCCCTGTTTTGGGAACTCGGGGGCTGCTCCAATCCCAGATTTCCCTGGATTTATCCCTTTTTTCCCTGGATTCATTCCCAGGTTTTGCCAATCCCGGGGTTATTCCGGCCCCAATTCCCAGGCCTTGATCCCGAGGGTGTCCCCGGAACTGCGGCCGATTCCCGGAGTTATCCCTGCCTTGGGAATCTGGGAATGGCTCTGGAATCCGGGAATAGCTCAGGAATCCGGGAATGGCTCCAAAATCTGGGAATGGCTCCGGAATTCCAGGATGGCTCCGGAATCTGACAATGTCTTGGGAATCCGAGAATGGCTCCGGAATCCGGGAATGGCTCAGGAATCCGGGAATGGCTCAGGAATCCGGGAATGCCTTGGGAATTCCAGAATGTATTGAGAATCTGGGAATGGCTCCAGAATCCGGGAATGGCTCCAGAATTCCAGAATGGCTCGGGAATCCGGGAATGGCTCCAAAATCCAGGAATGGCTCAGGAATTCCAGAATGGCTCAGGAATGCGGGAATGGCTCCGGAATCTGGGAATGGCTCCAGAATTCCAGAATGTCTTGGGAATCCGGGAATGGCTCCGGAATTCCAGAATGGCTCGGGAATCCGGGAATGGCTCCAAAATCCAGGAATGGCTCCGGAATTCCAGAATGGCTCCGGAATCTGGGAATGTCTCGGGAATCCGGGAATGGCTCCGGAATTCCAGGATGGCTCGGGAATCCGGGAATGGCTCAGGAATCCGGGAATGCCTTGGGAATTCCAGGATGGCTCGGGAATCCGGGAATGGCTCCAGAATCCGGGAATGGCTCAGGAATTCCAGAATGGCTCCGGAATCCGGGAATGGAGCCGCAGAGATTCCCGATTCGTCTCCGCTTGGATTTCCCTCGGGATCGGGGCAGTTCCGGGATTCTCCTGGCAGGAGCCTTTTCCCTCTTCCCAAGGAAATCCTGGAAAGCTTCCAGCTCTGGAATGGGCTTGGGAAGATCCCAGGGAGGCTCCAAATCCCGGGATATGGGAGAGAAACGCCCACGGAGGGCTCAGAATTCCGGGAATTCCTGGAATTTCCCGTTCCCTGCTGGTCGGAGCTGCTCCAGGAGCTTCTGTCCAGGGGCTTTTCCTGGAATTCCGTGGAGGAATCCTGCGAGGAATCTGGGAATTCCGGAGCTTCAGAATCCCCCTGGACGCCCGGAATTCCCGCTGGGAATTCTCCTCCCGGAGCGGGAAATCCTTGGAAGTTTTCCCTGGCGCATCCCGAGGCCGGGATTCCTCGTTGGAGCCGAAATTGGAATTTCCAGCTCCCAAAAAGCCGCGGGAATTCTCTTCCCTGCATTCCCTGCGGAGCTTTTTCCGGCGGGAATTCCGTAGGGAATCCCCATCCTGGATTTTTCCGGAATCTGGGCCGTTCCAAACCCTTTGGATTCGGGGGATCAAAATCCCTCCCGGATTTTCCTGGACGATCGTTTTTCCCGCTGGGATTCGGGAATGTCGGCGATTCCCGGCCGTTCCCACGGAGAAATTCCAGAGGGAAAAGGAAAACCTGGAATGACAACGAAGGATCTGAGCCGGGTTTGTTCCGGAGGGCGTCGGATTCCCGGGATATTCCCGGAGTTTCAAAGCTGTTTTTTGGGAATGAGACCCCAAATCCTTGGAAGTGAAAGATCCAAGCTCCGGGATTGGAGAGGATTCCCGGGATTTGGCTCTGGGTGTTGGAATTCCACTGGGAAGCGCCCGGAGCTGCAATTCCAAAGGATTCCCTCCAAATCCCGTTTTTCCATGGATTCGGGGATGTTTTCCGGAGCTTCCCAATCCCGAATTCTCGCCTTGGAAAAGCCGGATCCAGCGGGAAATTCCAACCTTGGGAATGTGGGAAGGGATCAGGCGGCTCCTCTGGATCCTGCTGGGATCCGAACCTCGGGAATTCCTTGGGAATACTCGGGAAGAGCCATCCCTGGGAATGCTCCCGGGCCGGGCCCAGCTCATCCAGGCGGGAATTCTTTGGGAATCTCCGGCTCCCTGATCCACAGGGAAACTCCTCGGGAAGCTCCTGTCCCGCGGGATCCTCCCTCCCCGCCGGCCTTTCCCGGGAATTCTGCCGGGAATTCTGCTGGAAGAGGCAGAGCAGTGCCTGGATTTAACGGGAATCGGGGATTTTATCCCAATTCCCGCTCGGAATTCCCGATTTTCACGGTGGTGCCGTCGCCTTGGGATTCCCAATTCCCGAATCCCAGGATTGTGTCACAGTTTTGGGATTCCCCATTCCCAGGATTGTGTCGTGGTGCCGGAATTCCCGAATCCCGTGGTCCTGGGATTCCCAATTCCCAAATCCCGTGTCCGTCCGAGTTTGGGAATTCCCGGTGCTCCCAGCATTCCCAAATCCCGAGGTTTTGCCGTAGGGTTGGGATTCCCAATTCCCATGGTGCTCCCAGCATTCCCAAATCCTGGGGCTCTGCTGGAGTTGGGATTCCCGATTTTCCTGGTGGTTCCGTCGTTTTGGGATTCCCAAATCCAGGGGCTGAACCATCCCAGAATTCCCAAATTCCGGGGCTGAACCATCCCAGAATTCCCAAATCCCGGGGCTGAATCATCCCAGAATTCCCAAATCCTGGGGCTGAACCATCCCAGAATTCCCAAATCCAGGGGCTGAATCATCCCAGAATTCCCAAATTCCGGGGCTGAACCATCCCAGAATTCCCAAATCCTGGGGCTGAACCATCCCAGAATTCCCAAATCCCGGGGCTCTGCTGTCATTCCAGGACTCCTCATTCCCGGGGCTGCTCCGTGCCCGGATTCCCAAATCCCAGGATCCCCCCCCCCGATCCCAGGAACCCCAAAGTTCGGGAAAAGCCTCCAGGATTCCCGCTGGAATTCCGCTTTCCCGGAGGGAGAAGGAAATCCGGGAATGTTTCCTCGGGACCCTTGGGAGGCTCTTCCGGAGCGAAACTTCCCCAGGGATTTGCTTCCTTCCCGCTTTTCCATGGAAAAGCTTCCAGGGGCTGGGATGGGGCGGAATCCCGGGATTGGGACACCCGGAGGGGTTGGGATGGATCCAGAGGGAAAATCCGGCTCCTCCCTGGGCGGCTCTTCCAGGGATTTGCCACTTCCATGGAAAATTCCTCCCAATTCCCGGCCTTTATCCCTGGAAAAATCCGGGATCGTCCTCTGGATTCCCCTTGGAATTTGTGGATTTTGGGATCCTCTCCCGGCCTTTCCTGGGCCCTTCCCGAGGATTCCCGGGGTTTTCCCGCCTGGAAAAGGCGGCTCCTTCCCGATGGAATGAGGGGTTTAAAGCTTGGGAATGAACCCCGGGATAAATCCGGGATAAATCCGGGATAAATCCAACTCCTCCTCAGGAAAACTCGGGAATGTCACTTCCAGAGGATTCCAGGAAGGAATTGTTATTAATTAAATCCTTAAATTTCCCTTGGAAAAAAAAAAAAAAATCGGGAAGAAAACCCCCCAAATTCCCCCAAAAAAACCGGGAATTTTCTCCTCTTTCCCCGGGATTCCAGGTCCGGGACGGTTCCCTCGGGAATGGTTCCATTCCCGGGATTCTCACCGGGCTCTCTCTTCCCGCAGGATCCTCGGCTCCGGCTGCGTCCCGGCGCGACCCCATGATCCATCCCCCTGCCACGCTCCCAAGGTGATTGGAAATGGTAATGAGGGATGGGCCGGGGTTTTTTTTTTGGGATTTCCAGATGGAATTCCGGCGCTGGGAGGGAATTTACGATCCGTGCGGGTCTATCCCCGTTTTCCACCCCATATTCAACCCAGGAATTCCACAAGTGTCCCTGAGGCCTTTTCCTTCCCAATCCAGCACATCCCAATGGGGGTTTTTTTTTTTTTCATGAAAAACTGGAATAAAAGTAAAAAAAAAAGATATAAAGAAAAAAAATAACCCCTGGCCAAAGGCACAGGGGTCACCGATTCCCACTGCGGAATAAATCCCAAATTCCCCCCCCCCCCCCCATGTCCCACACGGCGGATCTGCCCAGGGAGGAAAAAAAAAAAAAAAACAGGAAAAAAAAAAAAAAATAAAAAAAAAAAAAATAAAAAATCCAGCGGATTTTGGAGGAGTTGGGGGGTGGTTGTGTGGGGGGGATTTGGGGGCGGAATTCCGGAGGATCTCGGACCAGGAAAACGAGCTGCCACTTTGGGGATGCAAGATTCCAAGCAGCAAACGAATCCATGGAAATTCTCTCCTGTTTCGTGAACATGCCAGGGATGAGGGAACTTTGCCGGGGAGGAATTCCCTCAAATGTGATCGCGGAATTCCCATCCCAGAAGGAATCCCAGGAATCTGCTTCGATCCCAGCCAGCAGGCCCAGGGATTCTTCCCAGAGGGGATTCGTTGAAACAAACCCTGATAAAGGGAACCTTCCAGAGAATTCCATGGATTTGGCTTATTCCGGAACAAATCCGCTGGAAAGGTTTCCGCCATCCAATTTTTGGGAATTCTGCGTTTTTTCCCAAGGATTTTCACTTCCCAGCCTTTTTTATTCCAGGTTTTATTCCCGGTTTTCCTGCTGGAATGCGTTGATCTCAGCAACATTAAAAACGCTGGAATTTTTCCCTAAATCCCTGCTAATTCCAGGAATTCCCTTGGAGTCCCCTCCCATCCCACACTGGGGTCATTCCCAACCTCCTTTCCTGCTCAGAATCCCTAAATTCGTTCCATGCGGCATCATCACGAGGTCATTCCCAGTTTTTCCCACAAATTCCCAATGGAAAAAATATTCCCAAGCTTCTCAGAAGATCCTGGAATCTGAATCCCGAAATTCCGACAGGCCTTTCCTGGAATATTTGCGCATTTTTTTGGTGGAAAATCAGGATTTGGGGGGGTTTTAATTCCAAAGAATTTATGTTCACCAATCGCAGCTCTGGTTTCAAAAAACCTTCTTTTTCAGCCTTTTTTTGGGAGGAAAAAAAGCCAGAATCTACATTGAAAGCCAACTTCCCGCTAAAAAACCATGGGATTTTCCTTCCCAAAACTCAGTTTCCTCTCCCAACCCCATTTTCACTTCCGCAAAACTCGATTTTTTCCTCCCAAACTCAATTTTCCTCTCCCCCAAACCCCATTTCCTTCCCAAAACTCCGATTTTTTCCTCCCCAACCCCATTTTCTCCCAAAATCGATTTTGCCTCTCCCAAAACCCCATCTTTTCCTTCCCAAAAACTCAGATTTTTTTTCCACTTCCCAAAACTCCCTTTCCTTCCCAAAACCCCATTTTCCTTCCCCCAAACTCCCTTTTCCTTCCAAAACCCATTTTCCTCCCAAACACCCCATTTCCTTCCCCAAACCCCATTTCCTCTCCCAAACCCCATTTTCCTTCCCCCAAACTCCCTTTCTTCCCAAAACCCCATTTTCCTCTCCAAACCCCTTTCCTTTCCCCAAACCCCATTTTCCTTCCCCAAAACCCCATTTTCCTTCCAAAAACCCCATTTTCCTCCCAAACCCATTTCCTTCCCAAAACTCCCTTTCCTTCCCAAAATCCCCAAATTGGCATCCTTGAAATATTCACTCCAATTTTCTCCGGACATTTGCTGCTGCTTTGTGCTCAGCAAATCCAAATCCCTGAGTTTTTAAGGAGTTTTCTTCAAACAAGTAACTTTCCTTCGATTTAAGCAAAAACCAGAGTTTGTTTCCCCTCTCCCACCTTTTTCCATCGGGGAATTCACTCCTGCTCAAATGTGAATTTAAATCCCTCCTCATCCTTACATTTTGCCCAAACTGCCGAACAAATCTAAAAATCGATTTTTTCACGGAAAAGAGCGGGAGAGGAGGAGGAAAAGAATTAAAAAAAATGGGATTTTTGCAGCCCTCTCGAGCAGAGCTTCAGGGGGGAAGCACACACAGGATTATCGATTTCTTTCCAAAAAACCCCCCAAAAAACCACGGGAAATCAAAAAAAGGCGGCGAGCGAGGGAAATGGGGTGAGAATGGAAGGAATCGCAGTGGTTGCTGATGGGGGCACTCGGAATTTCGCAATTCCGAGGGATGAGCTCCGTTTTAGGCCGGTGGATTGTCCCAAGGATTGTCCCAGGGATTGTTCAGGAATATGTCCAAGGATTGTTTCCCAGGGATATTCGTTCCCAAGCGAATTTCAAGGGATTGTCCCCCAAGGGATGTTTCCCAGGATTGTTCCCGGGATTGTCCAGGGATATGTCCAGCGGATTGGCCCTCCCAGCCCGCGGGTTGGGGATGGATCCCTGGGATTCGGGATGGAGCCCTGGGATTGGGATGGAGCCCTGGCATACCACAGACCCCGGGATGTAGGGATGGATCCCCAGGTTTGGGATGAATCCCCAGGATTGGATGGGCCTGGATTCATCACAGATCCCTGGGATTCACTACAGACCCAGGAAATATTGGGACGGAATCCCCAGGATTGGGATGGACCCTTGGATTCACTCCAGCCCCCAGGATTTGGGACGGACCTTTTGGATTCACCACGACCCCCAGGATTCACTGGACACCCCTGGGATTTTGGGATGGATCCGGGATTTGGATGGAGCCCTCTGATTCACCACAGACCCCCGCGGATTGGATGGATCCCCGGGATTAGGTGGGCCCTGGGATTCAGCCACAGATTCCAGGATTTGGGATGGATCCCTGGGATTTGGGGTGAGCCCTGGATTCACTACCAGATTCCGGGATTGGGATGAGATCCCCAGGATTTGGGACGGACCCTTGGGATTCCGCTTACGAAATCCCATGATTTGGGACGAGCAGGATTTTCACACAGACCCCGGGATTCACTGCAGACCCCGGTTTTTGGGATGGACCCTGGATTTCACTCTTCATCCCCCCTGGGATTCAGCACAGACCCCGGATTGGGATGGAATCCCGGAATTCACCACA
>JACSVZ010000028.1:1867940-1880738 GCA_014706295.1 Lycocorax pyrrhopterus obiensis
CCTCCCTGCCAGGTAGGAGCCGCCGAATCCATGGAAATCTGTGGAATTCCATGGCATTCGCGGGGATGGGACATCTCTGCCGCGCCACGGGCTGGAATTCCGGGCCTGGAATTCGGGAGCCGGGATGGAAACGTGGAATTTTATCCTGAAAAAGCTGAGGAGGAGCTTCAAGGTGACTTTTCCCAAAAATCTCCGTTTTTTGGAAAGTGTCGATGATTCCCGGAGGATTGGACCCAATTCCGGGGGGGGGAATCTCCCGGATTTTCCGAGGGATTGGGAAGTTCCCGCCGGGGTTGGTTTGGGATGAGAGGATCCAAAACCGCCGGAATTCCTGGAATTGCTGCCGGGACTCTCCCACGGGATTGGGAGCGTTGGGCAGCTCCGGGGAGGGGGATGGGGCTGGGATTTGGGATTTTTGGGATTTGGAGTTTGGGATTTTGGGGGGTTTTGGGATTAGTTTGGGATTTGGGGTTTGGGATTTGGGATTTTTGGGATTTGGGAAGGGCTCAGAGCGCTGGAGATGCTCAGGGAGGAGCTGCGGCCGAGCTCTGCCCTGGGCTGGGCTCACCTGGGCTGGGCTCACCTGGGTGGCTACCTGAGGGCTCACGCTGGCTCACCTGGGCTGGCTCACTGGGCTGCGGCTCCCTGCCCCATGCGGCGAGGTCTCAGCTGAGGGGTGACGACCTGCCAGGTGAGCTAGAACCTGCCCAGGTGCAGCCACCGTGACCGCACAGCGTAGCCGCCGCTGAGCCCAGCCGAGGTGAGCCCAGCCCAGGACAGGTGAGAGCCTAAAAAGGCCACGGGAGCCCCTCTGCAGGGGAGACCCCACCCAGGTGAGAGCGGAACAGGTGAGAGACTGCGCAGGACAGGTGAGAGCTGCTCACCTGTGTCAGTCCCACCTGTGCAGTCTCACCTGTTTCAGTGCTCACCTGTGCACTCTCACCTGTGCCAGTCCCACCTGTGCAGGGTCCCACCTGTGCAGTCTAACCTGTGTCAGTCCCACCTGTGTCAGTCTCACCTGTGTCAGTCTCACCTGTGCAGTTCCACCTGTGCAGTCTCACCTGTGTCAGTCCCACCTGTGTCAGTCCCACCTGTGTCAGTCCCACCTGTGTCAGTCTCACCTGTGTCAGTGCTCACCTGTGTCAGTCCCACCTGTGTCAGTCTCACTTGTGTCAGTCCCACCTGTGTCAGTCCCACCTGTGTCAGTCTCACCTGTGTCAGTGCTCACCTGTGTCAGTCTCACCTGTGTGTGCAGTCTCACCTGTGCAGTCTCAACTGTGGCAGTCCCACCTGATCTTCATCCCTGGATTTCACAGAGATCCTTGGAATTCACCACAGACCCCCAGGATCCTCCTGCAGACCTCAGTTTTTCCAGCAGATCCTCGGGATATCCCACAGGCCCTCAGGTTTTGGGGGAAAAACCCGGATTTGGGGGTTTTGGGACAATCCTGCGGTTCTGCCCCAGCCCCTCGGTTTTTTCCAGTGGATCCCTGACTTTTCCTGCAAGTTTTGGGACAGACCCTCAGAGTTTCGAGGAAAAGACTCCCAAGTTTTCCAGCAACCCTTGGATTATCCCACAGACCTCTGAGTTTTGCTCCAGACCCCCAGGTTTTCCAGCAGAATCCGGGATTTTGGGGCAAACCCTCAGGATTTCCTGCAGAGCCTCGAGTTTTAGGGAAAACCCCTGGATTTTGGGACAGACCCTCAGGTTTTGCTCCAAACCCCCGGGGGGTTTCCAGCAGACCCCTGAGTTTTCCAACAGATCCTCAAGTTTTGGGACAGACCCCCGAGTTTTCCAGCAGAACCCCGGGTTTTCCAGCAGATCCCCATCTTTCCCTTCACACCCTCAGATTTTAGGTCAAACCCTCCCATTTCACCCCAGACCCTCGATTTTTTCCTGGGGTTTTCCAGCGGATTCCCAGCTTTCCGTTAAACCCTCTCAGCTTTTCCCAAATCCCTCAGCTCTTCCCAAATCCCTCACTTTTCCCTCAAACCCCTCACTTTTCCCAAACCCCTCAGCTTTTCCCTCAAAGCCCTCACTTTTCCCTCAAACCCCTCAGCTTTTCTCAAATCGCTCACTTTTCCCTTAACCCCCTCAACTTTCCCCTCAAACCCCTCACTTTCCCTCAAACCCTCACTTTTCCCCAAACCTCACTTTTCCCCCAAATCGCTCACTTTTCCCTCAAACCTCAACTTTTCCCAAACCCTCAACTTTCCCCAAACCCCTCAACTTTCCCCAAACCCCTCACTTTTCCCTCAAACCCCTCAGCTTTTCCCAAATCCCTCACTTCTCCCTCAACCCCCTCAGCTTTTCCCAAATCCCTCACTTTTCCCTCAAACCCCTCAGCTTTTCCCCCAAATCGCTCACTTTTCCCTCAAACCCCTCAGCTTTTCTCAAATCGCTCACTTTTCCCTCAAACCCCTCAACTTTCCCCAAACCCCTCAGCTTTTCCCTCAAACCCCTCAACTTTCCCCTCAACCCCTACATCTTTTCCCGCACCCCTCAACTTTCCCCCCCGCACCCCTCAGCTTCTCCCTCAATTCCTTCCCCAGCCCCTCTCTCGGCCGGCCGAGCTCCTTCTCCCCGCACAGCCCCGCGTTTCCCCGCCCCGTGCCCAAAACTTTATCCCGGTTTCCGGAGTGCCACTCGGGCTCGTCACACGCACTCACACACACACCGGGGACACCCACGCCGCTGTCCCCAAGGCTCTGAGGGGGAACGGGGGGGTGGGGGGGGCTCCCTCAGGGCCCGCCCTCAGCGCGGAGCCCCCGCGCGCGCGCTCCCCCGCGGGCCCGGTGGCCCCGAGCCGTGGCCTGGTGGCCCGGTGGTGGTGGCCCGTCCCCTCCCCACTCCCCTCCCCGCTTCCCAAGGCTCTGGCACCAATAATCCGCCTTTGCTGACATGCTCTGGTGGCTGTGCCTATCGGGCAACTCCCCAGGATGCACTCCCGCTCCTCCCTGGCACCCCCTCACCCGTGCCCACCCTCCCTTCGGACTTCCCAACCTTTTCTTCTTTTTTCGGGTTTTTTTTTTTATTATCCACCCCCCCCCACACACATACACCCGGCCGCACTTCCCCCCCACCCGACTCGCCCGTGAACCCCCCCGCGCTTTCGCGCCCTCCTCACCCCAAATCGCCGCGTCCCTCAGGGGGTCCCCCCTCACCATGGCCGGGTTCGCCGCCTCCTTTCTCCCCTCACGCGCCGTACCCCCCCCCTCGCCCCTCACAACCCCGCACCCCCCCCCCCAGTTCTCCCTCCCGGCCGCTCCCCGTTGCCCCGAAGCCCCGAGCGCCCCTCGGGGGAAGGGGGGGGATGTGTGTGGGGGTTTCCCCCGTCCCCGTCCCCGGGGGGGGCTCGTGGGGCGCGGGTGTCACTCACTGTCCGGAGCCCCCTCAGAGCCGCCTCCTCCTCCTCCTCAGCGGGGCCGGCCCGGACTGGGGCCGTGGGGGGAGGGGAGGCGGCTCCCTCAGGTGGCCACTGACAGGAGGGGGGCGGGGGGGGCTGCGCGCGCAGGGGGACCCGCCCCCCCCTCACCCTCCGCCCCCCATCCCCCCTCCCCTGTCCCCCACTCCCCCCCCGCCCCCTCCCCTCTCCCCCCTGTCCCTCCCCTGTCCCCCCTCCCCCGCGCCCCCCCCGCGGGACCCCCTCCGTTGCCAGGCAGATTTGGGACACCCTCGCGCCCGGCCACGCCCCCTGCCCAGGCCTGGGGCGCTGCGTTGGGTGGATTTTTTTTTAATCTTTAAACTAAATGACTGACAGCCGCGGCGGCCAATGGAAAGGAGGGTTGCCCGCGCAGCGGCCAATCGGCGCGGAGAGCCCGTCGTAGCCCCGCCCCGTAGTAGCAGTGAGGGGGGAAGGCGTGGTGTGGTTTTTTTGATTGACGTGGCGGATTGACCGATCAGCGCCGCGGACCCCGTGGTGCGCGCCTCGCTCCCGCTGCGAGGGAGGAAGGAGGCGGGTTTTGAATTTGATTGACGCATGAGATTACCAAATGGGAACCGGCGGAACGCCCAGCGGCAGCCAATAGGAGCGCGGCCCGCGGGGAGGAGGCGGGGCGTGGGCGTGCGGCGGGGCCGGGCCCGGCTCCTCCCGCCGGGTGCCCCGGGGCCGGGCCGCGCGCGGCTCCTCCCGGGGCCGGCTGAGGTGATGCGCGGCCCGGGAGGGGCCCGGCCGCCCGCCGCCCTTATCCGCCCGCGCAGGCCGCGCTGAGGCCGCAGATAGGGGGGGCCGGCGGGAGGAAACGGGGGGGGAGCACCGGGGGGCCTGGCGGAGCCGGTTCTGCGGGGCGGGGTTTGCGGCCGGGCTCGGGCTCGGGCCGGGACTCGCGGCTGAGGCAGACGAGGCCGGGGGGGTCAGGGGGAAACTGCGGCGGGAGCCGCAGGAGGGACCGGGGGCAGGGGCAGCTCCCGGTCCCGGAGCAGCTCCAGCCGGTACCAGGAAGCAGGGGCAGGTCCCGGTCCCGGAGCACCTCCAGCCGGTACCGGGGCAGAGGCAGGTCCCGGTCCCGTGGGAGCAGCCGGGGCAGGGTCGGGTCCCGGGACCCGCAGCTCTGTCCGGGACGGAGGGCCGGGGATGAGATCCCGGTGCCGGTACAGAGGGGCAGCGGGACCGGTACCAGGGGCAGGTCCCGGGCCGGTAGGCAGCTCCAAGCGATGCTGGGGGCGGAGATGAGCTCCCGGTCCGGTCCGGTCCGGTCTCGGTCCCTCAGCAGCTCCAGTCGTGGCCGGTACCGGGGGCAGGGCCCGGACCCGCAGGAGCAGCCGGGAGCGGGGTAGGGACAGGTGCCGGAACCGGGGGCAGGGATGAGGTTTCGGAACCGGTACCGGGGGCAGGGATGAAGTGTCGGTGCCGGTACCGGGGGCAGGGATGAGGTTTCGGTACCGGTACCGGGGGCAGGGATGAGGTGTCGGTGCCGGTGCCGGGGCAGGTCCCGGCTCGTCCCCCGGCGGCGGCCGCAGGCCGGTGACTCAGGGGCCGATCTGGGTCAGGGGTGCCCGGTCCAGTCCGGCCGCTCCCGCCGGGATCATTCCCGTTGGGATTTAACCCTTGGGATCGTTCCCGTTGGGATTTAACCCTTGGGATGCAGGGACAGGATCAGCCAAACCCACCGGGATCGTTCCCATTGGGATTTAACCCTTGGGATGATTCCCGCAGGGATTTAACCCTTGGGATGCAGGGACAGGATCAGCCAAACCCACCGGGATCGTTCCCATTGGGATTTAACCCTTGGGATGATTCCCGCAGGGATTTAACCCTTGGGATCGTTCCCGGTGAGATTTAACCCTTGGGATCCTTCCCGCAGGGATTGAACCCTTGGGATGATTCCCGCAGGGATTGAACCCTTGGGATGATTCCCGCAGGGATTTAACCCTTGGGATCGTTCCCGGTGAGATTTAACCCTTGGGATCCTTCCCGCAGGGATTGAACCCTTGGGATGATTCCCGCAGGGATTTAACCCTTGGGATCGTTCCCATTGGTATTTCCCACATGGATTTAACCCGTGGGATTCCAGGGATGAGCCAAACCCGCCCGGTCCAGCCTTGGAACAGGAACAAAGGAATGAAATAAAAGGAATTTTCTTCCAGAAACTCCCTGGATTCCCACAAAAACGTTCTCGTTCCAGCCCCGAACGTGCCGGAACCTCGGGAATTTTCTGATCCAGCGGTTTTTGGGCACCTGGGAATGAGGGAAAGAAAAATCCTGGGAGAAGGAAGTTGAAATAAAGTGCTGGGAATTTTTAATGCCAGCACGGATCTTCCCTCAGTTCTTTTCCATGGGAGTTTTCTGGGATTGGGATCTTCCCTCAATTTCCAAATCCAGTTTTCTGGGATTGGATCTCCCCTCAGTTTCCTGGATCAGCTGTGCTTCCACTCAGGATATTTGGGAGCTGCTCCCAGCCTGATTCCCAGCGGGATAACGCTGCTCATTCCCATTTTCCCAGCGCAGGGAAGGCACCAAATCCAGGTTTTTTTTCCCATGGAAAGAGCCAGAGCCGAATCCAGAGCTCCCAGCTCTCCTCCCTCCTTCTCCACGTGGATCCAGGCAGGGAAATCCAACTTTTCCACTCCGTAAATATTCCCAGTTTCTGGGGAACGCCGCCTGTGAGTCCGGACGAGGGACGGAATGACACTGGGAAAACTGGGAAAAGGGGAATTTGGGAAGGAATTCCTGGCTGGGCTGGAATTCCCAGAGAAGCTGCGGCTGCCCCTGGATCCATGGAATGTCCCAGGCCAGGCTGGGATGGATGATCCCAAAGTTCCTTCCATCCCAAAGCATTCCAGGAATTTCCTGCACAGGACAATTCCAGCTCCCTGTGGCTCAGGGAATGATCCCAGCTTGGCATTCCCAACTTTCTGGTGATCCGGGAAGGGCTGGGATCCTTGGGAACAATCCTTGAATCCATAGGGAACATCCATAGGGAACACATCCCAAGCTGCTTCCCCTTGCTGTGCTCAATTCCCGAAAAAATCCGTGGAATTCCGGAGTTTTTCCATCATTTTTTCCTCGTTTTCCCTTTGAGGCTTCAAACCAAGAGGATCAGCTGGGAAAAGTTGGGAAAAAAGAACTTCCAAAGTTTTCCTTTTGCTTTAGCGGTGAAATCCAAGGGAAATGGGCTCTGGGAGCACTGGGAATTCTGGTGCTTCCCACGGAAATTCCAGAGGGAATCCAGCAGGAGCAGCTGGGACAGCTCCATTTTCCTCCAGGGGAATTCCAGCTGGGATAAAATTCCCGTTTTTCGGAGCAGAACCTGCTGGGATGAAATTCCAGGGAAGGAGCTCAGGTGGATTTGGGAATTCCGCAGTTCAGGTTTGGATTTCTCGTCGTTTTTTTCCAGGTTTCATTTGGGAATTCATTCGGTTTTCTTGGAATTTGAAATGTAAACTGCCGGAAAATTTGGGAATAAAGGCACGAGGAGGAATTTTCCATGGAAGCAGATCCGTGAGGATTAAACAGAGTCGAATCCATGAAAAAAAAAAAAAAAACCAACCCAATTCCAAGTGTTTGGATGCATCCATAAAATCCTGAGTGATCCCAGATTTCCAGCAGCTCCCAAGGCAGCCATTCCAAGCGGGAAATCTGGGAAAACTAACGGAATTCTGGTGTAGAAGAAGTAAAATTCCACTTTATTTAAAAATCCTTCTAATATAGAAAAACCAGAGGGCCTCGGGATAATCCCGGCTGCGGCTCATTCCAGGGATTCCTGGATTTTTCCAGGAAAACGTCGGCGAATGGCGTCGGGAACGCTGCTGGGAGAACGGGAAGAGGATCCGTCCCCGTTCTCCCAGATTTTCCACCCAATCCTGCTGCGGAATGGGGGTGGAGAGGGCAGGAATTCCCGGAATTCCTTCCCGGATGGATCAGGGAATTCCCTGCTCAGCCTCAGCTGCGTTTTGCTGAGCGCAGAGAGAAAATCGGGAATTTTGGGGGGATTTTTGCGGGAATTTTGGGGGGGATTTTTCTGGGAATTCTTTGAATTCCCAGGTTCCCGCGCGCCTGGGAGATTCCTGCCGTTGGGAATGGGATCCAAGAGGGCAAACAGCCGCGGGCTCTATACAGAAATGGGATTTTTACACTATCTACAACCAGGGATCTCCGAGGGAGAAATTCGGCTATTCCATGAAAAATCTTGGGAAAAAAAACCTGTACAGCTCCCTAAATTCCAGCTTCAGGATATTCTAGTTTCAGCATCCGTGGTGGTTTCTCCCGAGAATTCCATGATTTTTAACGAGAGGAAAAAAAAAAAACAACTCCCAATTGAATCAACCCAGAGCAAGATTTGGAGGGAGTTGTTTTTTTTTTTTTCCTGCTTCCTAAAAAAAAAAAATTCCAAAAGAATTCAGTTCTGCTCCAGCAAAAAAAAAAAAAAGGAAGGAAAAGCTCCCAAAAAAGCCCGCCAACTATTAAATAATTTAATATACATGGTGTAAAAAGCTCTGTACATGTCCCTGATGTACACCCGGGATTGCAGGGAGACAATTCCAATTGCCAGCGGGAATTCGGGAATTCGGGAATTCTGGCAGCGGGAAAGAGCGCTCTGGCAGCTGGGATCGAGCTCAGAGCTCCCGAGCTGGAATTCAGGGGGGGATTTTCCGGATGTTTCACGGTTTTTGTGGATTTTGCTCCGATTTGAGGTGGATTGAAGGTGGAATTGGAATTTTGGGAATTTTGTGTCTCCGTGCTTTCTCCAGGGGGGCTGGAAAGGCTCCTGGCCCACAGGAAGTGCTGGAAAATTCGCCCTGAAAAGTCCTTGGGGAATTCCCAAAGCTCAGCCCCAACCGCAGCTCTCCGGAATTGGATTTTTTTCCCATTTTTTTTCCCAATTTTTTTTTTTCCCTGGTTTTGCCCAAATTTTCGGGAAAGGATGTGGATGCCCTAGAAGTGTCCAAATCCAGCTGGGAGCAGCCTGGGATAGTGGAAGTGGGATTGGGATGATCCTGAGGCTTTTCCAGCCCAAAATCTGGGAATCTGATCCAAAATTTCCAAGGCGGAGCTGATTTGGGCCTGAAATCCCGGAATATTCCGCGAGTTGGAAGGGAAAAGTTTGGATCCTCCTGAATGGGATTTGGGAATTTCAGCCTTTCCCAGCCCAGGAAAATTCCAAGGAAAAACATTCCAAGGTTTAAAATCGAGTTGTTGCATCCCAGTGGCTCCCGGAGGGAATAAAAACTGGGAATTTGCTTCCCAAAAAAGCCAAAAATGGGGAAAACTCCCCCAATTGTCCGTGGGATCAACATTCCGATCCAAATCCACGGAATCCAAACTCCTGGAAATTTTGGGATCAACATTCCCCGATCCAAATCCAGGGATCCCACAATCCTGGGATGGTTCTGTCCCAGTGGGATCCCAAATATCCCAAAAAACCCCCGGGATCCAGGGAAGCTGGGAGCCTCTGGAAGCTCCATGGGAATTCCAGCCCTGGATTCAGGGCTCAGCAGGAGGCTGGAAAATCCCTGGATTTGGGAATCTCATTGGGATTTCTTCCCAGTTTTTTTGAGTTGCAACAGCACGAGGGTTTTCCTTGATCCAAGGAAAAATCCCAATCCTGAATAAAAACTCCCAATCCTCAATCCCCCCAAAAATTCCAGGGATATCCAGGTCCTCTGGAGTTTCCCAGGAGGAGCTTTTGGGATCAGGATTTCCGTGGAAAAGATCTGGAAAAATCCAATTTTTTTTGGGAAAAAACCTCATCCCTGGAATGAGTTCCAGAGGGAAAATGAGGGAATTGTGAGTGGAAAAAATCCCAGAGAGCTGCTCTGGGAGAAGGGAAAACAACTGGGATGAGGGAATTTGGAGGGAATTTTGAGGGAATTTTGAGGGAATTTGAAGGGAATTTGAAAGGTCCTTCAAATCCAGCTGGGATTAAAGATTCCCAAAAAACTCTGGAAGTTCGAGGGGTTCGGTTTTCCTCTCCAAGAATTCCAGCTTCTTTTCCCTCCCCTTTTCCAGAATTCTGGAAAATTTCCAACAGGGAAGAGCTTTATTCCACCCCAGGCACTGCTGGAATCCTGGGAAAACTTTCCAGCTCTTTCCTGGATTCGCCATTCCCAGATTTCTGGGCCAACTCAGCTGGAAAACCCCCCCAAAAAACGGGGCTAAAAAGGGAATTGAACCTGGAAAAAACCTGGAAAAGGGAAGTTTGTGGCTGGAATTTCATCCCAAACCTCCGGATTAAGCTGGGTCTGGATTTAATCCCGGCTTTAAACCCGGCTTTGGAAATCCTTAAGGCACAGGTGCCTTCAGGCTGCGAAAAAATTTGGGATCAGCAGGAAAATTCCTGCTTTTTCCCAATGCCAAAGGCGTGGAGAGAGCTGTGGTTGTGGGACAGAGATCCCGGGGATATTCCCAAATTCCTCCTTCCCTCAGGGAATTCCGGAGCAGCCTCCGATCCATCATTTCCCGATCCCGTTATCCCCAAGGATTCGGCCGCGAGGAACCGCTCCGGAATTTTCCCGCCGGAATTCCGAGCCCTCCTCGTTCATTTCCCGGGAGCTCTCAACCAGCGGGAATTCCCAGCGGGATCAAAGCTTGGCATTCAGGAGCTCCCACCTGGATATTCCCACCTGGAAAAGCAGCTCCAGAGGCTCTTCCCGCTCTGCCAGCCTGGAAAATTCCCCGCTTTTCCTGCCACCTCTTTGCTCCCACAGGGAATTCGCTGCCTTTTCATGGAAGGGAAGCTTTTCCATGGATTTTTTTTGTTGTTGTTTTGTTTTTTTTCCCCCAGTTTTTGGCGCTTTTTTGTTGTTTTGTTTTTTTTTCTGGGATGTTGTTCATGGATATCCTGGAATTTTCCTGGGATTTTCCTGGAATTTTCCTGGGATTTTCCTGGGATTCACAGGAGACTGGCCAGGCTGGTGGTGGGACCGTTCTGGGCCTGGAATTGGACCGGGGGGGGTCCATCCGTCCACTGCAAAGGAAAAACGGCGTCAAAATCCCGGGAAAAATTCCCTCAGGATGCCAGAATTCCCAAGAAAACCCTCCCTGCCCCCAGGGAATCCACATTCCAACCCCAAATCCCGCTTGGATTTGTGTTTTTCCAGGTTTTTTGGGGGGGTTTTTTTTGGGGCGTTTCACCCTGAAGGAAATGGGATTTTCCCAATTCCTGCTGGATCCCTAAAACCTGGGAAAAGCAGGATTTGCACGGAGCTGGACGCGCTCCTGTCATTCCTGATTTTCCTCTTCCCCAAATCCATGAAAATATTCCCAAAAAGGAGGGAATTGGGGATGGTTATTCCTTCGTTTTTTCCCCCTCTCCAGGTTGTTCATCCCCCAGCCAAATTCCTGGATTGGGGATAGAGGCCACGGAATTCCCAAAATTTCTGCTCCCAAACCCTCCAAAATCCCAGGAATCCCTCTGGAAGCAGCAACCAGCACTTCCCTATTGGCCCTTTTTTTCCCAGCTTTTCTTCCCAAAAAATCTCCCAATTCCCGGCGTTTCCCATTCCCAGCTGGATGTTATTGATTGTGGATCCATTGGGAATTCAAATTTAGGGAGAAACAGGGAATAAAAAAATGTGGGAATGTTGAATTCTCAGTGGAATTCAGATTTTTAGGGGTGTCCAGCACAGAATTCCCAGGAATTAAACCCGGGAATGGTGGAATTTTCCTCAAAACCAACAAAATCCAGTGGCCAAAATGGAGAAAAAAATTCAATTTTGGGGTGGCAAGAAAATCCCTGGAAAAGGCAAATCCCAAATCCAGCAACCCAAAGTTCTAAAAATGGATTTAAAAGTTGTTTTTCCAGTTGGAAAAGTGGGAATTTGGAGAATTTGGAGTGGATTTGGGAAATCCCCTGAAGGGATCGGCTTCAACCATCAGGGGAATCACCGGGAATCCAAATTTAGGGATAAATTGGGAAGAAAAACCATTTGGGAATGTGGAATTTTGAATGGAAACTGCATTTTTAGGGGTGTCCAGCACAGAATTCCCAGGAATTAAACCCAGGAATGCTGAAATTTCCCTCAAAACCAACAAAATCCAGTGGTCACAAAAATCATTTCAAGAACAAATTCAATTTTCGTGGCAAGAAAATCCCTGGAAAAGGCAAATCCCAAATGGAGCAACCCAAAACGGTCCAAACAAATGAAAAGGTGGGTTTTTTCCCGGTTGGAAAAGCGGGAATGTTGGGAATTGCGGGCGCTCACCGTGATCAGGTTGTGCTCGGGGAGGCTGCAGGCCTCGATGTGGTCCTGGAGCAGCTGCTGGGAGAAGTTCTGGTGCATCTGGGCGGCCTCGTGGGCATCCATGGCATTGCCACACGCCTTGTTCAGGTCTGGGAACGCCGGGAAAACGCCGGGAAAACACCGGGAAAACACCGGGATTCATCCCTGGAGCCTCCTCCAGCCCGGCCTGGGGCACTGCCAGGGACTCTGGGAATTCCAGCCCATTCCCTCCCAGCAGGAATTCCTTCCCAATATCCCACCCAGACTCCCCTTTCCCAGTTTGAACCCATTCCCTGTGTCCTGGAATTCCATCCCTTATCCCAAATCCCTCTCCTGGAGCCCCTTCAGGCTCTGGAAGCAGCTCCAAGGTTTTTCTGGAGCTTCTCTTCTCCCACCTGGCCTTGGGCACTTCCAGGGATGGAGCAGCCACAGCTGCTCTGGGAATTCCAGCCCATTCCCTCCCCACCCTCCCAGCCAGGAATTCCTTCCCAATATCCCACCCAAATTCCCCTTTTCCAGCAGGAAGCCATTCCCTGGCATTGGACATGGGCATCCATGGCATTGCCACACGCCTTGTTCAGGTCTGGGAACGCCGGGAAAACGCCGGGAAAACACCGGGAAAACACCGGGATTCATCCCTGGAGCCTCCTCCAGCCCGGCCTGGGGCGCTGCCAGGGACTCTGGGAATTCCAGCCCATTCCCTGCCCAGCAGGAATTCCTTCCCAATATTCCAACCAGATTCCCCTTTCCCAGTTTGAACCCATTCCCTGTGTCCTGGAATTCCAGTCCTTATCCCAAATCCCTCTCCTGGAGCCCCTTCAGGCTCTGGAAGCAGCTCCAAGGTTTTTCTGGAGCTTCTCTTCTCCCACCTTTCCTTGGGCACTTCCAGGGATGGAGCAGCCACGGGCTCTGGGAATTCCAGCCCATTCCCTCCCCACCCTCCCAGCCAGGAATTCCTTCCCAAAATCCTGCCTAAATTCCTCTTTTCCAGTTTAAATCCATTCCTTGTGTCCTGGAATTCCAGCCCTTATCCCAAATCCCTCTCCAGCTCTCCTGGAGCTCCTTCAGGCCCTGGAAGGGGCTCTGAGCTCTGCCTGGAGCTTCTCTGGGAATTCCAGCCCATTCCCTCCCCAGCA
>JACSVZ010000028.1:1885738-1901987 GCA_014706295.1 Lycocorax pyrrhopterus obiensis
CAGAGTCTAAAAATACTGGGACAAGCTGAGCTCAGCATCTGTCCTGTGCCAGAGCCCCGAGTTTTCCAAGGGGAAAATTCCTGGAACGCAGGGGGAGGTTGTGTCAGGCTGATCTGGGACTTTGGGAATAACCCTGCTTTTGGAATAATCCTTGTACGTTTAAGGTTTGGAGACAGGGCCCTGTTTTCCTGGATTTCCAAGATCATTCCTGCACAGAAGAGCCCCAGGAGCAGGATTCCTTTGTTCCTTGTTCCACCCAGAGAAACCAGAGTGGGATTTGGGGCCTCCCTGGGTGTGTTTGGAACAGGGTTAGGCTGGGGAGGGCTGAGCAATCCTAAAATCCAGTTCTGTTTTCCCCTCTGGAGACAAAAAAAATCCCAGATTTTGGCCAGCCCTGTCCCAGCTTTGATCCTCAGTGCCTTTTCTCTGACTGGAACTCTGTTATTTCTGTCCTGTACAAAAACAGTGGCTGTGGCCCGTGCCCAAATAAATATTATTGCCACACGTGCCTGGAAACTGGAATTTTTTGGGGAATTGGGGAATTATGGGGCCTTTGGGGTGGGGAGCAGCACTTGTGTGGAGAGAAAACGGGGTTTGGGTAAAGACTGAGCATTTTGGGGGTGTTTTATCCCTCAGGCAGCCTGAGCCCAGCTCCTTCCCTGTGGTGCCTTTTCCCTGATTTCCCTCAGGGATCCATCCGGGTGTTCCAGGGCTGGGAGGGGTTTAGGTCCATTCCTGGTGTCCTCAGGGTGGGTTTGGAGCTGCTGGGAGCTGCTCCTTTGTCCTGAGTGCCCTCCAGGAAGGAAAAGCCTTCCCTGCCCTGCCTGGGAGCAGCTGCAGCAGCGGTTTGGAGCAGGCTGATGCTGTTGGAATACTAAATCCTACAGCCTTGGAATGCTGATTTGGGGAGTTGGGTGAGGATTAAAAGGCACCTTCCCCGAGCCAGGCTGCTCCCTGGGAGTGTCACTCGTGCAGCCGCTGCCACCCTCTGTCTGAAGGCTCTGCCTCAGCCTGGCGGGGTTTCTCCCTCTCCTTCCCCCTGTGACACGCGGGGTTTGATCAGGGATCTTGTCTGGAAGATTTATTCCAAATTTCCTTTTCATGCGGCGTTGTCTGAGCAGCCCGAGCTGGGAGGGAGGGTCCGTGCTGGAAATCAGAGCTTTGGGTGCTGCTGGGAGTGGCTGAGCAGGGAAAGAGGCTGCTCTGCTGGCTGGGATGGAGAAAAATCCCTTAAATTCCCAGATTGGGAGTTCCCTACCCTGTGCAGGAGCTGTGCCCACCCCCCCCCCCCCCTGCAGCCGCGGGTCTGGGGGGGGTTCCTTGCATGGGTTGCCATGGAAACCCTTCCCAATTCAGCATCGCTGCCGCGGCTGCTCTCACCTGGACCGGGTGTGGCTGCTGAGGCTGGGCTGGGGTGCGGGGGGAGAGCCCTGGACCCTCCTCATCCTCCTCCAGTCCTTCCTCATCCTCCCAGTCCTTCACCCTCCTCATCCTCCTCCAATCCTGCACCCTCCTCATCCTCCCAATCCTGCACCCTCCTCATCCTCCCAGTCCTGGACCCTCCTCATCCTCCTCCAGTCCTTCCTCATCTTCCTCAGTCCTGCACCCTCCTCATCCTCCTCAGTCCTTCGCCCTCCTCATCCTCCCTCAGTTCTTCCTCCCGCCTTCCCAGGCAATTCCTGACAGGTCACGTGCCAAGACTGGCTTTTTTTTGGGTGCATTTAAGGCAATATTTGTCCGTTCCTGGAGCGTTCCCCCACCTCTGCCCCTCTCGTGGAAGAACAAACCCCTCCGAGGGGTCCTTCCCAGGAGTTTCCAGGGAGAAGGGAGCAGCTGGGACGCCCCTGGGTTAAATCCTGACCAATCCCCCGAACCTGCAGCTGTGCTGACCAGGGCCAGGGCCAGGCTGGTGACACTGCAGGGCCCTTCAGAGCTGGCACCTCCTTCACACCTGGGGTAAAAGCTCTGGATCTTTATGAGGAACATAAGCAGCTGCAATGAAAAAATTGGGGGAATTTTAGCGCCAGGTTCGGTGTCTCTCTGCTGCTGCCGCTTCACCGTGGGATGCTCTTTGCAAACACAAACTCCGCTGTTCCGAACGCCCTAAAAAGCTGATTTTTTCCCCCAGGAATGGCCTTTCCCCGCTGCCCGGGCTCCTCCCGGGGCAGCTCTGCCGGCAGATGGCAGCTGGGGAGCTCCGGACACCTCTCCGCTGGCTCCAGCCCGCGTTCACACGGAACTGCAGCTCAGGGCTGCTCGACCTCAACATTTTGGGGGCGAACGTGAAAATTTGGCTTCAGAAAGCCGGGAGGGGACGGGGCTGCCGCTGGCAGGAATCTCCTGGATCCTCTCCCTTGGGCTGCCCCCATCCCCTGCTCCTCCTCCCCGTTTGCTTGGGAAGCTGAGGGAGGTGGGGATGATGATGATGATGATGATGATGATGATGATGAGCGCGCGTTGTTTTCCCTAATCCACAAACAATCCCCTAATCGCCACGATAATTACAAATCGCTCTGGCACTGAGACGGCACTGGGATTTTTTTGGGGGCCGTTTTCCATTGAATTCCGTGTCCCTGGTGCGCACGGGAATGCTCGGGCAGGGTGTGCGTGTGTTCGGGGGGTGTTACACGCGCGGCCTGTGCTGCCCTGTGCGGTCAAGTGTAAACAGAGCATTTCTGCACTAAAAATAACCTCTCCTCTGAGGAAGGGAGCAGCTGATCCCCGCAGCCCAGATGCAGGAGCTCGGCAGGGTTAGGTCACCTATTTTTTTTTTTCATTAATGGCATTATTTAATTACAAATTCCCTTCAGTTTTATCCTCGGGAGCCTGGAAACAAAAGCGCCTCGCTGCTTTGCCTCCGTCAGGAGCTCGCTCTGATAAAAATTCAGATATCAAAGGCAGGCTGTTAAATAGCTTCGATGGGAGGCTGTCTTAACAACACAACAGCATCACCTGGGGCTTTCTGGGGAAGGGAAGGACTTTTACCTCTTATTTAAAACCACTCAGAGGACTCGGGCATTACCCAGCGTGGCCTGTGCCGACCTTTTCTCCTCTGGGCTCTCCAGGCACCTCGGAGATGGTGGTAATTAAAGTCCAGCAGGGCTTCAGGGAGGGTAATTCTGGCCTTTGTGGAGGAGGAGGAACCAAAGCCGGGCTGGCAGGGCTGGATTTGCATCTGGTGGCATCTCCCATTCCCATCTCCACCAAAACTCCGTTTCCTCTGGCTGGGCTGGGCAGCAGGACCTTGTTTTGGGGCTGGATCCTCCCTTTCTGCTCAGCTCAACGTTCTGTGGCCAGGGGAAGGCTCCAAGACGTTTTCTTTGCTCATCCCACTCTCCTGTGTGAATCATTTTGCCTTTATTAATGCTCTGGCTGGCTTTGCTGGGAATAATTAAGATCCTAATTTGCCGGAAGCGCGAGGCCTCTCCGGGCCCCCGTGGTCTCCCCCAGCCAGGAGGGTGCTGGGATGGAGCTGCTGACAGGAATTCCTGGTGGGAGACACAGAACTGCAGCTCTGCCACTTTCGGAAAGCACAGGATTTTCCCCTTTGGAAGCACAAAAATAACAAAGAAATCAGGGTGAGGGCTGGAGAGGGCAGGGTGGGGATGCGTCGGTGCCGCTGCTCTGAGACACAACCAAAAATCCTTTGGAAATGGATGGAATTGGTGGTGCCGCTGCTACAGCTCCTGTGGAGTTGGCTGAGCCCAGATTTGTGGGAACAGCTGGTGATAAATGGGATTTCATTAGTCTGGAAGGAGGGAAGGCTGCAGAGGAAAGGCCTCCCAGACCCATCCATCACAGGGCCTGGCAGGCCTCGAGGAAGGCCTTTGTGAACAAATGCTGAGCGCAGGACAGAGCTCATCAAAAAGCCACTTCCAGATTATTCTGGCAAAGGAAAAGGACGGCTCCAGCACCCCTGGGTGGTGGGGAGAGGCACAGGGAACGTGGCCACCTCTGTCCCCAGTGCCTGAGGGAGCTCAGGAGCACGGCCAGGGCTGGCACCGGCTCAGGGACAGCCCCAGAGCCTGCCAGGGCCAGGGAAGATCCCACAAAGCTTCCAGAGCTCAGGAAAAAGCAGCTCCGAGATTAATGAGGGGCCTGGCCTTGCTCCTGCTGCGTTTTGATCCCACAAGAGCCAAGGGCAGGAATGGGCACTGAACAGTGGGAGTGGGTGAGACAGGAACACCCAGAACAGGGGGCTGCACCTGCCCAGGTTGGGCTCTGAGTCCTGGGAAGAGGCAGAATCCTTGAGCAGGATCCCTGTGATCCATGAAGATTCCCCAATCCACAGTCTGAGCTTGGATTAGCTGCAGATTCCTTATTTTCTGACTCACTGCATGATTTATACACCTTCCTGCACGACTTTAGACCTCCTTGCATGACTTAGACCTCCTCACATGATTTTTAGACCTTCTCACATCATTTTTGGACCTTCCCACATCATTTTTGGACCTCACTGCACAACTTTTAGACCTTCCCACACTCAGCCCAGCCTCTCAGAGGGTCAGTTCTCTGCTGCAGGTCGAGGGGGAGTCCTCAGGGGTTGCTCTGAGGATACCAAACGCAGAAGGAACTGGCAGAAAAGCTGATTTTGTGCTGCAGTGCTGCCTGAACTGGCTCAGAGCAGGTCCTGGGGCCACCAGCACGGAATTCCCTGGAGCTGGGGGAGCTCCTGAGTGTGTTTCCCTCCTGGGAGTCCTGCTGGGATGTGCAGCAGCTTGATCAGGAGCTCCCTGCCTTGGGAAAGGTGACTCAGCCAGGTGTGGCAGCCACCAAGGAGCAAAGCACGGCTGGAATTTTGCTGCCAGAATTTAAGGATCCATTCCCAGCTCCACCTCAGCCACGGAAGAGAATCTGGTGGAGAACATGAGGAACTTTTTCCCGGGCTTTTTCCCTCCCAAATCCCACCCTCCTGCTTCCACAGCAGCGACAGAGATGCAAACCAAACACACCTTGCTTGGAGCTGATCTCTATTTCAAAAGAAGGTGCTCCTGGGAGGGAGAAAATATCCAACACTGGCATGGGGTGGGAAACAAATCCCGAAAAATTTTTTGCCACCCACTTCCTTCCTTCCCTTCTTAAATACCCTGGAACGAAATGTTACTACAGCAGCTCCAGCCCCAGACAGTTGTGAGAACACTTCATGCAACAGAAATGAAAATAAAGTAAAAACTAACCAAGGGAAAAAAAACCCCAAACCCAGAGGAGAAGAGCTCTTCCCTGGCTCCGCAGGTCTGGGAATTTCTGTGTTTTCCTGGGAAAGGGAAGGGCTTTGCCTGGCCACGGTCCAGCACAGAGTCAGCAGCAGCTCTCTCCCCACTCCAGCAGATTCCCGAGGTGCCAGACCCGGGTCCTGCCCTGACTCGCAGCTGAGTGTGGGAGCTGCGGGTTCCTCTGCGGCCACCAGGTGAGCGAGAGGAGAGGCAGGGCCTCTCCACAGGGAACATTCCCAGGATTTCTGCTGCCTTTGCCGAATTTATAGTGGCAAAGAGGACAAAAAAACAACCCCAAAACACATCCAAATCCATCAACACTCCTGTAAGGTTACAACTACAGCTACAGACGCTCCCACAGGCTCTGGGAATGACAGAGGTGAGGGACACAGTTCCAGCTTTCCACGGGCCTCCCTCAGGCCTTGCTCAATTCCAAAGGCTGGACAACATCTAGGAGAACTCCCAAACCTCTGGGATAACTCCCAAACTTCCCCCAGGCCCCTCAGGGCACCGGTCCCAGGGTGCTCCCAACACCTCCTGCTCTCCTTGAATCCAGCTGGGAGCCGTCCCTGCCACAAGGAGCAGGACACGGAGCAGGACACGGAGCAGGACATCCCTGAGGGCTGCTTCCCAATATAAAAGGGGAAAAAAAAAAAAGAGAAAATAACCCAAGAGCAACTGTGACTTGCTCCATTTAATTTCAATTAACTGCAGCCCTCAGAGGCCAGGAGAGATGCCAGCCCAGCAGCTTGGTGGCCGTGCCCTGAGGGATGTCCCATTTCCCAAATTCACCGTCCCCAACCAAGCCTGTGCTCTGCTCAGCTCCAAGTTTTCACCAGCCATCAAATCCCACTGTGTTCAACTCAGCCAGGCTTTAAACCCTGCAGTTCTTCCTCTGGAGGAGCAGTGGGAAGGACACGGGGTCAGGGAAGCTCCCACCTCTGCAGTGGGGACCTCGGGATGCTCCTGACAGTGCCCAGTGTGACTGGATCCTGCTGGAAAGACAGGATTGGGGAAAAGGAGGAACTTGTCCTGGGTGCGCTAAACCCCTCCTCCCTCCCTCGGTGGGGGAAACAGGCAGCTGATTTGCAAAAGGCAAGTGGTTTCCTAAAAAACTACAGAAAAAAACCCCACCAAGGTGGCTCAGCCCCTTCCCCTTAGAAAATGTAAAAACCTGGGAGACACAGTGTGGCAGCAGGGAGGTGGGAAGGCAGCACGGGCACAGCTGCCATCTCTGGGCCATGCCACGGCCATGGCAGGGGCCAGAGAGGTCTGGCTGGGACTTCAGGTGCTCCCTGGAGAGGATTCAGGAGCTCAGGTCCTCTCTGCCCTGCTCTGGGGGCTCGCTGGGCAGTGAGTGGCTGGTCTGGTGTCCACTCTGTCCAGGCAGCTGCTGGTGGGGTGGCAAATCCTGCCCGGACAGGCCTCGAGGCTGCCCTGTGACCACGGGAGCTCTCGGTGCCCAGTCCCAGCTGAGGCTGCCCCTGCTCCGAGGGGGCTGCTCCGGCTCCGCTGCTGCTGCTCAGTTGCTCTCCACCAGCTTGGCCAGTCCCTGCCTGAGCTCACTGAGCTCGAAGATCTTCACATCCATGATCTCGGCCACCCTGGCGACCTCGTTGTGCATCTTCTCCCTCTCGGCCAGGGTCTCTGCCAGGGTCTGCTCAGCCAGGTGAAGGCGCTGCTCCAGCTCTGCGTTCCGGGCCTCCAGCTCCTGCCAGGAACAGCCAGCACTGAGGGGGCTGCTCGGAGCCCCTGATCTCCCCCAAGCAGCCCTGCTGCCACCCACACCCACCCCGTGTCCCCAGGGCTCCTTCCCTGAGGGATGTCCCTCTCCTGAGCCACCGTGTGTGAGCTGTCCCCACCCCCGGCTCTCCCCACGTGGATCCTCTCCAGGCCGGTGGGATTTGCCCTCTGGAGCTGCTCCTGCCATGGAAACCCACGTGAGGCTCTGGAGCTCCGAGATAAGCACGGGCAGTGCCCCAGAGAGGCACATCCTGCTCCAGCTGTGTCCCTGCCAGCCAGAGCTCTGCTCCAGCAGGAATTCAGGAATTCTGAGGGTGGAGGGTGACAGGACACCCCAAGCTCTGCCACAGTCCCCTGTCAGGGGCTGCTGGAAGCGCTCAAGGAGAGAACAGGAAGGCTGGGATTGCTGCTGGCTGCTCTCTGTGCCCTGTGTCACATCCCTGAGTGACACAGGGAGGGTGGCAGAAGGCAGAGACACAGGCAAGGAGCTGCTCCCAGCATCCAGAGGCGTGGCAGCCCTCTGGCATTCCCTCTGTGGCTCCAAGGAGAAGTGGGGATGGATCTGGGAGCTCAGGTGTCCCAGATGTGCCACCTTTACCTGCAGCTTCTGCAGCGTCTCCTCGCGCTCCCCCTCCGCCTCCCACCGGCCGCACTTCTGGCTCTTCAGCATCTGGATCTCCTGGAGCACAGGGAGGGAGAGCCTCGTGTCAGAGCCACCCCTCTGCCAGCAGGAACAGCTCCCAGCTCCCAGCTCCCAGCCAAGGCCTCTTCCCTCGCTCCAAGGAGCACAGAGCCACAGGCAGCTCCACATTTTCACACCTCCCTTCCTAAGCTGCGCCTGCTGTACCCTGGTGAAAGCCCCGGCACAGCTCTGCCCCAGCATTTCCCCTCCAAGCCTGGGGAGGGGGCAGAGATCTCCTCTGAGGATCAGGAACCCCAAAACATCTCACTCCCTTCTTCAATCCCTGCTCTGTGGCTCCATCCCTGCACCAGGCCAGCAGCCAGCCCAGGGATGTGTAAATCAGAGAGATCCTCTCCACACCTCCCCTCCTCCACAGCCTCTGTAATTAAAACCCTGCTTTAAATCATTCATTCATTTAAATGCAGCGAAAGGGAGAAGCAATCACCACACCAGAGGCCAACTGCCACCGCAGATGGCTGAGAGGGGAAGGGGTAAGAGAGCTCTGCAGAGAGTCTGAGCCTCTCCACTCCAGGCTGGGGACGTGGGAAGCATGTCCAGCACGTCCCAGCGCTTCCCTGTCCCTTGGCTTTGCTTCCTGGGGAGGGAAAAACGAGGGCCCGGAGCTCAGAGCAGCTCTGCTGACTGACAGGCTGCTGGTGATTGACAGGCTGGGGGGGTTATCACAGTCTCACCTCATCTTTAGCCTTGATCAGCAGCTCCAGCTCCTCCAGGGTTTGGCTCAGCTCTTCCTTGTTGTTCTCGCTGGAGGAATCGTGAGTCCCCTGCGACTCCAGCTCTGCCACCTGCAAGGGGAGGCTCCCTCAGAGCTGCAGGAATTGCCTGGCTCCTCATCACCCACTGCCGTTCTCTGCCATGTTTTGGCTTCCCTGGAAACCCACCTGAGTTCCCAGCAGCTCCCACTTGGGGCTGGAAGGAAAAAAATTCCTTCTGCTCTGCCTGGATCACGCCCAGAAACACTTTGTGGCTAAAAAACCCAGTTTAGAGACTCTGTCTGTGCTTTCTCCAGGAGTTTTGCACTTCAGCACAGCTGAACTGGCTGACACCAAGCACCTGAGCCTCCAGCCCAAAGATGCAGCTCCATTTACACCTCTGGGCAGAGATTTCCCAGGAAAAGGGAGTTGCTGCAGCTCAGCAGCTGAGCTGGAAGGGTTTGCCCAAGCGTACTCCCCAGCCCTGAAACATTCAGCTCGGGGGCTTGGATTATTCATGAGGAGGATTCATTTTTAAAGCTCATCACAAGGGCTGCAGCAGCTTTTGCTGGGGCCAGGCTCCCACTGGGGCTGCTCTGAGCTCTGCAAACACCTCCAGTGACAAGAGAGGGATCAGATCTCTCGCAACCAGACAGGGAGCAGATCCTGGTGTTCCCAGGAGCAGGACAGCACTGGATCCCTGTCCAGGGTGGCTGTGAGCTGCCAGGATCACAGGGTGGTGGCCAGAATCCACCAAAATGCTCTGATTTAGGGACAATAATTGAGATGCTTCACTGAGTTACAGTTTCTTCTGTGATTCTGCCACGGCTCCAGTGTTGTCCTCCACCCGAGACTCCCCAAATCCTCCTTCCCAGCTCTCAGCTGAGTGTGCACAGAGCAGGGGCAGGGGAAAGCCAGCCCGACCCAGACAGCCCCAGAACCACCCCCAGCCAGCCACACACCGAGGTCTCTGCTGCTCCTGCTGCAGAGCACAAGAATCTGTTCCAGGCACCAGCACTGGGAACCAGCACCAGGCACGGGGAATCCTGAGGGACGGATGTTTACTGCACACGCTGGCCACACCACAGCCATCGAGTGCAAACAGCTGTTAATTGCTCCAAATCCCTGCTGGCTCTTAAATGAGCCATCTCCAAGTGAAATGGCTCCGTGCCTCCTTCTCCAAGGCTCCGGAGGCCTTTCCCAGCCAAACCCCAGCTGTCCTAAAAAGCCTTTTCTGAGCACTCCAGGGCTCTGCCCTCCCAGCAAAGCCACCCGTGTGACTGTCACTCCCCTGCCCAGATCCACACAGTCGGGCTGTGACCTCCCTGCCACTCTGGAGGTCAAAGATCCCGTTATTCCAAGGGAACAAGGGCTTGTCTGTGCTGCGCGACACGGGTTTCATGATGTTGCAGCTCGGATCCGAGCTAATTATAGCAGCCAGAGCAATCTTCATCCTTCCTGTCAGCAGCCACAGATCGCCCTGATGCCTGGCTGGGGCAAACAGGCCTTAATCTTGCTGGAAGCTGGGAATTACTTCCAGAAAATCTGAAGGGAAGCTAAAATTCTGTGACTTTGCACTTTGGTTTCCTTCCTTTCCCCACAGGGACTCAGCACACGCTGCAGAGAGGAGGTCCCCAATCCCACAACCTCATTCCTTGACATGATTTCCCTGCCACTCTCGTGCAGCACCCTGGATTTGCTGGATTTGATGGCAAAAGGGGGTCAAGGGCAGCATTTGGGCTGGGGTTTCCCCCCGAGCTCACCCGCTGGCGCAGCGTTTCCGTCTCCTCCTGATACGCCGTCAGCTGCTTCTTCCACTGGTCCACGTTGGCGTTGGCCTCGTGCAGAGCAGCCACCAGCTTGTTGTTGTTGTCCTGGAGGCTGAAGAACTCAGCTTCCCACTGCACCTCGCTCACGGAGCTGGGGGAGAGAGCAGGAGAGGCTCAGGAGAGGCGTGGAGGCTTCTCCCCCCATTCCGAGTGCTCTTCTTCCACAGGTTTCTCTTCAACTTCCCAAATTTAAACACTTCCTCCAGCTCTGAATCTCCCCCTCTGTCCTTTATCCCTGGATAATACTGGGCTTTCAAACTTGAAGCTGCACAAACCACACTGAAGTTAATGGGGTGGGGGAGATCCAGGTACTCTAAAGGGGTTCTGCAACGTGGGATTGTGAATCCATTTCAAAAATCCACGTTAGAGCAGAGTTTGCTTTGAATAAAGCCCAGACTCAGGAGAAAGTAGCAAAAGACACTTTGCTTTTGATTTAAAAATACTCTTAAGTGTTCAGCTGGGAGCTTGACAGGAGCCACAGGGCAGAATCCAGCCCCAAGTCTTTTGAAGAGACAAAGAGAGGAAGCAGCAGGGACTTTGCTGGAATCATCAGGGGAATTAACACAAACGCAGCCCTGGGCCAGCTGGAAAAGTGTGAACATCTCCTGGTATCACAAACTACTGATCTGTAGATAACTGGCATCAACCCATCCCTGCTGCAGGCACAGAGCATCCTCCTTCCCACGCTGCCTGAGCAGCACATTTCCAAGCTGGAATAACTTCCTGCTGGGAAAGGGGGAAATGAATCCAGTGGACGGTTTGAGAAGCAGACACGGGGCATTACTCAGAGACCTAAAGGAGTAGAATTGCTCAGAATTATTTGGGGTGACAAAGCCATGCACCAAATCCTGCCAGAGCGGAGAGTCTGGGAGTCAGGAGCACTCGTGTGGCAGCCTCACCCTTCCGAGAGCATCTTCTTCAGCCTCTCCTTCTCCGTTGTTATCTCCACATCAGCACTCTGGCTCCGGAATAATTTATCCTCTCCTGGCCCATTGGAGCTGATGATGGGGCTGGGAAGTACCTGGGGGATGAAGGAGGGGTGGTCACCACCAGCAGTGAGGCCTGGACTGGCCCTGTGGCCACAAACCCAGCCTGGCTTCACGGGGTCAGTTCTCAGCCCCTGCACTCCTGGGACCAACCTGGATCCCTCCCAACTCAGGGAGAGCTGGGTTTGTCCACATGACAGAGGTGACAAGAGGTGACAAATCCCCTCAGCCATGGCACAGGGGTGGCTCTGGGAGCTCTCTCTTGGACAGGGAGGTTGGTGCTTTGCTCTTCCAGCAGTGCCACGTCCTCCCTGTCTCTGTCTCTGTGCTGGGCTGGGGCAGTGATCCCAGTGCAGGAGGGGACAGATCCCAGTCCAGGAGACACCAGATCCCAGTGCAGGAGGGGACAGATCCCAGTGCAGGGGACACCAGATCCCAGTGCAGTGGCCTCACAGCTCACAGCCATCCCTCCCTCCTGCCGGGATACAGGGAATTCTCTGGCCCTCAGCTCCCCGAGAAATGCCATCGGTGTCACAGCCAGGCCCAGACCTCAGCTGCTCTAAGTGGCCTTTTCAGGGGTTTGCTGAATTCCTCAGAGGATTTTCTTGCTGGTTCTCAAGAGCAGTGGGAAGATTTAAATTCCAAACACAGAGTTCAGTTCAGCTGGAATTCAGGCACCAGGTGACATTCTCAGGGAGAAAACTCTGTCATTGCTCAGGGGACTCTGGCACCCATTTTCCAAAGGTGTGGGAGAAGAAACAGCCTCTGCCCCTACAGTTTATCCTTCTCCATGGCTCCTGCTCCTGCACACTTCAGAAACTGAGGCAGGGAAGGGGCAGAAGTTCCTCCTGTGGTGTTGTGAAGGTGGGAAGAGTTGAAGATGCTCCTCACTGTTGTGTCTCTTCCATTCTCCACAGGGTCACACCCTGGGATTGGGGCTGCTAAATGGGATGGGGATTGGCCCTAAAAGGTACCAGAGGACAGGGAAGAAATGCTATTCTGGGAATTCCCCAGCCCAGAAAATGTGAAGCATGAGAAAAGTAGTGCAGATGCAGAAAATGAGGGAGGCCTGATTTAATTTCAGGAGACAGATCCGCTCTGTGCTCACTTGCAAACAGACACACAATCAATTATTCAGAGATGAAACTCGTGTCTGGAGCTCTGCTAATGCACAGCCCAGGAATCAGCAGCTGGGACAGTGGCAGAAGGGATGGTGGGGAGGGCAGGAATGCGGGACAAGCTGTGCAAGCCCCCACGGCAGGGGACACCGCACGTGTCACTGTCACTGCAGGGCCCTGCCCCTGTCCAGGCGCTCCCATTCGGAGAGGAGCAAGCTGGGATGGGAACAGGGCTCAGTTTTAGCACTGCTGAGTCAAGGCAGGAGAACGAGCAGAGCCTTGGGCCAGGTCCCTGAGCTGTGCGTGACCTCCCCATCCTCCTCTGCCAGGTGCCACCTCAGCACAGGGGACAGGAGCGTGTCCTGCTGTGGCACCTGAGCAGCTCTGCCTGCTGCAAACAGGAGGACAGGGAGAATCTCTGCTCCCAGCCAGGGCAGCTGGGAGATGGAGGCTGCAGCTGGGAGATGGAGGCTGCAGCTGGCCAGGAATCTGTCTCCAAAAGACTCCAAAAACTTTGTTTCTCCAAGGAATAATCTACTCCCTTCTTTACCTGCCACCCATTAGGACAGGGCTTGGAGTGAGCCAACATTCAGGCAGATTTCCCCCAGTTTTGCACCCCACGTGACATTTCCAGTCTCTGCAGAGCCACCACCTCCCTCTTCTCCCTGCAGGCCAAGGTATTGTTCACACTCCCTCCTCCTCTGCTGCTGCCTTCCCATCTGTGCCCATCCCAGGGAACGCCGTGTCCTCCATCCCACTGCTCCCCTCCTGCTGCAGGAGCTCTGGGGACAGCAGAGCCACCTCTGGAGCAAAACTCCTCAGGAGGGCACCTCCAGCACCAGCACGGAGCTGCTTCTCCACGGGGAAGAGCAGCACAGAGCTCCCCCACAGCTCCCATTCCAGTTTAGCTGCGCAGGGAGATTGCCAGTGGAATGATGTGGGAATGAGCTGTGATGGGCTCCAGCTTTCTGGCTGAGAAGAATCTCCTGCAGCCTCAGAAAAGGCAGGAGAAAAACGATTGGAAATTGCAAAAACCACCAAATCAACAACAACAACAAAAAAATTCCAACCACCACCACCACGAGAAACACCCACACCCCCTGCATGGCTTTGTGAGATATGGAATGGGTTTTGACAGTTTAACTGGCAAAGAGGGAGGAGTGGGAACCTTCCCAGGAGCTCCACTCAAGCACTAATTAATTAATTAATCTATTTTATGTGACCTCAGGGCCACTGGTGTCACCAGAAACTGGTCCAGCCTGGCTGGCAATAAAGCTCTGGGAGAGAATGGGATGAGAGAAGAGGAAAGCACCACGGGGACCATTTTCTCCCTTTTCCTCATCCCTCTTCCCTGTTCCCAAGCATTACCTGGTGGGAGGTGATGTTCAGGGCAGGATTGGTCAGCTCTGTTTTATCCTGGGACTTCTCCCTGGCCAAACGAGCTTGCTTCTTCACTTCCTGGAATTTCTCTGGCAAACTGGAAGGGAGGGGAAAAGTCACTGTGGGGCTGTGCTGAAACGTGGGACAAGCAGAGCTGATGCCTGGCTTCCTCCTCTGTCTGCAGCTTCATTTAAAATGCTTTTTAATTCCTCTTAGAGAATAAAATTCAGGGAATAACCCCTGAATTTGGCACTCAGGGCTGCGGGTTCAGCTAAACAGCAACGACGGAAACAGGGCCTGCAGCCTCAGCTCCATTTGTGATGCTCAAAGCACTCTGCAAATGCCACTTTAAAGCTGTTTTTAGTATCTTTGCACCTCGAATTACACTTTAGCCCGGTGAGAGCAGCATTCCAGCAGGTCCTATGGATTTTCTGCAGAGGCTGAGCTCCCCTGAGGGTTTTCAGAGGTTTCCCTGCCAGCATTACCTGGGACAGGTGTTGCTCCGAGGCAAAGCCCAGCCCATACACAGTGTTGGCTCTGCTGTCAGCCCACTGCCCAAATTTCTGGGATGTCTTTGTGAAGGTCATGTTGGGGGTGATGGTGCTGTTGATGATTGCCTGTGGAGAGAGGCAGTGAGAGTCAGGAAAGCCCAGGCTGCTGCCCTGCTGTGGGACTGATCAGGGAATCAGGGAATGCTTTGGGTTGGAAGGGACCTTAAAGATCATCTCATTCCAACCTCCTGCCACGGCAGGGATGTCGCTCACTGGATCCTCATAATCCTTGAGAACTCTGGGAATGAGGGGTAGAAATCCCTGGCTTTTAATTTATAAAACAACAGTCCAGGTTTTGGTGACCAAAAGTCTGACTACGTGACACGAATGAATCTTAATCATCTTTTCTACTGAAAAAGGAAAAAAAAAACCCTCAGTACCACCAGCTTCCTCCACTGCTGGAAAAGATGATGAGAGACAGTTTGTCTCTGGGCCTCAACAACTTTCTGATGTTCTCCATTTTCGTGGCAAGAAGGGGAAAAATAAAAGGTTTAACCAGCACTCAGGACAAGCTATTACACAACCTTCTCTGCTGGGTAGGGGAGCAGCAAAATCAGCTGCCCGGAACACTCTCTGCCATCAGAGAGCTTCAGGAAGCAGCCAGGAAAATGCCCATCAGGAGCAGTTTAGGGAGAGTAAATCATCCTTTTGTGGAGGTGACTTCAACCTCTGAGCCTCTCTCAGCCTCTGTATTTTCACCGTGTCTGGGTTCAGCACGGCTGGTTCAGCACAGGATAAAAGCTCTCAGAAAACACTTCTGTGACAGCAGAGTGGGCAAGGAGGGACAACATCAGACCCCGAGGCACCTTTTTGATCATCGGTGTCACCCAACGCACCTGAGCACGGGGGCAGGGACGTTTTACCTTCCACACCCTGCGGGAAGACACCGAAATGCCCGTGCTGAGAACTGCCTGATTTGACACCAAAACCACCCACCCAGGGCAGGTTTGGGCTGGGGAAAAGCTGCTTTTGTGGGGGAAGAGCTGCTTTTGTGGGGGAGAAGCTGCTTTTGTGGGGGAGAAGCTGCTTTTGTGGGGGAAGAGCTGCTTTTGTGGGGGAGAAGCCTGCTGTGTGATGCCAGCAGGGCGTGTGCCCTACCTTGGTGCCCCCACGCTGATGATCCTGTACACGTTGCGGGTGGGCATCGTAGAAGTAGGAGACGGTCAGGGCGTGTTTGCTGGCAGGGATCCAGTTCCTTTTGGTGGCAGGGTCGATCTGGAAAACATGGGCCCTGGTGCTGAAGATTGGCTGCTCCCTGCAGGACAGGAAAACAGGGATGTCAGGGCAGGTGGGAAGCTGAGGAAAGGGGAAGTGCAGCGATTTCCTGCCGCTCGTGTTGCACTCCTGCCATTCCCCTTCCCTTTATCCCAGACACTGCTCCTGCTGCTCCCCTTCCCTGTGTTCTTCCCAAGTCCAATCGCCCCTCAGGAGGCTCTGGGCAGGGAGCAGCAGCTCCCCACTGTCCCTGCTGGTGTCACCTCACACCCCTTTTATCACGATCCAAGCTCTCCGGCATTCCCCGCGAGTTTGTTTTCCAAGAAGTTCTGGGTTTCTCCCCGAGCCCTCCACATCCCTGGCACTCCTCTAAATCCCAGTTTTAGAAGCTGGGGGAGAAGCTGGAATCATCTTTTGCTGATGCCTGAGCAAAGGAAAAGCCTGTGGCTGTTGTGCCTCCTGTCTGTCCCCACCATCCCGTGTGGTGACAGCAGCTCTCGCTTCCCAGCGACCCTTGCGCTTGGAAAATCCCCTTGGCACAAAAACTGAGGGAGTTTCACCCCAGGCACAGGTTTGTACCTTCCTCTAGAGCTTGTCCTCTCCTCCACACTGGAGACAAGTCCTTGTACCCAAGGACAGGCAGAAAATTTCCAGGTAAAACACAAAAAGACCCCCAAAATCTCATTTTTGGGGCACAGCTGATGGTCCCTCACAGCACAGCCATCGGGGCAGGGTTATGATCAGGGTTTAGATTATTCTTAGCCTGATTTGAAGCCTTCTTCCATCCATCCCTCCATCCCTCCATTCCCCTACAGCTCCACC
>JACSVZ010000028.1:1906987-1917586 GCA_014706295.1 Lycocorax pyrrhopterus obiensis
GGCATATGAACATTGAGTTTGCCTGTAAACTCCAAAGTAGCAATTTGAAAGTCTCTGCTATGTCTTAGCATCCAATTAAATATACTCTAGTTGTTGGCAAAATCATTTCTGCAGGCTCAGATCCGGATATTTCTATTACCCGGTTTCGGCTTTTCATTATAATATGAGCTAATTTCCACAGGTGTCATTACATTTTCTTTGGTTATGCTGGCAAAAAGATCCATTCTGATATACACAACGGATCTGGCTGTTGGTCCATTGAAAAATAACTGCAAACACATGAGGTTTTTGACTAAATATAGCTACTGCAATATTCAAATCTGGATTCCAGCAGGACGTGGAGCCTTGTAGGATTTTTTGCCCAATATTTTCAAGAGCCTTTTGTGCTGCTTCAGTTAAGTTTCCATGGTATCACAGTGGTCTCTTGTATTCCATGAGGCCCTGCTCTATTCTTAGGGAGCCTTTGTTCCACGTTTCTCCATTGTGTCACAATGGCTTCCAGCGCTCTATGAGGCGCAACATCAAACATTGGACATTTGCTTCCATGAGATTCCACAATGTTCCAATGATCTCCTGGCTTCCATGCAGCCCCTCTTTGGAACACTTGAGACTGTTCCATGAGGTTCTATTGCATCACAATGGTCTCTTGACTTCCATGAGGCCCTGCTGTCTTTACAATGATGCTTAGTTCCCAAGATTCCATGGCGTCACTGTGCTCTCCTGTGATTCATCAGGCTGTGCTCTGTCACAATGGACACTTGCTTCCTCGAAGGCTGGAGATGTCCCAGTGGCACTGGCTTTCCCTCAGGCCGCGCTTTGTCCCAATGGGGCCTTGGTTCCATGAGAATCCATGGCCCCACAGTGGTCTCCTGGGTGCCATGAGGCCTTTCTGTGTCACAGTGGAGCCTTGCTTGCACCAGCCTTGGCAATGTCCCAGTGGCACCTGGGTGTTGAGCTTTTGATGGGAAGCCCTTCCTTCACGGACCAGAGCAAAAGAGAGCAGAGGAGGCTGCTGTTCTGCTCAGTTCTTTATTTCACAGTCTCATAGCTTCTTGAAGGCAGAGTTCAAGGGGGTTACATGGTAAAGCCAAACAGCAACAGCAGCAGCAGCAAAACAGCAGGCAGCAAACAGTTCTTCTTCTAATTTCTTCTAACTAATTACTAACTTCTTTTTTCTTACAGAAGTGTGGATTATTTTGTTAACTAACCAATGAAATTAATACACGATTCTAGTTTTTCTTTTCTTAACCTATCCTGGTCTAATTCTAACAATCGTAAGCATTACATAGGTATTACACAGATTTGCGAATACAGTTTCTATCAGCTCTTATTGTTTATGTGAACACTATAGCTAAAAAATGTGAACAATTTCATTCTATCTATATTTGTCTAAAATAATATATCTAAAAAATGTGAACAATATAGTTCTATCCATATTTTGTCTAAAATAAAGAACTCTATGAAAGAATAACCTGCTACAGCAAAAGGAACTATGCTCAAGGTCTCTGCTGCAGCTTTTTAATGTTTAAGGCACTTAGCATGTATTTTTACTAGAACTTTAAAAATCTATATTTCTCTTTCACTTTGGTATGACTTCATGTATCTCAGCTTGTCCAAAGGCTTCAATTCAACTCCTGTTTTGGCTTTCCTCTGGGCCTGAGTCCAGAGGAGCTTTCACTCCAACACGGGTTCCATGAGACCCTGCCGTGTCACAATTGACCATTGGTTCCATGAGACTCCATTGTGATACTGTGCTTCCCTAGGTCCCATGAGGCCTTGATCTTCCACAAAGCTCCCTTTTTCTACAAGGCCTGGCAATGTTCCAATGTTTCTGTGGCCCTTGTGTTCCATGGGGCCCTTCTCTGTCACAAGTGACCCTTGGTTCTGTGAGATTCCATTGCGTCACAATGCTCTCCATGCTTCCATCAGGCTGTGCTGTGTCACAATGGATACTGGATTCCACAGGAGCTGGCAGTGTCCCAGTGGCACCTGTGTTCCATTAGGCCCCACTCGGTCAAAGTAGAACCTTGGTTCCATGGGATTCCTTGTTGTCACAATGGTCTGCTGAGTTCCATGAGGCTGCGCTGGGTCACAATGGACACTGAGTTCCACGTGCCCTGGCATTGTCCAAGTGGCCCTGTGTTCCATGAGGCCCCTCCTTGTTCCAAATTGAAACTGTGTTCCCCAAGATTCCATTGCGTCGCAGTGGTCTCCTGGCTTCCATGAGGTGTCGGAGTTGAGACGGACACGACACTCAGGAATCACGCACACCAACTCCATTCAGAAGGCAAAAAGCTTATCTTTAATACCACACAGTGTCTTTTAGAGTTTCTTAGCTCTTTGCATAGTTTTAAAGCACAACAAGCTTAATTCAACCAATCACCACACACCACTGGGTGAACACACGATGATCATGCAGCATGTTTTTCTGCCTCTAATTCAGCTATGCCTCTTTCCCATGGTCCTTCTCTAGCAGAAGTAGCAGGCCTGACCCATGATTTTACAAAGGCAACAGGGCCTTCATTTCATAAGGTTTTACCTGTATGCAACAATGAGGCCCCGGTGGAAAAGAGTTGACACTTGCTTCCAGGAGATTCCAGTGTGTAACAGTGTTCTCCCGTGTTCCATGAGACCTGGCTGTGTCACAATTGACACTTGCTGGCAGCAGCCTTGGCAATGTCCCCTTGGCACCTGGGTTTCATGAGGCCCTGTCGTGTCACAAGTGACCATTTGTTCCTTGGGATTCCATTGCATCACAGTGCTCTCCTTGGTGCCATGAGGCCCAGTTTGGTCACAATGGAACCTTGGTTCCATGAGATTCCATGGCATCACAATGGTCTCTTGGATTCCATGAGGCCCTGCTGGGTCACAGTGGAGCCTTTGTGCCATGCATTTCCACGGCATCACAATGGTCTCCAGCTTTCCATGAGGCCCACTGTCAAACAGTGCACACTTGCTTCCATCTTTCCATTGCATCACAATGGTCTCTTGGATTCCATGAGGCCCTCCTCTGTCTCTAGGGAGCCTTTGTTCCACGTTTCTCCATTGTGTCACAATGGCTTCCAGCGCTCTATGAGGCCACAACATCAAACACTGGATATTTGCTTCCATGAGATTCCACAGTGTTCCAGTGGTCTCCTGGCTTCCATGCAGCCCCTCTTTGGAACACTTGAGACTTGCTTCCATGAGGTTCTTTGCATCACAATGGTCTCTTGACTTCCATGAGGCCCTGCTGTCTTTACAATGGACACGTGGTTCCCCAAGATTCCATGGCATCACTGTGCTCTCCTGTGATTCATCAGGCTGTGCTCTGTCACAATGGACACTTGCTTCCTCGAAGGCTGGAGATGTCCCAGTGGCACTGGCTTTCCCTCAGGCCGCGCTTTGTCCCAGTGGGGCCTTGGTTCCATGAGAATCCATGGCCCCACAGTGGTCTCCTGGGTGCCATGAGGCCTTTCTGTGTCACAGTGGAGCCTTGCTTGCACCAGCCTTGGCAATGTCCCAGCGGCACCTGGGTTCCATGAGGCCTTGCTGTGTCACAACTTGTTGGGGTGCACTGTGTGCTGGAAGAGAGATAGGCCTTGAGGGCCGGAGGGAGAGCCTCTTTCTTGGACCCAGAGTTGATCCTGGGAGTGCATCCAGGTCATCGAAGATGGGCTGAGAGAGGATTGTGGGTTTCTGAACAGTGTTGGACCTATGAGATGTGATAATTGTAGTTTGTGACCTTATAGGGTATTGTTTACTTGTTACTGTAATAGGCAATGTCTGTGCAATACCCCAGGTGATTGAGAGACACTGTGGTGAACACCTTTCTTGTTTATAGGATGTGATATTCTGTTGAGTGCTGGTATTTAAGGAATATTCACTGCGCAATAAACGCTTGCACTTTTCCATCTTGTGTGCAGAGCCGTGCCCTTGCGTGATTACTGCAACAACTGACCATTGGTTCCATGAGATTCCATTGTGACACTGTGCTCCCCCAGGTCCCATGAGGCCTTGCTCTTCCAAAAAGCTCCCTTTTTCTACAAGGCCTGCTTCCATGTTTCAATGTTTCTGTGGCCCTTGGCCCCTCTCTGTTACAAGTGACCCTTGGTTCCATGAGATTCCATTGCATCACAATGCTCTCCACTTTTCTGTTCAGCTGCCGTGTGTCACAATGGATACTGGATTCCACAGGAGCTGGCAGGTCCCAGTGGCACCTGTGTCCTAGGAGGCCCCACTTGGTCAAAGTAGAACCTTGGTTCCATGAGATTCCATGTTGTCACAATGGTCTGCTGAGTTCCATGAGGCTGCGCTGGGTCACAATGGACACTGAGTTCCACGTGCCCTGGCATTGTCCAAGTGCCCCTGTGTTCCATGAGGCCCCTCCTTGTTCCGAATTGAAACTTTGTTCCCCAAGATTGAATTGTGTCACAGTGGTTTCCTGGGTGCCATGAGGCCCTGCTGTGTCACAATGGACACTTGCTTCCATCAGATTCCATTGACACAGTGGCCTCCCAGGTCCCATGAGGCCCTGCTGCAATAATGGAGCCTTGTTTCTACTCGGCCTGGCAAAGCCCCAATGGCACCTGTGTCCCATGAGGCCCCACTTGATCAAAGTAGAGCCTTGTTTCCATGAGATTCCACTGGGTCACAATGTTCTCCTTAGTTTCGTGACAGCCTGATGTGTTGACAATTGACCCTTGGCTCCTTTAGTTTCCATTCCATCACAATGGTCTCCTTGGTTCCATGAGCCCTGCTGTGTCACAGTGGAGCCTTGGTTCCATGAGTTTCCATTGCATCACAATGGTCTCTTGGATTCCATGAGGCCCTCCTCTGTCCCTAGGGAGCCTTTGTTCCATAGTTTTCCATTGTCACAATGGCTTCCAGCGCTCTATGAGGCTGCAACATCAAACACTGGACATTTTCTTCCATGAGATTTCACAGTGTCCCAATGCTCTCCTGAGTTCGTGCAGCCCCTCTTTGGAACAATTGAGACTTGGTTCCATGAGGTTCTATTGCGTTCCACTGCACTGATAACTGATTTGCACAGAAATTGAGAAACTTATCTCCAGGGCAGGGAAAACTGATCAGTGAAAAGGTCCTCCCACAAAGCCCAGGCACACGTGTGCCCCAGCCCCCTGGACATCCCATGGGCTGATCAGTGCTGGAACCAGGACTGGGGATCTCTTTTCCTCTCTCTCTGTTTTCTTTCCACTGCCCTCTTTGGTTCATCTCTCTGTCTCTGTTCTCTGCGTCTCGTCTCTCTTCCCTTCACCTTCCCTCTTGCGCCTTTGTACAAAACCCACTGCCATGGCCTTACATAGCTCAGGCACTGACAGACCAATTTCTATGCCAAATGTGGAATTGAATAATAAAACTTCCTAGGCCTTTGTGGACTCTCTGAGTGTTTTCATTTCATTCAGCCACGAGCATCTATAAAACTTGGGTGTTTCCTTCCCCTTAAGTCTGGGACATCACAGAGAGAGGGAGAGAGAGGCTTGCTGGGCCCCTGATGGCCGGACACATTTAACCCGCCCGTGTCCTTTTGCTCAGCTTTTCTCTAGCAGGCAGCATTAACCAGATGGGGCTGCTAAAGGGCTCCCAGCAATTTGGCACGGCCCACAAAGGACGTGGAAGTGCATTTTGTCCCCGGGTACAGAGGGAATAGATGAATGTTCCACAGCAGCCAAGGGCTGGTCACTGAGGGATGTCACCAGGGAGTGGCGCCAAGAGGACTCTGTACCACGGGTGACACTTGACCCTCATTGTCCAGCCAAATTCCCACCCAGCCCATGTTCCAGCCCTTCAGTCCAGCTCTCACCAACCTGGCTCTGAGGGGACCTGAGCAGACCCTGTCACAGGCCCTGCTAAAGTCTGGGCACACAACATCCCCTTCTTTTCCCTCCCACAGGGGCTCTGCAATCCCTGCCTTGTCCTGCCACTGCCTGCAATGGCTGCAGGAGGATTTGCCACATCCCCTTCCCTGCTGAGCCTGACCAGTCTGGGACTCTCCCAGTCCCCTCCCTGCCCTGTTTGCAGACTGGTTCCGTGTCTGCCCTTCCCGAGTGCCCAGGACCCTCTGGGAAGGCTCTGGCCTTTCCAAGGGCTTTGAGAGAGGTCCCGCAGTGGCACTGCCCAGCCTTCTCAACATCCCTGACACCAAAGGCCTTCTCCACATCCCTCAGTTCCAGGTCAGTGCCCAGAACACAGCACAGCCCTGTCCAGGTCCTGGGGGCGATTCTGAAGGGAGGCAGCTGGGATTTCTCCCCACAGACCTGTTATAAATAAAAGTGGGAAATTCGTGCTCAAATATGGAATATCGAAATACGTGCTAAAGTTAAGTTGTAACCAATTTTAAAACGAACAGAACTTGCCCAAGGAGAAATTGTAACTTCAACCGAGAGCTGATTTACATCCTAAAAACAGAGCTACAGAGAATGATGGCTCATCAAGAAAGCATTGAGCTGGCTCCTGATATCTGCATTTTCAAGGAAAACTCCCCGGCAGGACTGATTAAGGATCTCCAAAATCCCCTCCCTGCTCAGGTGTTAACGACCGGATCGAGATCCAAGATATGGAACATCATGAGCCATCAGATAACATCCTCTGGTGATGAGAGATTAATCAAGAACAGGATAGGTTTTCTCCACCTCAGTCTCATGAATGGCATACATCATGAATATGCTGATTGGCAAGAATAATACCCAAGATCCGGACTTTATGGGCAAAACTGTATAAAACCAAGCTGTTGGAAGCAGCTGTTGTGAAGAGAGGGAGGTCTGATGCGATAGAGGTCAGATCTGTGTTCACCCAGTTCCAATCCCGGGCTTGGCACTATCTCTTTTTTCGATCGTGGAATTGTTTGTTCGAACTCTCGGACACGAAATAAATTTCATACTTGTTTTTACCTTGAATTGGCTTTAATTATTTATAACAGACCCACCACTCCAATGTCTCTCTGTGCAGCCCATGGCTGTCCTGAGCATTTTCCCTGGAGCCTCCCTGCCCTGGACGTTTCTCTCCATGCAGTCCCCAGCACAGCCCAGCAAAGAATTCAGGTGGTTTCCCAGAGGACATTACTCTGGCAGTGAAGTGGCCTCAGGGCACTGTTTGTGCCCCTGGAATTGTGCCAGCCCCGAGTGCTGCTGATGGTGTTTGTGCTCACTCGGCTTCATCTCCCCACACACACTCGATGCGCTGCTGAAGGCTCCTCAGGACAGAGCAAACACGGACTGCTGGCCTGGTCACTCGCTGTCCCTCCATGCAGGGACAAACAACCTCCTGCAGCTGAGGGCAGAGGCCAGTGCTGGCAATGGTGGTGGCAGGGGCTGGTGTGGGACAATTGCCCTGGGCACCTTCCCAGGCTGTCCCTGGAACAAAGCCACAGCCCAGGCCCTGCTCTGCTGCTCCCTCGGGTCCATCCCAGGAGCTCTGGCTGTGCCAGGACACTGCTGCGTGCCCCCCTGCACACTCCCCCTCTGCCCCTGGGCACTGGGGTTTGCTTTGCCAGGGCATTCCTGGGGCACATTCCTGACAGCAGCTCTGGAGGAGAGCGAAGCCTTCCTGCCCTGCCCTCAGGAGATGCCCTTTGCTGGTGGAGCTGCTGTGGGGGAGCCCGGCTGTGTCCCAGCAGTGCCCATGGCCTGTCCCTGCCTGTGGGCACAGCACGGACACGCAGCAGGACAGTGACCAAGCTGCCCGAGCACTCCGGCCTTGCACCCACAGAAGGGCTGGGAAAGGGAGTGTGGAGCTGGGAAGAGCAGATGTGGAAGACCAGGTTCTGGTGCTCCCTGGCAGTGCTGCTGTGCTGGGACTCTTCTCCCCTTTTCCCCTGTAACTTCATGCAGGTCTCAGAGTTGGGATCCCAGATAAACAGGACACTGCAAGGTGGTTTATTTTGTTCAGGGATAGGGATAGCACAAATCCTGGTTAAAACAGCTTCTGGGTCAAACTTAAGAGGTAAACAATGAATAAGATGGCAATGAAAAATAAGATTACATTGAGCACAATATTATGACAAGAAGAACCCATTGACCTGAGAAGACAGGCTGGGCTTGTCATGAGTTACATTATGAATGTTGTACAGAGGAAAACCAACAGGTTATTGGTTCTGAAATGCATCCGGTCATCATTTTCCTCAGGGCACCTTGAGCTCCGGTTCCTCAGGCTGTAGATGAGGGGGTTCAGGCTGGAGGCACCACCGAGTACAGAACTGACAGGGCCAGATCCAGGGATGGGGACGAGATGGAGGGGGGCTTCAGGTAGCAAATATGGCAGTGCTGATAAACAGGAGACCACAGCCAGGTGAGGGAGGCACGTGGAAAAGGCTTTGTGCCGGCCCTGCTCAGAGGGGATCCTCAGCACGGCCCTGAAGATCTGCACATAGGAGAACACAATGAACACAAAACAACCAAATACTAAAGAGATGGAAAACACAATGAGCCCAAGTTCCCTGAATTTGGAGTGAGAGCAGGAGAGCTTGAGGATGTGGGGATTTCACAGAAGAACTGGCCCAGGGCATTGCCCTGGCACAGGGGCAGGGAAAATGTATTGGCCGTGTGCAGCAGAGCATTGAGAAAGGCACTGGCCCAGGCAGCTGCTGCCATGTGGGCACAAGCTCTGCTGCCCAGGAGGGTCCCGTAGTGCAGGGGTTTGCAGATGGACACGTAGCGGTCGTAGCACATGACGGTGAGGAGGGAAACCTCTACTCCAATAAAAAGGGAAAACAGAAATAGCTGAGCAGCACATCCTAGGAGATGTGCCTGGTGCCCCAGAGGGAATTGTGCATGGCTTTGGGCACAGTGGTGCAGATGGAGCCCAGGTCGGTGAGGGCCAGGTTGAGCAGGAAGAAGAACATGGGGTGTGCAGGTGCTGGCCGCAGGCTACGGCGCTGATGATGAGGCCGTTGCCCAGGAGGGCAGCCAGGGAGATGCCCAGGAAGAGGCAGAAGTGCAGGAGCTGCAGCTGCCGCGTGTCTGCCAATGCCAGCAGGAGGAAGTGGCTGATGGAGCTGCTGTTGGACATTTCTTCCCTCTGGGCATTGCAGACTGTTGAAAGAAGGCATTGACAAGCTGGGACAGATTTCCCTGAGTCAATCCTATGCTATTTTCTTAGGAATTCCATCAAAGCTACTTCTCTTCCTGAGGAGGATCTTTGCTAAGTTTTTTATTTTGTAGCTCAGGTTTGTGCTGCTGCCTTCTTCAGCACTGCTCTCAGCCTGAACTCTGGGGAGCCCAGAGGGAAAACAGGGCTCCCAGTGCCCCAGTGCAGTTGGACCTGCTGGTCCCCACACAGGTGCCCTTTGCTCATTCACCTCCCTCTATTTCACGGTGATTGTACTTGAAATCTGCTTAAAAAATAAAGTGGACTTTTTGAGGGCTCCAATTTCAAAGCCATTTCTCTAAACTCCTTTCACTTTCCCTGTGCAGCTGGACAGGGAGGGATACCAAGGGTTGCTCTGGCTCTCTGCTGCCTGGAGTTGTGCCTGTTGGGAGCTGTTTCTCTGTGTCCAAGGCTTGTCCCTGCCAGTGCTGCCAGAGCCCAGCCCAGCCCTGGGGGCTCAGCTCTGCCCTGCAGAGCCCTCCCAGCACAGGGCACTGCCCAGGGGCATCTCCCTGGCAGCAGGGCCTGAAGGGCAGCTCAGACAAACAGAGATGCTGCAAGCCAAGGTGCTGCTGGTGCTGTCTGCAGGTAGAGGAGTGTGAGGAGGCACTTTCTGAGGGAGATCTGAGGCAGAGCTGCTGATCCCCAGTGTGGCAGTGCGGAGTCTCAGTGACACAGACAAACCTGGCAGCCCCTTTCCCTTCCCTTGATGAGAAAGCTGAGAGCAGCCCTGGCCATGCAGCACCATCTCCACAGCAGGAATCTGCCCTGATGGGGGTCGCTCCTTCCCCTCCAGCTTCTCCCCACGGCCATGGGGAGCTCCCAGGCAGGCTGAGAGCTGCCCCTGGCAGGTGGCACATCCCCTGGCCTGGCAAAGAGCCCTCAGGGCTGCAGCAGCTGCTCTGCAGGACAGCCCTGGGCACCCCTGGCTGCTCCCCCACCTTCACAGCCTGCAGCCGGCCCTGGCAGCAGGAGCCGTCCTGCCCTGTCCCTCTGACGGTGCCCAGGGCAGCCCCGCTCTGCAGCACATCCTCCCCCAAACCAGACACGGCAGCAGAGCCATCCTTACAGCCATGGCAGTCGTGTCATGGGGCAGCTCTAGAAGATCCCTGCAGCCAGAGACTCACTGTGCCAAACGCTGGAAGGTTTCTCCATGAATGAGTTCAGAGTTGTCCTTCCAGCTGCTTTAGCCAGCTCTCTGCTCACTCCTCCCAGGTACCTGCAGGCAGTGCCCTCAGCCCTGCTGGGCTGGCAGAGGAGCTGCTCCTCAGCAGAGCTGCCTCTTTGAAGCTCTTCTTGGTTGCCAGGATCTTGAGAGTCCCTCTGTGCCAGGAGCCCGGCCCAGCTCAGCAGCACAGCAGCAGCACAAGGACTTTAATGACCCTCTTGGGGCTTTGGTGTTGTTCACATCAGACTCAGTCCCTGAGAGTGCTTCAAAAAACTCCTCAAGAACTCAAAGTCAGATTCAAAGTCCAAAGTTTCTCTAACTTTTAATGGCTCCCATCAGGGACACGA